>JAVJIF010004667.1:0-200221 GCA_038442645.1 Agave tequilana | reverse complement strand
ACGTGATCCATGTGAAAGACACCCCTCATGAAATCAATCAGATCCTAAAATCTCTCCATGATTATAGGAACACATGGGACTCATGGGATTCATGCACCATGTGTTTCTCATTCTTTCTCTCAGTCAATATTTTCCTATTATTTCTCTCAGTCATTGTTTTCCTATTGTACCTCCTAAATCAGTGTAAAACATGTGACCAATATGTGTATATATATACAACCAAGAACCATACTAATGGTATCTTGTCTTTACACAAATAAGTTTTCTTCTTATTATTAAATCTTGGTATTAGAGCAACTCTTGTACCACGTCGAGTATTTCCTCTTCATTTCCCTCACCTCCATCCAAACATTTGCATCCATGGTTACTCCCAATCCCAACATCACTCACTTTCTAAATGTCAAACTTGACAAGGGAAAACTATCTGCTGTGGCGTTCCCAGTTCCTTCCTCTTCTCAAGCTCCACGATCTCGAAGGCCTCGTCGACGGAACCTCTCCTGTCCGGTCCGGTTCCTTCCTTCTACCGAGAAGGATGCTCAGCCCACTATCAATCCAGAATACACTCGCTGGATCAAGCTTGATCAGATGCTCTTATGTGGCTATCTCCTCGCTCACTGAGAGCTGTTCTTACTCATGTCGTCGGCCTCACCACATCTCGTGATGTGTGGTGCTCTCTGGAGCGAATCTTTGCGTCCGCCCTCCAGAGCTAGAGTGCAGCAACTCAAATATCAGCTGCACACCGTCAAGATGGGCACCTCTTCTATGTCAGAGTACATCCAGTCTGTCAAGTCCATCGTAGACAACCTGGCGGCAGTGGCTAATCCAGTTGCCGACTCGACCTCGTCTCTACCTTACTCAGTGGTCTGTCTCCGAATATGACTCGTTCGTCACCTCCGTCAACACACGAGTCGACCGTATACTGTCAGAAGAACTCATGGCCTCATGCTTAGCAGGAGATTTATCGTGGGCGTGCTATCACTTCACCAGACTCCACAACCCTCATCTCCCCTTCTCCTGCGGTTCATACTGTTTCCCGCACTCCAAGCTACCATTCAGCTCCATCTTTTTTCCGTGGTCGTGGACGTGGCCGAGGCAGGGAGCGCGGTCGTGGACGTTCCTTCTTACCGTCACATCAGTCCACCGGTGGTCGACCTCAATGCAGATCTGCAATCGTTTTGGCCATTATGCTAACAAATGCTACAATCGTTATGATGATTCGGCTAGCCCAACTGCTCTTCTCCACTCTTATGGGAATAGTCCAGTCGATTCCAACTGGTATGTTGACTCCGGAGCCACTCATCACCTAACGGCTGACATTTGAATCTGGCGGCTCACTCCGAATATCAAGGACCCGACAGAGTTCGCATGGGTAACGGGACAGGTTTGCCTATCGAGCTACTGGTGCTTCTTTATTGTGTTCTCCTGGTTCTTCCTTTATCTTGAAAAACCTTTTACATGTTCCTGATATCACCAAAAATCTTCTGTCTGTTAGTCAATTTACTGCTGATAAATAAAGTTCTCTTGAATTTCACCCTGACTCTTGTTTTATCAAGGATCTCTCTACTCGAAAAACTCTACTGCGGGGACAACTTAAGGATGGTTGTATGTCTTCTCCCTGGGGAATCATAACTTTACCGCCTCTCCCCAGGCTCTTCTCGGTAAGCATGCATCTTCCTTCGTCTGGCATGAGCGCCTAGGTCATCCCTCCACCAGAGTTGTCTCCAGTATTTTATTCTTAGCATCAGCTTCCTTTCCTCCCTAACCGTGCTGGTTACCCCTCTCTGCATCCCTTGTCAGCAAGGAAAAGTCACAGGTTCCTTTTTCGTCATCTTCCACGATTGCTACTGCTCCTTAGAGCTTATTCACTCCGATCTATGGGGTCCGTCTCCTGTGTCTGCTGTAAGTGATCAACGCTATTATATTAGCTTTGTAGATCACTATAGTAAGTATGTCTGGCTTTATCCTTTGATAAATAAAAGTGATGCTTTCTCATTTTTCTTGAGTTCAAAGTTCATGTAGAAAATTATCACGTGTCCGCAAATGTTGTCTATTTTCATGTGGTATATTCATACAACAGAGATTGAGACAAAAGGGAAAGAATAATATTATTTCTACCTTCCCCTGCCGCTCTTTTTCATCTTTCTTTACCTAACTCCTTTCTTCATTAATTCCTTCAATCATCAAGCCGTCAGACTCATGAGTTGATGGGCATTTGACAGATTATATGGTCTTGATCTAAGCAAACACATTGACAAACTCAGAACAGAGAGGAAGAGATAAAGTGGAGAGGGGAAAAAAATCCACAAAAAAACTCTATTTTTGCGCTAGAACCCATTGCAAATCTCAGTGGATTCTTCATCTCTCTCTCTCTTTATATTCAGCTTCAAATAGAAGATATTATTACATATTATAACATCAGGAACATCCAGTACTAGCTAGCATGAAGACCAACTTTTTTAAATCAGAACCAGAATTACATCAAGGGCTTGCAAGGCCTCCCTCATCTTTTATTCGTACTAATCAACAATTAACACTGAATCAAGGGATGTTTCTTCTTCTTCCTCCTCCTTCTCAGGGGCACAAAACAGAAGCAGAGGAAGCAGTCGGTTTTGGGATTGGAGCCGAAGGTGCAGCACTCCTGTTCTGGTTTGCACTTCACGACATGAGGACCTCGATGTGCTGACAACAATGAGTTGAAACAAAAATCAAGCAACAAGTTTTAACAAGAGTAGTGAGTTCAACTGAGTTCGGAAAAGATGGGTGACTCACAGTCCTCTACACCCCTGTCCGATGACAGAGGCCTCGGCAGCGAAGAAGGCACGGCTTCCGACGAGGAAGCGAGCAGCACCAGAGCCAGTGCGAGGAGTAGAGCAATGCTAGTCTTCATCTTCATGCTTGAGCTCAAATCCAATTAGCCACTTCAAGTTTGCAGAAAAGATCAGATCGTAGACAACATATATTAGAGAGAGATGGAGGATTAGTGAATCAATGCTGATGCTGACAGAAAATCTATTGATGGATAAGATGTCACATGGCCACCAGCACCACCATCTTGACAATAGGAAGGTGCAGCAGGCAGCCAATGGAAATTGTCACGCGTTGAAAATTAAGGTCATTGGCCAATATCGATTATCCGATAAATCTTCAGCATGAAATTGCTCGCTCAGTCTTTTCTATTTAACTTTTTTTTTATCACACAAATGCGCAAACCACGAAACACATACAATTTTACTGCTAAAATATTTTTTTTATTATTATTATTGAGGAAATTTCAATCTATTCACACTAAGACTCCCCTAGTGTTTACTACGGGCCTGTTTGTTTAAGGGTGGAAGTGAGGAAGTGAAGAAGGGAAGAAGTGGTAATAGTTCCCTTTGAAACTTGAGAATTGGTTAGTAAGTTTTTCGGTGTTTGAATGTTGCTGGAAAGTGTGATTTGAAAAAAATGTTATTTCTTTTCCGATGTTTGGATGGTAATGTGGATGTGGAAGTGGAAGTGGAAAAGTTGTAGCACAAAATAATATTAAATAAAAATTAATTAAGAAAAATAAAAAATGACTGTAATTAGAATGCAAGTGAGATTTACATGAGTAAAAAATTAAACTATTTTGTGTTACAACTTATTACAAATGAAATTTACATGACCACAAAATTAACTGTAACACTCTACAAGTGAGAAATGGCTGTGTGAAAAAAAAGAAAAGGGGATTTTCTTATTTTCTTTTTCCGGTGTTTGAATGAATAGCGAAATAAAAAAAGACACTTCTCACTTCCTCACTTTCACCCAATTTCTTCAATACAAACGGCCCCTAAAAGAAGATGCACATTTCTTTTCATATATGTAATCCCTAAATAATTTCTTTTTCCTTTCATGATTTATTATTAACTTATCGTATTCTAGATTAATTGTGGTGGTGCAATTAAAATTTTTATGAATAGAGTGCACATATCCATTACTTGCCATGGTTAACTACAATATGTACAATTTTCATGGTGAGAACACAGTCACCAGGCAAGGCTAATAGAGGTTATATTTCGCCATTTCTAGCCTCAAAGCATACACCTTGGTTTCTCCTTCTCTATAAACAGACTGGAACAGGAACAAAAATTTCAAATCTTTGCTTGTATAATCCCCCTTTTTAGGGAGGAAGATCTCATTTTTTTTTCAAACGTTGTTCTTTACTTTAGATTAATTTTTCTATTCATTTCTCAATTCTATTCATAAATATTCAAAAAAGACTTTAATTTCAAAAAAATAATCTTTAAACTTTTCTTGACTTTTGAGAAAACTATCATAACTTATTTTAGTATTCAAACTCTTTGTAGTTTTACTAATTTTTTCCGATTTATAATTAAGAATATAGAGTAGGTTTGGAAATAAATTACTAAAATTCATTTCTCATACAAAGTTAAGAATAATATCGCTAAAAATATCTTAATATCAATAACAATAGTACATGTTTATATAAGTATTTTACTATTTTCATTTGTATGAGATTAGCAATGTGTTTGGTTAAAGCCAAAAAAAATTATTTTCATTTCAAGTATACAATGACTAATGGAAAGGTAAAATTATAATTTTGATATGAATGTAAGAGTAAAACTGTAATTTTGAAATTCTCTTAACAGATGTTTGGTAGACATTTGGGAAAGCCCAAAGGTTATTGTTTAACTACAAAAGGAAAGGTTCAAAGGAGTTATGAGTAGTAAAACGAGTTTTATTGTTGCTTCCTAAAAAAATGAAAAATTCTTTTTTTTTAAATTAAGGCTTAAAAAATTTAGGGACAAAATGTATATCATCGCCAAAAGAGGAAAAAAAAAAAAAAGAAAAACAAAAAAACGACTGCCAAAAATTTAGTCTCTATAGGAATTCGCTCAACCATTGTATCTCAACTTTGTAAAAACATTCCTTGATATTTGTTTTATATAATATATAATGAACATAGCCTACGGTTTTTCACTACGTGACATTAGAAGTGACAATTAGCATCGGTCAGTTCGGTTCAGTTTTTACTAATTTTTGTAAAACCGAACCGATCCGATTAGACTTAATAACCGAACCCGAACCGAACCGAATCGATTCATTCGGTTCGGTTTCGGTTTTTTCGTTTTTTTTTCGGTTAGGCCAATAGATTGCCATCATTTCTTGCATTTTTTAATCACCATTATATTATCATCCTTTAATATTCTAATCTCAAATATCCATTACCCAAATTAGAAATAAGAAAAAGACTTTAACCTTAATGTAATTGAAAATTTCATATTCTAAAACTTTTACATTGTATTTGAGCTCTTATATCAAGTCATATAATTATTACTAACTTTTAATGATAAGAATGAAAAAAAAAAAACTATACTAATATAATATTATTCTCAATTGTGATGGTGTACTTAACATATCTTTCACATATTCAACATAAAAAAGATGGTATTACTAAAGTAATGAGATAAGCTTCCACAAGTTTTTGTTATGAACTATATGATTCACTAAATTGAATTTGAGTAGGGTGATATATAGGGTGATAGATTCGGTTCGGTTCGGACGGGTTCGGGTTTTGGAACATAAAACAGAACCCGACCGAATTAGAGCGGTTCGGTTCGGTTCGGGTTCGGGTTTCAATTTTTGGCTGGTTATTTTGGTTATAACTGAACTCTCTCACCCGTACGTGACACCCCTTAACCCCGTAGAAAATTGGAAATTTTGTAACATATCTCAGGCCCTGCTTGGTTCTAAAAAATGAGAAGGAAAAACACTTTTTTATGAGCCTCAAAGTAGTGGAATCTTAATTCTTATTTGTTTGCAGTTTTTTATAGAGTTGAGAAAAAGATGTGGGTCTCATCAAAATCAGGGTCCGGATCTATCTACAATAGTGATGCCGTTTTTCTCTCACTTGTTAGAGTAGGGTGGCAGCAAATCTGACAATGAAACTGTAGCTCTCAGATTTTCGTAGGAAAGCTGCGAGCATGGGCCCGCCCTAAATTTTGCCCCAAAATTTGCTCTTCGAAGCAAGCCCTAATACTCGTCTCGGGTCAATCTCAAACTCACATGTTACAGATAAAATATGAGTTATTTCAGTATTTTACTAAATATATTATTTGTTAAAATAGTGGATACAACAAAAAGATACCCTACTTCTATTTTTTAATAATAGGATCTTTTCTGGATTTAAAGGTGATACTTGTTCATCATTAGAGGCTCTCCACTGATGAAAATTAGTGGACCAATCTATTCAATAGCCACTATCGTCTATTAATACATGAACAACTACAACTATTCCAAATGAAACTAATACAGTGATCTGGGTGTGAATTGTACTCATATCCAAAATGAATCACAACAATTTGTAGATGGCATGAGTTTGATTAAGGGCCTACTAGGTTCATGGAAACCAACTTCAAAACAAAAGAGATCTGGGTCCATGAATGAAAGGCTTGGAATCTATTATCACAATGTGAGACACACACTAAGAGAAGTATGAATTTTGAAAAAATGACTGCAAGTCCACAAATCACATGAGAGAGCTTATACATTAAATTCGCATCAATTGCAATGGTACATCAAAATACCTTTAACTAACTTCTAATACTAATCTATCATGTAAACAAAACAAACCATGGCATTACATGACAATTGTTCTCTCAATTATACAAGCTAATCATGCCGTTTAGAGAGAGAGAGAGAGAGAGGAGATAAAAGGTCTTAATTGCTATTACAAAACCATAACAAAATCAAGACAATGATCACATCAAGGCTGCTTCTTCATTCTAATTAACTAACTGTGTTAACTTAATACAACTAGTTAACATATTATTGAAGTTCCAAACATAACAGAAGGAGGAGCATAAACATGCATGCTGCCAGCAATTCTTTTTCTTTTTCTTTTTTTTCTGAGAAGAAAGGATGAGACCACTGAAACCTCAGCCCATGCTGCTATCAATTATTTTTTCCTCGATAATGATTAATTTTAAGGGCAGAAACCAGCACATAGACGGCAATCAATTCTGGGGGAGGTGAGGAAGACGCAGCACTCTTGCGGGGGCTCGCATTTTATGTAACCCCTCGGAGCTGGGGCTGGAGCTGTAGAGTTGTGATTACGACCTACCAAATTAATTAAACACAAATTTAATTAACTAACAAGACAAAGAAATTAATTAATTAGTTTAATTAATGTGGTTAATTAGTTAACAGTAAATTTATTAAATCAAATCACTCACAGTGCTTCCTGTGCTTGTGTGACAGAGTCGTCGCCGTCGCAGTCGCCGGAGAAGCCACGGCTTCCGTGGCCGCGGCGAGCAGCAGAGCCAGAGCTAGCAGCAGAGCAGCATTGCTGGCCTTCATGTCTCAAAGTCTACAGACAGATGAGATGAGTGTGTTGAGTGTGAGATTGTCTGTGAATGAAGATGGCAATATCGATGGTTAGTGAGAGTTTAATTTGTAGGCGAGGTTTGTTCATTTTTTGCTTAGGATATGTAAATTGATAAGATTTCACGTGGGGGTCTTCTATTTTAGTATTAAGACTAATTAATTAAGATTAGGGCCTCCGTATCTGGACAGTCACTTTCATTGACCCAATTCAATATTATGATGGATCCAGTTGCCTTTGTTTTTGATATTTTATGTGGCTGATTTTGTGGACAGCCACTACTAGCCAGCAATCTGTAGCATATAAAACAGATAAGATTTTTTGACTATTCCCTGGATACAAAGATTTGACCAATTCCAACTAGATATTTTATGTTAGATAATAAAATATTATGGGCCTGTCTGTCTGTATGGTTGTCGTAATTGATCGTAATTCGTAAGTCATAATTGGTAAAATTTTTTATGGTTGTAAATGAATTACATGCATGTAAGTTTTACGGTGTTTGATTGGTAATATAAAATTATAAGTAAGAAAGTATATTATATTTTACGGTGTTTGGTTGTCGTAACGTGTAAGTCGTAAGTGAAAAAGTTGACCACAAAATTAACTATTTGGTAATTTAAAAAATTTTAATATTGCAAATAAATATTAAAAATGCTAAATATTAAAAAATTTAATATTAATATAAAAAATAATACAAATTTGCATGACCACAAAATTAACTATAACTGAGCTGTAAGTGAGTGATAATTGGGTTGCAAGTGAGTGACAGTTGAGTTGCGTAACTCTTTACGAATTACGGTCCAAACAAACGACGTAGTTGTAACTGGGTTGTAAGTAATTTACGAATTACGGCCTTTTACGCGAAACAAACAGCATATCTAATATTTTACATGTTAGAAATTGTATTCATTAAGCAAGTGTCACTTATGGCTGTTTGTTTGATGAAAATGGTCCAGAAAATAATTGTTTTCACTAATTTTTGTGGGACTCACATGTTTTTTCAATAGAATCTGTTTGTTTGACAAGGAAAAAGGTCGAGAATATTTTGTCATATTCTTTTTATTTTCCTCTCAAAATGAGAAAAAGCAGACACAGTTCTTCAGGCTCAATTTTTTCTTTCAGTAAACTGATAATTGTTAGTTTTATGTAGGCTAGTTTCTAAACCAAACAGGCCCTAGTGTTTTAAAGAGAGAAAGTGAGGGATGAAAACATGGAAGTGTTATGCATGGATTAGTGATTGAAATATTCAAATTAACAATTTTATTGTCAAAATTTTGTTGTCTGAGAATTAGATTCACAGGATATGAGAATGTCACATTTCTACGTGCTAAATGTGAAAGAAGTTTTGATATTTGAAATTAATTCCTAGCAAATTACCAATTTAGTATTAAGTTCATGAGTTGAATTATTAGGATATTCGTCATGACAATTAGTTTATTGATTCAGATATTAATAGTCCTCCACAAATCAGCTACTTAACATAAGTCTCTACCACAAAACTTATAAGCTATGGGCCACGAAGTCACTTATCCACCAGAAAGAAAGCCTCTCAATCTTGGCCCATCTAAAAGCCCTCAACTCTCTTTTCTGAAAGCAAAGCTAAGCAATGTGTCAAATTTAGTATTCCAATTTCGTACTCAGACTCGAAAGAGCCCAATTGTCATGGCCTACAAACCTCTGCAAGATTTTGTCAATGATGAACATTCCTGCGGGGTTGGGGGTGGGGGTGGGGTGGGTGTGTGTTTGTGTCAATGATGTGTTGGAAAGAGAGAATATTGCTAAGGAAGTTGACATGAATCTTCGAGGGGTCGTCGAGTGATCGCCGAGGAAGTCGCCGACGAAGACGAAGGGAAACAGCAGCAGCAGAACAGGCTCAGCGGTCGACCGGCCCGGTCGACCGCACGTGCACAGCGTGCATAGGGTCAGAGAGCGGTCGACCGCCCGGTCGACCGAAAAGCCTGACTGTAAGTACTCAACTCTCTGTTGGGCACCCGGTCGACCGGCCGGTCGACCAGTGGAAGGGTCGGTCGACCGACAAGCGGGTGCGGGCTGCGAGTGCAGATTTGAAAATCTGTTTGTATTTAAGGGGTTGGCTGTTTTCTAGGGTTTGAATCTTGTAGAAGATCCTTGAGAAGGAAGGCTGGAGCTCTCTTGCTTTTAAAGAGGCTGCTAGCCATTGTAATCTTCTTCCAAGTAAATTAATCTCTCTTCTGATTTTCCCGAGGACGTAGGCGTTGAGGCAGAACCTCGTTAAAGTTGTTGTTTGCGTGTGTTCTTTCTCCAGTGATTGTTTTTGTGCTGGTTGTGATTGTTCTTCGTGCGTGGGAGATTAAGGGAGGGATCCTCTATCAGGGTTGTTGTCGCCGCGTTCGGGCACAACAAGTGGTATCAGAGCTTCCAGGTTTCGCTTGGGATTTCTGAAGATTCGGAGGGCTCAAGATCTGATCCGGTGGAGATCGTGTGTCGATCTCAGATCAGAGGTATTGGTGTTCGTGGAGATCGTGTGTCGATCTCTGGAGGACGCAAGGAGGGCTCGTGGAATCTGTGGTAGAATAGATCCGGAGAGAAACTCGATCTACGGTTTCAAGGGAAAGGTAAAAATCCAATTTTTATCTGAGTAGAGATCTATTTCCAATTGATTGTTCTTCCGCATAGATAGAGGATAAATAAATCTCAATGGCAGAAGAAATTGTTTCGGCTAAGACAATGAATTCTCACCTGAGGATTGAAGTTGTCAAGTTCAACGGTACAAATAACTTCGGGATGTGGAGATGTGAGGTTATGGATGCGCTGAATGCATCGAACCTCGAAGATACTCTCCTATTGGAGAAGAAGAAGAGCACGACCACTGATGAAGAGTGGGCAAAGATGAACAGGTCGGCATGTAGATTGATACGTTCATTTTTGTCGCAAGACATAAAATACCTTGCGCAACATGAGACGTCGGCAAAGAAACTGTGGGAAACCCTTGCGAAGAAATACCTGACTAAGAGTGTTGAGTTCAGGTTGCAGCTTAAGAGTAAGCTGTACAGTTTTCAAATGAAAAGGGGGAGCACAGTGAATGAACACATCAACCGATACACGAAGCTTCTTACAGACTTGGTAAACGTGGATGTCATTGTAGAAGAGGAGGATAAGGCGATCATCTTCCTGAGCTCACTCCCAGCGGAGGAGTAAGAGACATTCACTCTGACCTTCATCAATGGAAGGCAGACCTTGGATTATGATGAGGTGTCGTCTGCACTGACTAGTTATGAGACGAGGATGAAGGAGAGACATCCTTCTAGGTCAAGCTCATCGGCCACGGAAGGGCAAGGAGGTGAGAGGAAGATCAAAGTCCAGGTCGGGTTTCAGAAATCTGAAGAGGAATCAGTGTGCCTTGTGCAAAGAACTAGGACACTGGAAAGCAGAATGCCCGAAGGCCAAAGATAAGAAGGTGGAGTCAAAGATCAAGGCGACTCTCGCACAGGCGGATGGATCGGATGATGACTCTTCAGTGTTCTCTCTCTCGGTTACTACCCCTACTATTAGTAACTCAGATAGTGCTGAGTGGATCTTGGATAGCGGAGCCACCTATCATGTGTGCCCGAACAGGGCCTGATTTTCTAGCTTTGAGAAGCTGGATGGATGTTACACGATCATGGGGGATGACCATCCGTGTAATATAGAAGGGATGGGTACAGTTCGCATCAAGATGGATGATGGGATAGTTCGAGAATTGAAGGAGGTGAGGTATGTACCTCAGCTCAAAAGGAATCTTATCTCAGTTGGCACTTTGGAAGCATCGTGCATGATGATATCTGTTCGAGATGGCGATCTCAGGATGATCAAGGGCTTGATGGTGGTGATGAAGGGCGTCCGCCGAGGAAACCTTTACTACTTGAAGGGTAATACGATTACAGATCAGGTGGAGACTTCGAGTTCTTCAGATGTTGGTGGCACGGAGGTCTGACAGGGAAAGGTCGGATAGGAAGAAGAAGAATCTTTGCGAGCTCCTGCAAAGAAGGAAATGGAAGGTGCTGCTACCTGCAATTTAGAAGGTGGACACAGCGTTCTGGACAAGAAGAAGGTGAGATTCAGCACCAGTACTCACCGTAATGAAGGTCTTCTTGATTGTGTTCACGTGTGCATATGGGGACCTGCTAAGACGGCATCGCTTGGAGGTCACAGGTACTTTGTCTCATTTATTGATGGTTCATCTAGGCAGGTTTGGATATATCCCATGAGACAAAGAGGTGAAGCCCTAGATGTGTTGGTGAAGTGGAGAGGAAGAATGGAGAGGCAGATAGGTAGGAAGATAAAGGAGCTTCATATTAGTAATGTTGGAAAGGACATGTACCAGTTCCTACGATTTGACCAAAACACAGGTATTGCAACTCACTTCACAACAGGTACATATGGGTTGGCTAAAGATGTAATCTGTCCCTTGCTGGAGAAGGTTCGACGGTTGTTGTCTAATGCAGGATTAGACAGGTCATTTTGGGCTGAGGCGACTGAGTATGCTAGCCATCTCATGAACAGATCGACTGCGATAGGAGGTAAAGCTCCATTGGATATTTGGTCTGAGAAAGCTGCTCAAGATCATTATTTGCTGTGGGAGTTTGAAAGTCCGGCCTACTTCAGTGCCATGAATGGCAAGTTGAATCCGCGAGCAAAGAGGTTTGTCTATTTGGGAGTCAAAGGAAACAGCTACAGGTTGTGGGACCCCGAAGACAAGAAGATCGTGATGAGCAGGCATGTCACTTTTAGAGAGACTTCAGTGTTGAAGTCCATCGTCTCTCAGCAGGTGGAGAGAACGAAGACCAAGGAAGGATCGCAGCGGGTGGAGGTTGATGCTACTCCATCATCTCCAGTTGGTTCGGCATTAGAGGAGATTTCACCGGATGACACCAGGTGGAGATCATGATACCAAAGGTGATGCTGAACAGGTTGACGACATTGTTGAGGATGTCGAGTTGTTTGCAGCTATTGGAACAAAGGTGAAACCACGCTTGTGGGGAAAGAAGCATGAATCTCAAGCTTGTGATCGTGACAAGCTGAAGTTGAAGGCCGTTGTTCTCCATGATGGTCGGGAAGAGGTTCATATGACTCGGTCAGACAGGTTCACTGCTGCAAATACAGGTACCATTGCTTGAGCTTGATGAAGCTCATCCAAATGAACTACGGTTGGCTTGATCCTTTTGGGCAAAGGTACGTAGGCAGCCGTAAAGGCACAGCCATTTGGTGATGCAACTCTTATGGAGCTATTTGGGTTCTCGAGAAGCTGTTTGGATCTTCACGTAGAGGTGAAGAGTTGTGGCCGATGGAACTCCACGTAGAGGTGGAGAGGTTTCACGTAGAGGTGGAGTGTTGTGGCCAATTCGACTTCACATGGTGGTGAGGTGTTGTGGTCTCGATGAACAGGTGATCTTCCAGAGAGAAGATGTTGAGCTTGCATAAGGAGTGATGTGCATCCAGTTGAAGCCGATGAATGTTTGGTGAGCTCTACACAGACTTGGTGGACCGTCAGTGGAAGACAGGAAGACTAGATAGAGCTGGTCAGTTGGAGAGTCAGTGTTGGCTCGTGAGGAAGGCTTCGTGAGGTCATGAAGTTGCGGAGTGAAGCCATGTTGGTAATCGGCATGTATGAAAATTCTTCTAAGGTGAAGTGCAGGGAAGGCATGTACGATGTTTTCCAGTGGATAGCTGAGCTAAAGATTTTAAGCCGAGATCGTGTGTCGATTTCGCCGAGATCGTGTGTCGATTTCGTCCGGTGCGCGCAAGCCAAGATCGTGTGTCGATTTTGCCGAGATCGTGTGTCGATTTCGCCAGGTGATAGACTGGGGTACGTTGGAGATCGGCTCAGATTTGGAAAATCTTCGCCAAGGTGGAGAATTGTTAGAAAGAGAGAATATTGCTAAGGAAGTTGACTTGAATCGTCGAGTGATCGCCGAGGAAGTCGACGACGAAGACGAAGGGAAACAACAGCAGAAGAAAGCAGCAGCAGCAGAACAGGCTCAGCGGTCGACCGGCCCGGTCGACCGCACGTGCACAGCGTGCACAGGGTCAGAGAGCGGTCGACCGCCTGGTCGACCGAAAAGCCTGACTGTAAGTACCCAACTCTCTGTTGGGCACCCGGTCGACCGACCGGTCGACCGGTGGAAGGGTCGGTCGACCGCTCGGTCTACCGACAAGCGGGTGCGGGCTGCGAGTGCAGATTTGAAAATCTGTTTGTATTTAAGGGGTTGGCTGTTTTTTAGGGTTTGAATCTTATAGAAGATCCTTGAGAAGGAAGGCTGGAGCTCTCTTGCTTTTAAAGAGGCTGCTAGCCATTGTAATCTTCTTCCAAGTAAATTAATCTCTCTTCTGATTGCCCCGAGGACGTAGGCGTTGAGGCTGAACCTCGTTAAAGTTGTTGTTTGCGTGTGTTCTTTCTCCAGTGATTGTTTTTTTGCTGGTTATGATTGTTCTTCGTGCGTGGGAGATTAAGGGAGGGATCCTCTATCAGGGTTGTTGTCGCCGCATTCGGGCACAACAAGATGAACATTCCTCTGTGTGTGGGGGGGGTGGTGGGGTGGGGGGGAAGATGCCACTGTTTACTCAGATCCCAAATCAAATGTACTGCTTTAGGCTTATTTGTTTGGTGAAAAATGGGCTAGAAAGTGGATTTTTCCTCTGAATTTTATGGGTCCCATAGGCTTTTACTCAACAAAGTTATTTATTTGCCCAAAAAAACCCCAGAGAAACTTTGTCAGTCTTCCTGTCTAAACAAACAGTGTTAACAAACAGTGTTTTCTGACTGCTATCAGGCCCAAATTTTTTAAGAGAGGCCTGACAACAGTCAGTTTTTTCTAGGCCAGTTTCCTGGCCAAACGGCCCTTTACCACTAAGCTCGACTTTAATGGCCCAAAAATTATTGTATTTAACTATTTATCATTTTATCATCACATGAATCATGTATTTTCTTAGCCAATAACAATTGGTACATAATTTACTCTAAATTCAAGGACACTGCTTAAAATTGATATCACTGGTATTTTTAAAAAATTCATATACTGTGTTGATCCCTTTTAGAGGAAAAACAAATTTCATTGAAAGTGAAAAATTAGAATTGTTGGCCCAAAGGCCCATCACTCTAGTTTTGATGATGATCAACTCATGTAGTTATAGTACTAATGATCTTGTGTTTAATTAGTCTCAGATTTATGATCAAGATCTTAGTTGGTGTTTAGCTTCAACAAAGGATTTAAAGTCAAGTTTTGGAGCTAGAACGGTTTGATTCAAGAGCTTGTGCATTAAGACCACATCAAGTACTCAGGAGGAGTCTAGCTCGTTGGATCATATTTGGACCAAGTCGAGAAGATGAGAAGACTTCAAGTGAAGACCTTCAAGATCAAGACTTGAGTCTAGGTTTGTTTTTTATAAGATTTTATTTTTAGATTAAAATGTAAAGGATAGAATAGTTGGTGGATTGCTCAAGTATACCATATACACACACACTCTTGATTTAGATGAGTTTTCATAAAAGAATTTTTATTTTGAAAAAATACAAAAGAGTTTTCTTTTTGAAAAATATCAGTTTGATTTTTGGAATTCAAAGTATATATATCTTTAACCAAAACCATTTTTAGTACTTATTGTCAAAAACATAGATATTTCACCATGTATGTGTAGTGGATCATATCCATACACTCTATGCTTTAAAAGAGATTAAATATCTTATTTTTGTATTTGGAGAAGTTTTGAAAAAACCAATTTGGAAAAATACAAATTTGTTTTTAGCCAAAATTTCTAAGTTACAAAAATAGTTCAAATTGTTTATAACATGTCTTGATTTTGCTCAAACATGTTTGATTATCAAAGTATAATACTGAACCTATTTTTGTAGATTTTTCGTGAATTTATGAGATTTTATTTTAGAGAAAAAACCAACTTTTAAATCCCTAAAAATGTCCTGCCAAGCTCTGGCGGTCGACCAACCGGTCGACCTGACCAGGAGTCGGTCGACCGGAACGGTCGACCGACGTGCACAGAAGTGCACAGGATGGGCCGGTCGACCGCACGGTCGACCGCCAGAGAGTAGCTACTCTCTGGAAAGGCCCCGGTCGACCAACAGAGAGCTCAGCTCTCTGTATCCTTGCCACGGTCGACCGGCCGGTCGACCGCTGGCTCAACGGTCAGAAATCTGACTGTTGGCCGGTCGACCGGGCGGTCGACCGACAGGTTATCCTGGCTCCCAACGGCTAGTTTTTCTAACCCTATAAATTGGGGCTTTTGGGGGCAGTTTTAGCTAAGATTTTGAAGTAGATTTTGAGCCAATTTTTCCAACTCTATTAGGTGTTTATCTCCACTTGTTTAAGAGCCAAAATTGCCATATCTAACGGAGAGATTTTCAAGAGTGTATTGAAAAGTGATTTTTGAGTTTTCCTCCACCATTTCAATCCTAGTTTTCTCACACCAACACTTGAGCTATCCATTGCTATATCTACCTATAGGAGTGTTATTGTGAGATTGTTTTTAGGTGATCAAAGTGTTGTGATCACCAAAGACTTCATCTTTGCTATGAGGAGGCGGACGTGTGTGTTCGCATTGTTTCGGGTTCTAGTGAGAACTCGGTGTTTGAGGTGCGGCCTCGGCGAGCTAGAGGGCTTGCGGTGTGTTCTTGCGGGAACGAGTGAAGGGACTAGAGAGTCCAAAAAGCTTGTAGGTGTTGCGGCACCAAGTGATCCGTTGGGATCAGTTTATAGTGGAAATCCTTCAAGTGTTGAAGGCGAGGACGTAGAGCAAGTGTGCTCGAATCTCGAAACAAATCTCTCGTGTTTGCGATTGCTCTATCTCTTACTTATTTATATCTTGCATGCTTATATTGCTTTTATCTATATATGATTGATATATTGTGTGCATAATTGTTATATGCTTGGGTTTGTTTGCTAACACTTGTATTCAACCAAGAGAGCCAACGCGGTACCTCAACTCTTATTTAGAGGAATCTTGAGGAGTTAGTCCAGAGCCCTTCACGAGGAATCCAGCTACACTCTTGTGTTATACGTGGTATTTAGTTCAAGAAGCTTTAGTTTACATTAATAAGTTTTTAATTCCGCATTAATTGACCATTAGATTAGCCATCACCTATTCACCCCCCTCTAGGTGATTACAAGAATATGTATAGAAAGATTCACTACCTTAACGCATGATAAAGTTTGCATTTAGAGCTTATTATAGCAAATCTAATTAGATGTCAGAAATGGCCTGTCAGTCGATTGCCCAGTCCATCAACCAACGGTCAAATTTCTAACCGTTGGAGTCTGGCGGTCGACCGAAATCAGACCCAGACTGTGCAATAAGTCAAATTTGAGCACAGTTTTGAGGCCTAAAATATTATAATTTGGAAATAAGTATATAGAATGAATTTGTAGATCTTGAAGTCTTATTTTAATTAAACTTAAATCAAATCAATATCACTTCAGAGTAGAAAGTTATCAACAAAATACTGAAATATGTCAAACCAAAAACTGTAAACTGTTTTCAGAACAAGAGCAGATTTCAACCCAATATTTGACATCTTTAATATTTGAATCAGAAAATAATTTTTGAATAAAAATGTAGTCCTAAAAGTCATCTTTGAAATGCAATTTAAATCATGTTGATTTAATATAAGAATAAAATTTATGGCCAGAAAACTATAAGGGTGTTGAGCAGATCAGCAGAACGGCCGGCTGCCCGGCCGACCGAGAAAACCCGAGAGCTCTGAAAGCTCAGTCGGTCGACCGGTCGGTCAGCCGATCTCTACTGCGGTCGACCGGTCGGTCGACCGAGCTCAACTCACATGGGCTTGTGCACGTCTTATGCACGTCGGTTTACCGGTCAGTCGACCTCCAGCAGCCCAAAAAACAATTTTAACAACTTTTTAAAATGCATCTTAAATTTCATAAAATCTCCATAAAATCCACAAAAATAAATTCATTAAAATACTTTGAAGTACAAATATGTGTGATCAAAAATCAACACATATTACAAATATGTGAACTATTTTGGGGCATAAACTTTAAAACTTTAAACAAAAGCCGTATTTTTCGAAAACCAAACTTTTTGTGTGTGTGAAAAGTTGAGCAATCCACAACTAATCTATCCTTTACATTTGATCTAAAAACAAAATCTTAATACTTACAAACACTTGACTCAAGTCTTGAAAATCTTCTTCTTCATCTTGACTTGGTCCAAAATTTGATCCAATGAGTTAGACTCCTCTTTGAGTACTTAATGCTATCTTGATGCGCGAGCTCTTGAATCAACACATACTAGCTTCAAAACTTGACTTTGGATCTTTCATTAAAGCTAAACATTGACTAAGATCTTGGTAGAATATTTGAAACTAAATGAATAAAAGATCATTAGTACTATAACTGCAAGAGTTAATCATCATCAAAACTAGAGTGATGGGCTATTGGGCCAACATGTCTATGTACCCTCTGCCCAAGAGATTAAGCCACTCGTAGTTCATCCAAATGAGCTCCATCGAACTCAAGCAACTTGAAGGATGAGTAAATTCTTACAATGGTTGAACTTAACTCCCGAAACCATCTTTGTAAGCATGTCTGTCGGATTCTCCTTCGTGTGATTTTCTTAAGCACTAGATCACCTTCTTCGAGAATCTCTCTAACAAAGTGAAACATGATGTCGATGTGCTCCATTCGTGCATGATAGATCGGGTTTTTTGGTCAAATAGATAGCACTCATGTTATCATAATTGATCTTCAACTAATCATATTCGATCCCGAAATAATCAAGCAACCCTTGAAGTCAAATGCCCTCCTTTATAGCCTCTGTCATGGTCATATACTCAGCTTCTATTGTCGACAAAGCGATAGTAAACTGTAAAATCAAGCACTAGTTCACTGATGTTTGACACAATATGAAGACATATCTTTTAGTAGACTGACACTTGTCAAGGTCTCCTGCATAATCGGAGTCAACATACCCCAAACACTCTTTCTTACAATTGGTATCCTTCTCAAATACCAATATAACATCTATAGTACATTTGATGTACCGTAGATCCACTTCACTGCCTCCCAATGACTCCTATCGGGATCGTGCATGTATTTGTTAATTATACTTACAGCTTGTAAAAATCGAGTCTTGTACACACCATAGCATTTATAAAGCTACCCATTGCTGTAGGCTGTCTAAAAATATCCAACAGACAAGCTACTAAGAAAGCAGAATTCCAGCATCAAGGCGCGTCGGCCCGAAGCCCCGCGTCTCAGCAACAAGGCGCGTCGGCCCGAAGCCCGCGTCTCAGCAACAAGGCGCGTCGGCCCGAAGCCCGCGTCTCAGCATCAGGACGCGTCGGCCCGAAGCCCGCGTCTCAGCATCAGGACGCATTGGCTCGACACCCGCGTCTCAGCATCAGGACGCGTTGGCTCGACACCCGCGTCTCAGCATCAGGACGCGTTGGCTCGACACCCGCGTCTCAGTTGCAACTACCCGAAATAAGGGGCCAATCACCGCACATGTAGCGGGAAGTGGCCCCTCATTGTGGAGCGTTTTCAGGGGGCACGATCACCCCCTAAAAACCCTATAAATAGTCCCGTCACTATTGAAGGAGGACGACGATTATCGGGCAAGGGAGAGATTCCGAAAAAAAAAAAAAAGGAGAGATCATCGACAGAGAGAGAGAAGACCCTTCAGCGAGCTTACTGAGTACTAGCCGCTCTTCGCCTACCTCCTCTTCTAGAGTTTTGGTAGACGGAGCTGAGTTACTCCCTCTACCTGCCAAGGAGAAGATCCCTCGACGGTCCAGAACGGTCATCTGGTCAACGGAGAACAAGATTCACTCTCCACCGCCACCGAAGAACCTAGCACTAAACAAAGGGAGAATTTAAGATTCAATATTCTCCCTCCCTTGTAACCGGAAGATTAAGCCGGCTGTAATTTTTCATCTGATCCAAGGAAACGTTACGCCAGCCACCCCTTTTCCGCGTCAAACAAGAGATGGCGACTCCGCTGGGAACACTTTCATCACTGACGAACAGATCGTGGCGCAGGATGATGTTCTCCGTAAGGGAAGATGGTCGAAACGCTCGTTGTCGAGTTCGACCAGGCGAAGTATGAAGAGTACCTCTCTTCTGGCTCCAAGAGCCCAAAGACCCGCGTCTGCCGCAGGGTCTCAACTGAAAAGCTACCCAAGGCCCAATCTGAGGCTCTGCCGGGTGCCGATGCCCACTGTGCCAAGACAAGTTCACGCGCCAACGCCTCCCAGAAGGCCCGCGTGACCTCAGGCACTGCTGTTGCAATCAACCACGTCGCACAGAACACACGCGCCAACGCCTCCCAGAAGGCCCGCGTGGTCCCAGGCACCACTGCTGCTGCGATCAACTGCGTCGCGCAGAATACCCGCGTCAACGTCTCCCAGGAGACCCGCGTGGTGAACACTCTTGGTTCTGTAAACCAAGAGGTTGTTGGTTTCTCCCCTCCTCCACGACGCAACCGGAATGCTGAGCGTCGACAGAGGAGACGCGCGCGTCAACTCCAAGTCGGAACCATTGGTTGTCCGACTGGGGGTGGACGCGGCGTACAATCTGATGCCTTGCCCGCACCTCGTCCAGTGCGTGAGATCCGCGTTTGGCGACCCAAACGCGAGACTCTTCAAGTTGAGTCCTCTGAGGACCAACTCGTCAAACGCCAGGGTGAAACCTCCGCGTCTTTTCAAACGCAGGAAGTACGCACTCGTAGGCGTGGGGCCCAGCAGCCCGCTCTCTCTCAAGCAACTCTGCCCAAACGCATCAGGCAGCAACGCGAGACTCGCATGCGCGTCATACAGCCGCGTCATGAGAACCGCGTCCCTGAAGTCTGCGTCCAGGCTGAACAGCACATGACTGTCTCCCGTCTTCGACGTTGCGAGACCAGTCTCTTTAATCCCCCTCCCACGGATTTGAGGGATTATTTGACAAGGAAAAGAAGTGCCAATCAAGCCACTTCGTCATGCTGCTGTCAACAGCTCATCCATATGCTCTCTGGATGCCATTATGGATCAGGCATGCACCAGCAGTCCTTAATCAGACAGCTGACCCTGATTCCCCCGTCAGCCAAAAGAAGACGCTCCCACAGAAGGAGAACCTTTTCGGATGTTGAATACCCGGAGCTTACTGCAAACATGACTAGCAGAAGCAAGGGAAAACAACTAATGGTCAACTCAGAGGAATCTGACTCTGAGCCGGAAGGGGTGTATCAACACACTCGCACCCGGACGGGGGCCATTCCCCCAATTGACTATAATGCCTTAGCCCGCGGCATTAGAATGGGTGATTCTCACTCCGCTGTAGTGGAGTCGCAGGCTTCAAACTCTTCCGTCGAGAAGGAGGCTTCCGCCTACATGGCAGACACTCCTGAGGAGACGACCAGGCGTTTAGAGCACACGCAGAAGCGCCAGATGGATATAATCGCCTCTCAACAGAGATCCATTGACTCCCTCAAGCATATGCTTGAGAAATTGCTTGAAGAAAGAGCGAGATCTCCTCCTAGACGGCCGAAGGGGAAAGGGAGAAAGGGAGGAAGCCCACCCTCCGAACCTTCCGACGAGACACGACGATCTACCTCGGATGTGTCCAAGCCCTCGTCGCAGGCAAGAAGCGACCAAGACCAGGAGAAGACTCATGCTAAGAGGATGAGTCAATTGGAACGACGCCTCGAGGCCCTTGCCAATCGCAAGGACCTCCAAGAAGCTGGAGTGGTCCGGCCCTATCCGGCCGAGTGGGACTTAGTTCCATACCCTCCCAAGTTCAAGGCTCCAACCCTCCAAGCATTCGACGGGAAGGGGTCACCCAACCAGCACATCTACTACTTCAAATCCCAGACCGGAATGTAGTAGATAACGACGCTATACTGGCGCGACTGTTCATAGGCACCCTGAAAGGGTTGGCCTTTGAATGGTTCATGAAGCTCCCAGAAGGTTCAATCAAGAACTGGAGCGACTTGGAGAAGCTGTTTCTGACAAGCTTCTTCGAAGATGATTCGGAAGTAACAATGCCCACCCTTTTAGCTACCAAACAGCGGAGAGGGGAGTCCGTCAAATCTTTCGTGGAAAGATTTCGGAACACGGCACTCCGGTGCCCAAGCGGTATGACCCAGGCCACCCTGGTGAAAACATGCCGCCACAATCTCCAAACCTCACTCCTTGCTCAAATAGGAGTTGCTGAAAGCCGCACCTGGAAGCAGTTAGTCCAACAAGGTGAACAGGCTGAGGAGATTGTTGCCCGTGTCAAGGCAGAGGAAGGCAAGCTGCGGCCGGAAAGGTCGACAAGGCGTGCACAGGCACCAGACACCTCCCTCCAGACGAAGCGGAAGGATAATTTGGCGACGGAGACCAAATCTCCCACCAAACCTCAAACAGGCAGGGCAAGTGGCTCTTCAAGCCAGCCACGCCCTAACAAGCAGTATTCCTTCAAGGAGGAACACGTCGATTCGCTCTTCAAGCTACTCAACAAGAGCAATCGACTGAAGCTCCCTGAAATTAGACGCCCGGAGGAAGTCGGCAAGACCGACAATCCCAACTACTGCATGTACCACAGGATGTTGGGACATCCTACCAAAAGCTGCTACGTCTTCAAAGACATCCTTCAGGCTTTGATTGACGCGGAGGTGCTCAAGCTCCGACCAGAGCAGAAGAAGGTCACGGCCAATGTGACGTCGGTTCTCCAGTTCGGGAGACAACCTCCAGCGCCTGCGGGGGTAACTCCTATTCCAAGGGGAGAATTAAGAGTGGTCAACACAGACCCTCACCAGCAACAGGAGAAGGGCTTGGTAGCCGTCCCTACACCTCAGGGGGAAACCATGTGGGTCCACCCTGACCTCGTCAACGAACAGCAGTGGACTACTGTGACCAACAGGAAGTCCAAAGGCAAGGCAAAAGCTTCGTCCTGCCATGTGGTATGTGCCTCCTCCCGAGAAGCAGAGGATGATGTTCCCTCACTGACCGACTCAGAGGAGGAAACGATAGTCTTGGCCGCAGAGCCCAACCAACCAACGACGGGAACTCGCTCGGGTCAACCCTACTTGAAGCAGTACGGCGAAGTGGCGGTAAACCCTCCGCAACCGGCTGCAGAGCCAACTAGGCCCTCCACGAAGCCACCTGTGGAGAAGCAGAAGGAGACTCGATTCTCTCGAGCCCTTCAAAGAGGCATCGCGGAAGGGTCTTCGGCACCTTACCGCTTTGATGTCCTGGCTCAGCTGGCCAACATTCCGGCACGCATTACCTTGTATGAACTTCTTAGACTATCAAAGTCGACCAGGGAAGCTCTGCAAGAAGCTCTGGCAAATGCTGAGGTCTTCATGACCCAGGTGCCGAAGGAGGAAGATGTAGAGGATTGCCTCCACGCTTCCCAGAATGCCCCCTGCATCACCTTCACGGCAGATGATATGCAGGTGAAAGGGAAACATGATCGACCCCTGTACTTCACAGGTTACATCGGATCATCTGAGGTGAACCGCATTCAGGTAGATCCAGGGTCCGCATTGAGCATTATGCCCCGCCGAGTCATGCAACACCTCGGCATCCCTACCCACCGTCTGAGCCCTACACAGACGACCATCTACGGGTTCAATGCCAACGGCACCCGTCCGATGGGGAAGATCAAGCTCAAGTGCCAGATTGGGAGCCTCAAGTCCGAGGTGACATGCTACGTCATCGATGCCGACACTTCTTACAATCTGCTGCTGGGACGACCATGGATCCACCGCAACTCCATCGTTCCCTCCACTCTTCACCAAGTCATGAAATACATTGACGCGAGTGGGAAGGTGCAAACGTTGGTTGCCGAAAGGTATCCGTTCAAGGGAGTAGAGAATTATTTCACGGATTCCCTTTTATATCAGGATCCGGTGGATGAAACCCCGCAACTGGAGGCGCCAGACTCTGGTAATGAGGCTGACACTGAGCCCGAACAAGAAAAGTGCCTGTGGGAGTTAGAACCACTTGTAAAGAGCACTAATAAGCTCGATGTTGATAATACCACCGACGATGCAGGCGGTTGGTATATTAATGAAAGTCTAGACTTTGAATATTTTTCTGCGTGTGCATCCGATTCAATACCGTCGGATACTACTACCGACGTAGACGATGACATCTGGTCGGCAATGGATGCTTTGACATCATTGCATGTACCAGTAAAATCATCTTTCGGGACATACCAGGATAATGGCGATGCGCAGGAATCTATATTCTTGGTTCCGGCAAGACGAAAAGGCCAAAGACCAATACTTTTCGGGCGAATCTCGTCTGAACCGATGCCCCGCGAAGAATCGGAAAGCGAGGAGGAATCCCCTCAGCTCGACCATTATGAATCGAAAGCGCTCAGAATAATGAAGCAAATGGGGTACGATCTAATCAACAAGCCCGGGTTGAACTTCGGCAAAGGAAGAAGGACGCTACTTCGATCCTTTGTGCCAAAAGGGGAGGCCCCCGATTATTATCATCGGACGCGCAGGGGGTTGGGCTATGTATCAACTCCAGTCCCATCAGCCTCTGTTTCTCGAGAGTCGTCAAGTCACGATTGCTCTTCAGACACGTCATCGTGGGAGTCAGATGTCAGTGTCGGCAACATCTTCAAAGGGCTTTCAGTAAACATGGTTTCAACAGGCCATCTGGAAGATGAAGATGAAGAAATGATCCAACCTGATACAGATCCTTGGATCAAACATTTGAATGCTCTTTGGGATATCCGCTTTGAACAGCGTGAGCCACCCACAGATGACAAGGTTGTTCAGATCAACCTAGGAGATGAGGCCAACCCCAAGCCCATCTTCATAAGTGACGGCCTGTCGCCTCCAGAGAAGAAGGATCTAATATCTCTTGTACAAGAGTATATAGATGTCTTCGCCTGGAACTATGAGGACATGCCAGGGCTTGATCCACAAGTGGCCATGCACCGCCTCAACATCAATTCGGACGTAAAACCTGTCAAATAACAGCAGCGACGGTTCTGTCCCGAAATAATGGAAGCAATTCAATCAGAAGTTAGAAAGCTCATCGATTCTGGCTTCATCCGGGAAGAACAACATCCCGACTGGGTAGCCAACATCGTCCCCGTCGCCAAGAAGAATGGGAAGATCCAGATCTGCATCGACTTCCGTGATCTAAACGAGGCCTGCCCCAAAGACGAATTCCCATTGCCAATCACAGATGTCATGATTGACAATACTTGTAGATTCGAGCGAATGTCCTTTATGGACGGGTTCTCAGGATATAATCAAATCAAGATGTATCCCGATGACGAAAAGCATACCTCCTTCAGGACTCCTCTAGGGGTATATTGCTACACCGTCATGCCCTTCGGACTGAAAAATGCAGGGGCAACATACCAAAGGGCCATGAACGCCATTTTCCATCAGCAAATGCGGAAAACGGTGGAATGCTATGTCGATGACATCGCGGTGAAAAGTCGCACTAAAGGCGATCACATAGCAGACCTGAAGGTGGTCTTCGACATCATGCGGGCTCATCAATTGAAGATGAACCCCACCAAATCCTTCCTGGGGGTAGCCAGTGGCAAATTCCTAGGATTTGTTGTGACTTCCACAGGAATCCATCTGGATCCAGAGAAAGTCCGCGCTATCCAAGAGATGCAACCCCCCAGAAGCCTCAAGGAGCTCAGGGGATTACAAGGACGATTGGCGTACATCCGCAGGTTCATCTCAAACCTTTCCGGAAGATGCCAACCCTTCGCTAAGCTGATGAAGAAGGGTGTCTCATTCATTTGGGATGACGCTTGTCAAAAAGCATTTCAGGAGATCAAACACTACCTCACCCAACCACCAGTTCTTGCAGCTCCGGTGTCCGGAAAGCCGTTTCTGGTGTACGTCCGAGCGATGGATCATTCCCTGGGAGCTCTACTAGCTCAGAATGATGAACAAGGACGAGAACAGGCAATCTACTATCTGAGTAGAACAATGATTGGGGCCGAACATCGGTACAACCCGATCGAGAAGGAATGTTTGGCACTAGTGTTCGCCATTCAGAAAATGCGACACTATCTGGTAGGCCAGACTATAAATGTCATATCAAAAGTCAATCCTTTGAGGTTACTTATGACAAAGCCTTCTTCACTAAATGGCCGGCTGGCAAAATGGGCCATATTGCTATCACAATATGAGATGCATTTTCTGCCACAAAAGGCTATTAAGGGACAAGCGGTGGCGGACTTCTTAGCTGAACACCCAGATCCGAGGGCAGCCAAGCTCTATGAGGATCTCCCAGACGAGGCCGTCGAAGTCTGCCTGACTCAGACGTTGTTCGAAAGTCAAGTATGGCAACTTTTCTTCGACGGTGCATCAAGGACAAGCCCAAAGGGACGCATAGTAGCGGGGGTAGGAGTGGTACTCGTCTCCCCACAAAATTATGTGATTCCCCGAGCTGTCTCACTGACCGAACCCTGCTCCAACAATGTGGCGGAATACAACGCTCTTTTGATTGGGATGCAATTCGCCGATGAGATTGGCGTTAAAAATCTCGAGGCGTACGGTGACTCTAAACTCATCGTCAGCCAAGTTCGCGAAGAGTATGAGGTCAGACATGAAGATCTAGTACCCTATTACAATGCGACAATCCACATGGCCGAGAGGTTTTCAAACTTCTACATCGACCATGTACCGCGCAGGCAAAATGCGCATGCAGATGCACTTGCATCCCTTGCTGCCTCCTTAGCCCTTCCAGCTGGAGTAATGGAGAAAGTATTCGACTATAGCCACGACCTGTACTGTCCAAAAATTTCACTCGGAGACTGCCCAGGGTCAACGGGAGATCATCACGACAAGGAAACACTTGAAGTGTCAACTGGTCTAGAGCTTAAAGACTGGCGATTCCCCTACATCGACTATGTCTTGTACGGCATCCTGCCTGAGGACACCAGGGAGGCGGCTGCCATCCGAAGGAAAGCCCCCAAATTCTACTATAATGCGATTTCGCGAACATTGTATCGTCGTTCGCATGACGGGATCCTGCTCCGATGTCTCTCATGAAAAGAAGCCCAAGGAGTATTGAAAGAAGCCCACGATGGTACGTGCGGAGCTCATCAACCTGGCCCGAAATTGGCACATCGACTCCAAAGGTTGGGTTACTATTGGCCCAAGATGATCGCCGATGCTGTCGCTTATGCTAAGAGATGTCACGCCTGCCAAATACACGGCGATTTCATCCATCAAGCACCAGGGTACCTCCACTCTACGACCTCTACTTGGCCGTTTGAAATGTGGGGATGGACGTGGTTGGCCCTATCAGCCCACCATCATCGAAAGGACATCGGTTCATTCTAGCGATAACCGATTACTTTTCAAAGTGGGCCGAAGCTATCCCTTTGAAAGAGGTAAAATCTTCTAACGTGATCAAGTTTGTGAAACATCACGTTATTTACCGCTTCGGTGTGCCTCGGCGTATCATCCATGACAATGGACCCCAGTTCATCAGCCAGGCTTTCCAGAGATTCTGCGTGAAGTTCAGAATCCAGAGTGTGTCCTCAACGGCATACTATCCTGCTGCTAACGGTCTTGCAGAAGCCTTCAATAAGACTATTGGCAAGCTTCTTAAAAAGTTCGTCTCGAAAAGTCAACGAGATTGGGACGACAAGTTGGGTGAATGCTTATGGGCTTATCGCACAACTGTGCGAACCCCGACTAAGGCCACGCTGTTTTCCTTGGTATACGGATGTGAAGCCGTGCTTCCCCTGGAGATCCAAATTCCATCTCTACGCGTCGCCTTGACAGCGGAGATGACGACAGAGGAGAAGCATCGACAGCGACTCCAGGAACTGGAGGCCTTAGACGACAAGCGTCTGCAAGCCCAACAGCAAATCGAGCTCTTCCAGGCCCGAATCACCAGAGCCTTCAACAAGAAAGTTAAAGTGCGAACTTTCAAGAAAGGCGACCTTGTCTTAGCCGTCCGAAGACCTATGGTCATGACGCACAAGACAAAGGAAAATTTCAACCCAAATGGGAAGGACCATTTGTGATAGAGTCAGTCTACTCAAATGGGTCATATCGCCTCATAACTTCAAATGGCGATACACTCATGATGCCGATCAATGGCAAATTCTTGAAGAAGTACTATCCTTAATAGTACTCTTCCTCCGATCAAGTTAAAAGTACACCTCTGATCGATCAAGTTAAAAGTACACCTCTGATCAAACATCCGACGCCCTCGACGGCTAAGGATAGAGGAAAATGTTGGCCTTTAAGCCCAACATAAATCCTCGACAACTCATCATGCTGAGGGGAATAGCATGACTAGCCCAGCTCAAACGGTAGTTGGTAAAGGCATGTCAAACCCGTTGACAGCTGAGGATTTGCTAAAAATCCTAAGGGACACGTTCCCATTTGATCCGACGCCCTCGACAGCTAAGGATAGAGGAAAATGTTGGCCTTTAAGCCCAACATAAGTCTTCGACAACTCATCATGCTGAGGGGAATAGCATGGCTAGCCCAACTCAAACGGTAGTTGGTAAAGGCATGTCAAACCCGTTGACAGTTGAGGGTTTGCTAAAAATCCTAAGTGTACTTGAGTCCACTCTTTTCTCCAAAAATCCCTTACCAATTCTCGTCCATAGAATGGTAGGACCACAAAATGCAATCATTACTACGTTAACACTATACCTCTGGTAATGAATACTCTTTGTTGAGTATAAACTTTGCTTGTTAACTCTGCATAGAGTAACAAACTCTCAAATTTGCCAAGTTAACACTATACCTCTGGCATTTCAAATTCCACTTGTCAATTCTCATCAATAGAATGACAGGTCCTCAATTGCTCTTATCACGAGCCAATTCTTGTCAAGTTAACATTACACCTCTGACAAACTACTGTTTAAGTTAACATTACACCTCTAAGCAGTACATCGAGTGCCTGTCAAGTTAATATCACACCTCTGATAGTCACCTTTCTTCAGACTTCCATATTGAAGCTGAAATGCATGATGCCAAGTTAACACTACACTTCTAGCATCCGAGTCATCGCTAAGTTCAACAATACACCTATGGCCATGACCTTTCCTCGACTTCTTCGTCTAAGTCGAGATGACCAATGCTAAGTTCAACATCACACCTCTAGCATTACCTCACTGTTAAGTTAAACATTACACCTATGACAGTGACATTCTGAGTTAAGTTAATATCACACCTCTGACTCACATCCTTGTCGAGTTAACACCACACTTCTGACAAGACTATCTCCAACCCGTTAAGTTAATATCACACCTCTAACGGTAAAAGCTTTACCAGATTCCTCGCGGGTCTAGTTTCACTTGTTATTCTCTTCAACAGAATAACAGGTCCACCTAAAGACATTGTTAGGTTAACATTACACCGCTGATAATATTTTATCAAATTCTCCAGCTGACCTTGAATCAAGTCAATCCCAGACACTTGACAAAAGTTCACCTTCTCTGGGAGTACGCATTCCCCCTGTCACTTTCTTTTACAAAGTGGCAGGTCCACCAAAATCATTCTTTTGCTTCTAAAACAAAACATTCAAGACAATGAAGAGGCAACAGGAAAAGTGTCACTTTTATTTATATCCAAACACATGAAAGTGATACAAAACGCTCTCTTATACAATAAGATTGAGTGTTACAATTAAGGAGTACAAAGAAGTCCCTCTCTCTCTCTCTGAGGCCGTACTCACTCCTTGAAGCCGCATCTGATCCTAAGTGCATGATGTCTGGAGAAGTGCCGAATTGTGGCGACTGTTGGAACCGATTGCACTTTGATGCGCGACGCCAACTTCGAAAGCGCCCTAGCTGACTAAGCCAGGAGCAATGGTGTTCTTGAGGTCCGGTGGCAACAGAAGAGCCTGCAACCCTTCGTTCAAGAGTTGATCTTTCCCCCGCAGGACATGGACTGTCCTTGATGTCACTTCTGGGATGGGAGAGGAAGAGGATCCTCTCCGCCACCACAACCGCCGGAACCTCATCGCCGTCATGCATACCCTGACCATCTCTTGCCATCAGGCAAGAGTGGTGCAGGAGATCTGAAGAGACCTTGGCGAGATTTGGGTCCTCGTCAGAGATATAATTTACTCTCTTACAAACGACGAGGACCATATTTACTCTCTTACAAACGAACATTGAGCAAGTTCGCTAGCCGATATATTCTTTCCGGGGCCCAGCGAACCTGAAAAAGGACGATCAAGCCTACCTGCAAAGAATAAACAAGAGAGTTAGAAATCTGAAACTTAGTATACTTTAACAAAGAAAACTAAGTGACAGACGCGGCAGTCATTGAAGACTTCAGACGCGGGAACAACCCGCACGGTCAAACCACCGCGTCGGTAGAAACAGACGCGAGTCAAAACTGTGCCACGCAAAGGATTCAAACGCGGCCTCAGTTTGCACCCGCGTCTAATGTACTAGACGCGAAAAACTTCAAACGCCGAAAATTGCCATCTCTCTGCTGGGTGAACAGGAGTTGCAAGATTCAGGTCTGAAACGCGCCAAGGCAATAGCCATGAACAAAGCCAGCGTCAAGAGCCCGCGTTCAGAAAAGTTCAAGTCACCAGCACAAATTCCAGAATAGGAATGCACCAGGATTTCATTCAGATGACTATGCCAAAATACAGGCTATGGACATCATCGGGGTGACATACCAACAGAAACCTCTGTCCAGAGTTGGCCTCTCTGCATCCAAACGCGGGCGCGCAAGATGACATGAGAGAGGATTCCTTCTGAAGAGACCAAACAGAAGCATAAGAGCTCTGGGTCATCTTCATCCGCGGAGTCACCTTCATCCATGAAGACAGGGACCTTGTTAGAAGCTTTAGAGGAGGCGAGGTCTCTCAGGGCAAAACAAATGAAAACAGTCTAAGATTGGATTGTTGAAGAGGGAGAAGGTGCACTCTATTTATAGGCAGTCCCTAATAACTGTCATTAATGGGGCATCAATCGGAACCGTCGCGCACAACTGTCAAAGCCCAATCAAAAACGGACGCGTGGAACGCTGCTTTGGAAACCGCCAAAGTGCGCCGGTTTTTCAACCGCCAGCGTCGGTTCTGCATGCAAGAGCATTAACGCCTAAATCCATTGAGAGGCCGACGCGTGGACAACTGCCTTGGGAAGCAACGGATGACCCGGAACCCCAATCGACAGTGAAGACTTGACGTTCAAAGATCTCCTAAAATCTTTCAAGTCAGGCTGCACTGAACGCAGATGGGAAAGTCGCGTCTCTTCAGCAGACAAGGCTGCGTATCCCGTGTCTGCTCGATCCGCGTCTTTCTTAGCAAGACAGATTCGCGTTATTCAGAGCCGCGTTTCACTCCATGGACTGACGACTGCGTCTCACTCTATGGATCAATGCTGCGTCTCATCAAGAAGACCGCGTATCAATCTGTGATTGACGCTGCGTCTCGCTCTATGGATTGACGCTGCGTCACATCATGATGACCGCGTCTCACTCTGTGATCGACGCTGCGTCTCATCAAAAGGACTTAGTAAAATCTAAGTTCCTGTGGACTGACGACCGCGTCTCACTTTATGGATCAATGCCGCGTCTCAGTAAGAAGACTCAGAGGTCAATGAAGAAGATGAACAGTAATGGAGAAGAAGAACTCTCTCAAATCTCTGAGTAAGCGCGTTCGGAGAAGAAGACAAATCTCTCTAACTGTGGCCTTTTATAGGCACAAAGATTCGCGAAGATACGCGGCGTGTGGCCCGATAGACGCCGCAGCGAGTCGCCACGTGACGCGTGTACACCAAATCATTTCTGAACAGAGAAGATCATGCGTCGTGACCCCGCCGCGAGTCATCATTCGACACGTGGAGCAGTTCATTTAATGAACCGGGAAATCTGCGCGCCTAACGGAGAAAACCTCTCCGGTTCCCCAGGCCAGCTGGCGGCGTAATCATGACATGGCACAGATTCGCGCCCAAAGAACGCGCCTCTCCGATGGACATGCCCCGTCAACATCACCATAAATGCACCCAGAAAGTCGCGTTGTGTCCAGAAAATCGCGTCTGCATCCAAAAGACGCGTCTCTCTAAAATTCGCGTCTTCCCAAGCAGGCTAAAACATCGCGTCTACCTCATGGAATATTAATCGCGTTCCTATCACCAAAAAGACGCACCCCATGGCAGTCGCGTCTTTAAGGCAGTCTCTGCTTTTCAAAAAGAACCTGCGTTCGGCTTCTGCAAATCAGTTCAACAGTACACTGGCACAAGCAGAAGGCCAACCACTCCTGGTCAAAAGCGCACTCGTGACAGACTAAAAGCGATCGGGGAGGTTTAGACTGTGCATCTAGACACTCAACACGATCAACTCTGATGGCTTCAAAGAGTTCAACAGTACACTCACAAAGGCCAACTCCAGATAAGATCAAACCCGGAGCATTAATAGTCCAGTCATAAAGGCGAACGCGGCTAAAATCCAAAGTATTCCGAAATCCGTCCCATTTAACTGCGGAATATCGAAAACTTTGGAGGGGGTTCTGTAGGCTGTCTAAAAATATCCAACAGACAAGCTACTAAGAAAGCAGAATTCCAGCATCAAGGCGCGTCGGCCCGAAGCCCCGCGTCTCAGCAACAAGGCGCGTCGGCCCGAAGCCCGCGTCTCAGCAACAAGGCGCGTCGGCCCGAAGCCCGCGTCTCAGCATCAGGACGCGTCGGCCCGAAGCCCGCGTCTCAGCATCAGGACGCGTTGGCTCGACACCCGCGTCTCAGCATCAGGACGCGTTGGCTCGACACCCGCGTCTCAGCATCAGGACGCGTTGGCTCGACACCCGCGTCTCAGTTGCAACTACCCGAAATAAGGGGCCAGTCACCGCACATGTAGCGGGAAGTGGCCCCTCATTGTGGAGCGTTTTCAGGGGGCACGATCACCCCCTAAAAACCCTATAAATAGTCCCGTCACTATTGAAGGAGGACGATGATTATCGGGCAAGGGAGAGATTCCGAAAAAAAAAAGGAGAGATCATCGACAGAGAGAGAGAAGACCCTTCAGCGAGCTTACTGAGTACTAGCCGCTCTTCGCCTACCTCCTCTTCTAGAGTTTTGGTAGACGGAGCTGAGTTACTCCCTCTACCTGCCAAGGAGAAGATCCCTCGACGGTCCAGAACGGTCATCTGGTCAACGGAGAACAAGATTCACTCTCCACCGCCACCGAAGAACCCAGCACTAAACAAAGGGGGAATTCAAGATTCAATATTCTCCCTCCCTTGTAACCGGAAGATTAAGCCGGCTGTAATTTTTCATCTGATCCAAGGAAACGTTACGCCAGCCACCCCTTTTCCGCGTCATACAATTGCACTGGCATACAGTACGTGAGATACATACTCACGTTTATAACTATTGTAGGAGATATAATACCCCTAAGTTTGCAGTGAAGAGCCAATAGTGTACTTAAAAACTTGATATCGCTGTTGATATTTAACTTCTGAAGTACCTTATTGGGAGATTTTTGAAAGTACACCTAGGGGTGAATAGGTGTACGGCTAATCTATGAACAATAATGCGGAAATTTAAAACTAATTGCAACACACTTAGTGTAACCAACGAGTGTAGCCGAATTCCCGGTGGAGGGCTCTGGACTAACTCCTCTTGATTCCTTTGAATAAGAGTTGAGGTGCTATATGAAGCTCTCGTGGTTAAACACAAGTGAGGCACACACAAACAACACAAGCATATACATGATATGACAATATGAATCAATGCACAAAGTAAGAGAGAGAGTTAGAAAAAGTGGATCAATCGCAAACACCAAGATATGTTTCGAGGTTCGAGCACACAGCTCTACGTCCCCGCCTTTACACAGAAGGATTTTCACTAACTAATTCACACAGGACTTCCCACACAGGGAACCTCCACTGAGGATTTTGGGCAATACAATAACTGGGAGTACACAACTCCTCTCTCCAACAAATACAACCTCTCACTAGAGACAAGGCACAACCAACACAAAATCCACCTCATACAAAAGGGGTAGGCACTTAGCCAACACAAATCAATCACCTCACACTTGAGGGATTCCAACACAATCTCCACCTCTCACTAGAGGGAGCCAAACACCACTTCCACTATCACCTCATACTTGAGGGATATCAACTCAATCACCTCTCACTAGAGGGATATCACAAAGATGGAAGTTTACAACTTGGAGGTCTCTTTCAACCACAAACCAAATCTTCTCACTAAAATAAAGATCCTATAGATAGGATAGAATGATAAGCTCAAGTGTGAGAAAACAAAGTATTTGGGACAAAGAAAAATGCTTGGGAAAAACTCCAAATAGATATAGAATTTTTAGACCAAAAACCAATTTCCAAAAGACTATATTTTCTTTGAATTTCCAACACCTTAAAAACAAATAAAGGATAAGAACTTTGAACCCAAAACTTTTGCTGAAAATACTCTTTAGGAATGTAAATTTTTCTCTCTTAAAAACTTAGTAAAAACTGGCCAAAGATTGGGGTTTAAATAGGCCCAATCAAAATCTGCCCGTTGGCAGCTGACAAGGGGAAATTTGCCCTTCCGGTCGACCAGCCAAAGGTCAAAAAAGTGACCGTTGAACCCAGCGGTCGACCGCCCGGTCGACCGTGCCAGATCCAGAGAGCAATTGCTCTCTGGCCGGTCGACCGCTCGGTCGACCGGGCCAAGGCTTACAGTCGACCGTCTGGTCGATCGCCCCCACCCGAGAGTGGGGTGACTTCAGTCGGTCGACCGCACGGTCGACCAGCCAAGCCAACTTGGCCTTTGTGCACGTCTCGTGCACATAGGTCGACCGTTCCGGTCGACTGGCTTCTGGTCCGGTCGACCGGTCGGTCGACTGCCAGAGCCTGGCGGCAATTTTCAGAACTTAAAACTTGGGTTTTTATTATCTAATTAAATCCTATAAAATCTTTAAAATTCTACAAAAATAGGTTCTTGTTATATCTTTGACATACAAGCATGTTTGAGTAAAAATCAAACTATGTTACAAACATTTTGAACCATTTTTGTGACTTACAAATTTTGCCGAAAACCAAAATCTGTATTTTCCAAAACTTAGATTTTTGAAATGGAAATCTGATTTTTCCAAAATACATATAAATACAAAAACATGATACTTAAACAACTTTGAAGCATATAGTATATGGATAGAATCCAATATACATGAAAGAGATATATATCAATATTTTTGACATTAAATCCGAAAATAAGTTTTGTTTAAATACAAAACCCAAATACATGAATAGGTTATCAAAATAAGCTTTTCTAAGAATATGAAGCATACATGTCTATAGATCAAATCTAATATACATTAAATCATGTAAAGTTGTTTTGATTCAATTCTATTCATGAAAATCAAGATCGGTTAAACCGAAAACCAAAACATGAAACGTGTGTGTGTTGTGAACTTAAGCATATCACACTATCTAATCTTTAACAATGGATCTAAACTAACTATTCTAAAACAAACCGAGGTCTTCTTGTAGAGCGCCGTCTCCAAATCGACTCGATCCAAACGTGATCCACCGAACTTGACTTCAACGAGTGCTAGATATGAACTTTGACGCTCGAGCTCTTGAATCACCATGTGAAAACTCCAAAACACCTTTGTTGAAGCTAATCACCTGCTAATATCTTGGTTAAATATCTGAAATTAAATATCACAAGATTATTAGTAAACTATAACTACTTGAGTTAATCATAATCAAAACTAGAGTGGAAGGCCTCTGAGCCAACAATTTTCACTCTCTCTGTTAAAATACTACAAGTACACTGTTGATCGGTTGTAATGCTTGAGGGTTGATCCTCAGGTATAGGTGGTTCTTTAGTTTCTAGCACGATTTAGGCGAATTGAGTGAAACCTTAGAGAAGGTGAATTGTTGGTTTGAACTATTTATCAGATAAGAAAAATCAAGCACCTAGCATTGAATGCCCCAAACTAGCATCATGCGATCTATCTCTGTCTCTCTACTAATCTGTTGACTCATCAAATCTCTATTTCTAACAGACAATTAATTTTCAAACATTCGATTTAAGCACAAAATATTATCTCTATTACATAACCTATCAAAGATAACAAATTTAACTAATTAAATTAAATGCAAAGGAGGCAGTAAAATTCTAAGCATGAATCATAAACTTGAGATATGTAACCTGTCAAATATCTTATAATTTTAAAAATTAATTCTCTAAAAGTGGTAGATCAATTGATGTGTACAAATAGCCCTAGATAGGAGAATTAAATTTGACCATATGAACATCTAGCCTGGTTCATTTAGCCTAGGTCTTGCAGGGAATCTAGTTACTCATGCTAAAATTATGAGCACAAAAATTATCTAAATAATCAATCAACATTAAAAATTTATCTTACAAATTGCAACTGAAAATTAATTAAAATAATTAAACTGATTAAATGAATTAATTAAACTAAATTTTCTTCTTATTTTAAATTTTTTTAAAAATTTTCTTCTTTTTAAAAAGATTAATTTTTTAATTTTTTTTTAAAGAAGACATAAAGACCCTTGAAAGAAAAAACAAGTGAATCTCCCCCACATCTAAATTGTGTCATGTTCACATGCACACACATAAATGCAGAGATAGAACGAGTATAGCATATAATACACACATCCACATATATGCGCACAACCAAAAAGTAAAGCATTTAATTCAAGCATACATGAATAAAATATGTGAAATAAATATGCTGGAATTAGAAATACTCACAGTGCACCGAATAAGTCAGCTGTAAAAGAAACCAAAAGACTCCTTCTGTGTTTGAATGCATCATTGTTTATATTGTACCATTTACAATATACTTGACACATAGATTAGAGAAAGAGATAGATAAAAGAATCACTAAACACTATAGAACAACTAACTCAATCACGAAAAGAAAATAAAAAGACTCACAACAAAATGAATATATACATATTTACAACTCATGTCTCCCCTGCACCTAGATCTTTCTAGGTCTATTCCCTTGAGCTCGCTTCCCATCATTCTAATGGGTTCTCTTCACAGGACAAATTGAAGAGGTTAATCTCTTAGTCATCTTAGCTCTCATCCTTACAAATTTATTTTCACCTTCCTCACTCTCTTCCAATTCTTCTTACTTTTGCTCCTCACAGATTTAACATCATTGCGCATCTAAATTGGAGCGTTCATAACATAAATGCCTAGAAATTTGAGCTCTTCCTTGTACATCACTGCAATACTTTAATCGACATTTTTCTCAGGAGGTATATAACTAACCAAAGCATCCCTAATAGATTCATCCAAACACATGAGTTTGTCTTCAAAGAGATTTTCAAAGCTTTTATTAATCAAAGGTTCTTGAATCATATTTTTAGAAATTTGATCATTAATTTGCTCATCAAAAGTGAAGATGCTCAAATCAAGTTTTCTTTTCTTAAATGGAACTCCAAACTTAAGATTCTTAACACATATCTTCTTACTACTATGATCGCATTCATTCTTAGATAATTCATCAAGAGACGAAGGCTCATCATCCATGCATACATCCTCACAATTGTGCTCAATATGCTCCATTTTCTCGGCAAGATTTGATGAAATCTTTTGCTCCTCACTAGATATCTTTTCACAAAGTGAATTTATTCTCAAATTATTTATCAAGAAACAAAATTCATTGTCATTACATCCATCCTCACAATTTTGATCGATGTGCTCCATCTTCTCAACATGATTTGATGAAATTGTATGCTCATCAACATATATCTTTTCACAAAATTTAATAAATTCATCCTCAAATTGTTTATCAAAAAGCAAAGATTCATCATCATCACACCCATTCTCACAACAAGATTACACTTACTCCACAGGAGGTGTATGTGGAACCAAATTATCTCTAATCAATTCATCCAAACACAAAGAATCATCATCATAACAGCATGCTTCATGCACCTGTGCAACTTCCTCAACCTGCTTCTCCTCTTCAAACTCATCAAATTGGTTCAAGTGAACGGATGGAGTGGACTCAAAGGGCATCTCGATAGCATGAGTAGCATATCAATGTGATCATCGATTTGCTCATCGAATCTCAAAGTTTTGAATTTGTTCACTTCAAGAAATAAATATGTTGTTGAACTGAAGGTTTTGGACTAGAAAAAAATTGAGTGGAAAAAAAATCTCTCTCTTATCCACTAGCTAACTCACTCGCTTGCATATTTAGGCAGGCTAAGAGTTGAGCATTGGCTAAGAGTTGAGAATTATCACAGAGGAATCATTGTGAGAATTGCCTGAAGTTTTCAAAAGTGTCCTCTAATGTTGATTATATGTCATCTTGATTGCTATCGAACTCAACTTATGAAAGTTGATAGATCTCTTGAACTTGATCTGGCCTTAGGGTTGAAATAGGTTCATTGAGATAAGTCATTATCTTATTAAAATGCACATCCATGTGAGTGCAAGACTCGAGTATCTGCTGATTGATTTCGAGCATAGACTACTGCATGGATTCTAAACTTTCCCCTAATGTGCTCTTCAATTTCTCATGCTCATTATCAAATCCCAAAATGGAGGTGATAATTCAGTGATTATGCACATGTATTGCACATTTTATATCACATATGTCATATTTTCTTCATTTATTTTTAAATAAAACTTTGGTTTTTAATGTATTTCATGTTTAGTGGTACGCAGTGCAATTAACAAAGAAAAAATAGAGATTAACAGATTTATCCAATTAAAGCCAAATAATTCAAAACATCAAGCAAATCAAGGGGATCTATTCAAATCTAGAGCTTCTAAAAGCCATCTTATCTAAAAACCAGTAATATAAATGAGATAATACCAGTCTAAATTCAAAGAAAAAAATGAATTTTTGAAAATCCAATCGGTTTCGCTGAAGATAAATGGATATCTCGTCAATTTTAGAAGACAAATTAAAAATTCAAGAGGATAAAAGGATATAGAGAAGATCAACGAACGAGATGAAGCAATCATATTTAAAAATAATGAGAAAAATTTAAGTCAATTCGAAGTTATAAATCAATTTAGACTCGAATTTAGACTGGATACTTTTAATATTTTAATCATACTTTTTGCTACCAAAACTAAAATCTGATAATTCAAGATAATCCAGAAAGAACTTAAAGAACAACAATTATTATGTTGACCACAATTTTAATTTTATCATTTGGTAAGTCATATTCAGCAATCAACACGCCGACTATCTGTAGACCAATTCAGAATTGAATTTTTACATAAAATTCTGGATAAATCAAATTAAGTTTAGAGATAAGGAGAGGATTCAAATTCAGAAGTAGCTTTCTACTAAGTCAAGAGAAAGGATATTATCTTAATATCCAAAGTTCAAATATAAGTTCTGAAGATATATCTCTTGATGGATGCACAACTTTTACTAGGAGTCTATCCACTACTTCTACTGTAAATAGAGAGGTAAAGCATAAGAAAAAGGGCATCTCATCTCAGACTAACAAATTGAGAGAAGAGTTTTGTGGGTCGTAATTTCAAGTTTTGCAGAGAATCAAGAGCATTGGAATGGCGAATCTTCAATTCAGTATCAATAAATATCTACACTATTTCAGTTTGAGAATTTCTTCTCTTTCTTTTTGGTTCCTTCAATGCAATTTTACTCTTTTTATTTTATATTTATTTTATGCTTTCATCAATCGCAAGCATTCCATCTTCTTTCTTGTGTTTCTAGTCTTTTACTTCGTCTATTTCAGCAATGTTTTGAGGAAGGAGACAGCGGTGAATCAGGCCTTGTGACAATTCTGGTTTCTAATGTTTCTTCTCCTTCTCTCTTTTCATTCTGCATTGCTTTACTTAATTAGCCTTCGCATTGGTTAGTATTATTTTCCTTTTACTTCATATTTTTATTACTTATAGAATTTTAGTTCTTTGAACACTATTCCAATTCTCATTTAAAGATTTCCAAACTAGATAAAAAAATTAGATTTAAATTTTTAAAAACTAAGTTTAACAAGTCTCTGTGGATTCGACTCAATTCTTGGCACTATATAATTCTAGTAAAATTAAGTTTCTATAATTTGTAAGTGGTTCAACAAAGATGGAGTTCTTCATGACTTTCGAACTGTGAACAATTTTTGGTGTCGTTGCAAGGACTTGTGAAAATTTTTGTTTTTGAAAATCAACATTTAATCTTTTTCTAGTTTTTAAAAAATTCAAAAATTTAAATCTAAAAAAATAAATTTTTTATTATTCTTCTTTTCCATCCCTAAGATTTAATTTCAGAATTTTCTTTTGCAGGGATATTGCATGAACAAGTGAAGAATTGTATAACAGGACGGAGCTTGCTTGCTTGCTAAATTTATTAAAAAAAATGTTTGCTTCAGAGTCATCAGAAAGGTTGACATTTTTCTAACTCTACCTACGAAACTCCTGCTAGTGGGGTTTTGGAAGTGCCTTTTGATTAGACTTGATTGTGTTGCATTAGTTCATTCTATATAAAAGATCTTAAGAGTTGTCTCCCCTCACATAAGGTCGAAATTTCTTTACCCGTTCCTTGGCTAAAAAATCACAACATATAAGTTTTTCCCAAGATTAAACTAATTTAAAATCAATCAGAACTTGACTACTAGAATTTCGAACTTATTAAGTGGATCCATTGTGATAATACTCTGGTGATTATTTTCAAGCTCGCGATAGAGGACTTTTTTATCTAGATAGGTAACTTAGCCACGGTGTCTGGCCTGGAGGAAGGACCGAGAACTTCCTTGTCTGAGAAAGGGTGGCTAAAATTAGTAAGCATCCAGCCTGGAGGAGAACCGAATCGCTTGTTTGATGATTTTAACTGGTCAACCCACAATCAGTCCAACCCAGTTATGAGCTATCTAACTAAGGAGAATTTATTCTCTTACGATTAGTGGTTAAAAATTGATCACTTCAGATAAAGTTCAAGATAAAGAAAAATATTGTTTGGAATTGATTGGTTAAGTCATTTGCGTGTGCAACAATAATAAAAAATAAAAAAATAAAATAAGAAAATCAATTTTCATCCATCCCTCTCCCCTTCTATCATTTTGAAAATTTTCCCTCTTATGACCTATCCAAATCAAGATCTTTATAACTATTATCATGATAGGTCATTTCCTCATTCTCATCTACCATCCTCACCTCTGGGCTTTCATGACTACAAACAACCCGCTATTTCATCTTTTTCATCTCATCCTCCCATGAGGTGCCATCATTGTCATGATTCATCTCATCCTTCAGAGCAGTGTCCTTTAATAGGATATTTATTAGGACTAGGTCAAAGCCAATTTGACACATTTCAAGGACCTACGAATGAACCCTATCCATCAAACTTTAATTCAGAGGGTTAGAATTGTTCTTAATATTCATGAGATCAATCATATCAATCAAATTGGTCCTATACTGAACTATCACTTTGGGATTTTGATAATGCGCATGAGGAATTGCAGAGCATAATAAAGGAGAGTATAGAAATCATGCAATAGTGTATGCTTCAAAACATTCAAATCAATCAAAAGATAATCGAGTTAAGTGCTCATATAGATATGCATTTTGATTAGATAATGACACATCTCAATCAACCTGCTTCAATCCAAATTTCAGGTCAAACTTCAAGAGTTCCATCAGTATTACCAAGTGAACTAATTGGACATACCACAAGAGTCCACACCACATGTTGACTTAAATTTTGAATTTGTGCACTCATCATTTCACTTAAGCCAAATTAAAGAATTTGAACAGAAAACTGGAGATATCCATAAGCTTGAAACCCCATCTTGCCATGAACCACTAATTGAACAATTCTTTGATGATTGATCAAGCCCAACCTGCATAGAAAAATACATAATTTTTAGAACAGTGCTAGGTCCTCAATGCTACCACATAATGTAGGGCTAACGGGTCATGATCCATGGGAAGAGACTATGATGAAAGCTTTGTGTAAGTTTCTACTTTGAAGTTTACAAAAACTAGTTTAAAAGTTCTTCTCAGTTTTGGTAAAAGCGAAACAAATAAGGTTAGGTTAAGTTAAAAAAAAAGATGGTAGAAGAAGAGATGTTGTTTTATGTCATGCCCCGCTTCCCAAAATACGTGAAAATTGAGTCACGACGAGAGTCGGCATCGTATACACGCGAGGAAAATACCCCACGCATATACGCTAAGCCTAAGGTAACCTGAACAAGCTATATAATTACCTTGAAGAATCAATATCACTGCAATAACATATATAATGTCTACACATAAGCTCAGATGAAATAAAAATAGAATAGAAGCTAAATTTGATATACAAGAATCAAAGAATAATAGCAGAAATAGAGGAAGGCAATGATACCAGATTAGATAGAGACTCTAGCTCCTCGCAACATGTATGATCTCAACGAACACCTGATCAATAAAATAAAATATCCAATATCTAGACGTACAAATCTAGGGTCATCAGAAAGTGACCCAATAAGTGTATAAAATAAAAAGAAAAAGTGCACATGCATATAATGTATGAGTATATGAAAAAAAACTATAAACCGAAATATAACAGATAAGAGACAGCGTAGCACCCCATTCTCAGGATACGTACTCAGATACGTGTCCTAAAATTTTTGACCGTATTGTTCAAATTTCTTCCAGTATGTATTTTTGGATTGTGATTGCCTATGTTATCGTGTATCAAATCTGAATTCTCAAACCTAGAGTCAGCCCTGACCCGGACCGGGAACCCGATACCAGCCTGTAACCAGATTTGACCTTTCTGGTAGTTTGATTTGACCGATTTCAATTTCATACACCGTTTTCATATATTTTAGATTTTTCATAATTTTCTGGAATTTTTCAGAATTTTCTGCAAAATCACCAAAATCAGTGTCGGTTGGCATCGCTGATTAATTCCCGAATTTTTAATTTTCAAATAGGATTGAATTTTCAAAAATGAATTTCACATTACTTCTTAAAATTTATTTTTTTCCTAAATACATTTTTTAGGATTTTTCTAAATTTATCATAATTTGACCGATTCTAGTGTCCGCCAGTATCGCTGGAAGATTACAGGAATTTTAATTTTAAAAATACATTAAATTTCTCGAATATGATTTCACCAGGCATCTTAAAATAATATTTTCTATTTTTGAGAATTTTTTGGAACATTTCTAAAACAGTCGAATTTTTGCCTTATTAAATAATAATATTATTCACCGACAATTTCTTTTCTTACTTTTTCCTTCCTTACTCCCCTACTTTATACTCCGAGATATTTTAATAAATTAATTATTTAGTAATAAATTTTTTTACTATTTTCTTTTCTTTTTCTTTATTTTTTCCTTTTCCTTTATTTTTTTTTATTTTTCTTCTTTTCTTTTCTTTTCTTCCCCCACACTCCACCCCCATCCCTTGCCACAGCCGTCCGTCGCCTGCAGCAGCTGCTGCAGCCCCTCTCCTCCCCCCATCCCCATTCATCATTTGAATTTCCTTCTCCTTCTCTATTTAACCTTCCATCTTCCTTTTTCCTTTTCATTTCAAAATTCAAAAAAAAAATCCATCTCCTTCAAAACCAAATCCATCTTCTCCAAATCCACCGTCGCCTCCACCATCACCGCCGCCGCCGCTGCACCTCCCCCACACCCCCTCTCCACTCCACCACCTCCTTAAACCTCCACCAACCACTCTCCACTTCAAATTTAACCCACCACCATCACCTCCCTTCCTCCTCTAAAATTCACCACTACCTCCATCAAATTCACCACTCCACCACCCCATCATCACCTCCTCCTCCTCTAACTTCCCACCACCTCCAACAACTACCACAACCACCATCACCACCAACTACCACCACCACTTCTCCACCAACAACTTCACCATCAACCAAAAACAACCACCACCTCCCATCCCCTCCCCTAAGGCAGCCCGTGCGCCGCCCCTCCCCCGGCGGTGCCGCCGCCTCCGTCGCTGACGGTGGCCGGCCACCCCCTCCTCTTTTTCCATTTCTTTCTTTCTTCTTCTTTCTTCATTTCTTTATTTTCTTTTCTCTTTCTTTTTCATAAATAAACCCACTTTCCACATCCCTAAAATACCCTCCACCTCACCCCCAAATTACTTCCCCATATTTACAATCAATATCCCTCCCCTTTTAATTCCTAATTCCTTTCTAAAAATACCATATTTTCTCTTTCTCTCCTTCCTACAACTTTCTCTCTTCTCTCTCTCTCCTCTCTCATTCCCTCTCTAATATTTATATAAAATTATATTTATATTTATATATTTTAATATGGGCTAGTGGCTTGCTCGCACGGGTTCGCAGATTTCTCAGATTTTAACCGGTATTTCATTCAGGTTTCAAGCGAGTGCTTTATATTAAACTTAAAAAATTACTACCCTTAATTTATTGCATGATATTGATATGTGAACATCGTATTACTACCGTAACATGCCTAACACTTGCTACTGTAATTTTTTGGACCTGACTCCTTGCTATACGAGTTAATATATAATATTGCACTCAGTATTTACCCAACACTTGACATGTTATACTTGACACGTAACATCTGACACTGATACTTAACATGTTATACTTGACACGTCACATCTGACACCGATACTTGACATTTTATACTTGATATATGATTTATGACACCCGCACTCAGTATTTACACCGGCACTCGGTATTTACACCGGCACTTGATATGTTATACTTGATACCTAATCCACGGCACTTGATATTAGACACTGGTACTTGATATGTCATACTTGACACCTGATCCTGACACCCGTTATATGGCATGCTTTCATGTGGTACAAGTACATTGACCTGACATCGTGACCCTTGATCGGACACTACCACCCCTGATACCTGTATTATATGGCATATTCATGACTATCACTTTTACGGAGACTTAGTATGATTATTATATTATTACCAAACATTTGGTACTCCTGAACTCCTGTATACTTGAACCCCTGAAATAGGGAGGCTCCTCACATTACTCCTGATATTATACTCCAGTTGACCCCCGTAATAGGATAACCATGGATATGGAACTTTTATGAATACCCTGTGGACTTTATTATTTGACACTTTGTTATATTTAAACAACTTATACCGGGATGGGGGAAATTGATGGGTATCGATATAGCTTTTATGTTTATGGTGGTCATACATATGTTGTACAACTAATTTCTGTTGGATTCGACCTGTAGGCCACCAGGCGCTTCCGAGGGGTGTACTGGCAACCCTACCCCCTTGCCTGCCTGTCGGGTGTGCTATAATCCCCTGGGTACATCCCTGTGGGCAACGGTGACACTCATTCCTGTTGGGGCGTATACTAAGACCCTCGGGCATATAGTAAGTCCCGGTACCTAGCGGTACATTCCGGCTCAGTACCGGATACTCCTTGGCCATTGTCCCGGGCATGCATGAGACCCATTCTAAACATGTTTCGTCGTTCCCCATCAATTTTTAATAACCAACCTCACTTGACTTGTATGCGAAAGTATACAGTACAGGCCATATACCGAAAAATACAAATTGAACGAGTCTTAATAATAACTTGATAATTAACTTCATGAATTTTATTGTCATTCCATACTTGCTATTTATTGTAGTTACTCCATGCTTGCTAATTTGATTACATGACATTTGACCTGCTACACTTGCTTTTATTTCATGCCACACAAATTCTAATGTTATTTTCATATTTCACTATTTATTGTGGTTATTTCATGCCTAGAGATTTGGGCATGTAATACTTGATCTCATGCACTTTTTTTATTTATACTTACCATTTGGGTTCTTGTACTCGCTGGGTTGCCCACTAACAACCCTGAATTTGCATGTCCAGATTTAGCAGTTTGGAGTGAGGTGGACCCTTCAGATGAGGACCAGGCCTACTTCGAGGAGCATGCGGATCAGCCGTAGCTTCGTTTTCCCTACTCGCGAGATTCTCTCTTCCAGCTCGTGAGTCCTTATCTTTTGTACCTTGTACAATCTACTTTTGTACTACCTGGTGATGTAATATTCATATAATATTATGTCACAGTCTGTGATGACTGAGTACTTGTACTTTTGTGTTGGAATATATAACACCATGTATTTTCGTACTCTGATCCCGGTGTTGTGTTGTATTGATGCTTAGCGTACATACGTGATGGTACCATCGCCTTGCGTATGTACGTCATAGTGGTGTCCCCGTATACGCGGGAGCGGGGCGCCACAGGTTGGTATCAGAGCCTAGGCTTTTGCACCTTCAGTACAGCCAGTCTGCAGATTAATGTTGGATTAATCTGCAACTGGGTCACACGAGTCGTTGCTATACATTCCAATCACAAGTACGAAGTTATCTATTTTTTCCTTAAAATCCATCCCTTGGTTTCTGAAATCTCATGCAGTTCTCAGTTTCAATCTTATCACTCTTTGACTCCAGCGCATCACATTACTTCATATTCAGTAGATTTATTGCCTTGCATTCTATACCCCTAGTATGTATGGGTGACCAGTGGGAAATTAGTACGGGGAATAGGGTAGTCATTACTAACAAGATTTGTAAGGCGTGCAATGTGGAGTTATGTGGCAGAAAGTTGGAAGCCGACATGTTCGTACTGGACACTGGAGGGTACGATGTGATCCTAGACATAACTTGGCTCAGCAAGTATCATATGGTGATCGACTGCCGGAACAAGAAGGTGATCTTCAGAATTTCACACCAACCAGAGTTTCAGTTCTTTGGAGAACGCAAGTCCCTCTGGAAGGAAGATCAACTGGATTGTGCCACTGCATAAGATAAGAAGAAGACCGTGTCAGTGTGGAATGAATTCCTAGATGTATTTGAGGAGATATCAGGACTTTCACCTGACAAAGTTGTGGAGTTCTCTATTGACATTATTTCAGGAGCGGTTCCCATCTCTAAAGCACCGTACCGGATGGCACCAACTGAATTTGCTATATTGAAGAAGCAGTTGCTGAAGTATTCGAGCAAGGGTCTGATTAGGCCGAGTACTTCATCTTGGAGAGCACCAGTATTATTGGCAAACAAGAAGGATGGTGGCAAGAGATTGTGTATTGATTACAGAGAATTGAACAAAGTCACCATTAAGAACAAGTACCCTTTGCCGAGGATTGATGATCTCTTTGATCAACTTCATGGGGCCCAAGTGTTCTCAAAGTTAGATTTACAGTCAGGGTACCATCAGTTGAAGGTGAAGAAGGAAGATATCCAGAAGACGGCATTTAGGACTCGCTATGGTCATTATGAGTTCTTGGTTATGTCCTTTGGAGTTACAAATGTTCCAGCAGTCTTTATAGACTTGATGAATAGAATCTTCTCACCATATTTGAATAAGTTTGTATTGGTGTTCATTGAAGATATTTTGGTCTATTCCAAGAATGAAGAAGAGCATGCGGAGCATCTGAGGGTTGTGCTACAGATGCTCCGACTTGAGCAGCTTCATGCCAAACTTAGTAAGTGTGAGTTCTAACTGGAGAGTATAGCATTCTTGGGCCATGTTGTTTCTAAGGAAGGAATCTCGGTAGATCCCAGCAAGATTCAGGCAATGAAGGAATTGCCAACCCCAAGTCAGTAACAGAGATCAGGAACTTCATCGGATTAGCTGGATATTATCGGAGATTCGTGCAGGACTTCTCTAAGATTGCAGCTCCTTTGACCAAGCTTATCAGGAAGGAAGAGAAGTATATATGGATTGAGGAGTGTGCGTCTGGTTTGAGGAGTTGAATAACAAGTTGATTTCAGCTTCAATCTTGAAGACACCCTCAGGGATAGGAGGAATGGTGGTATACAGTGATGCTTCAGAAAAGGGTCTTGGATGTGTATTGATGCAGCATGAACATGTGGTAGCTTATGCATCCAAGCAATTAAAGCCACATGAGAAGAACTACCCAACATATGATCTAGAGCTGGCAGCTGTGATCTTTGCGTTAAAAATATGGAGGCATTACCTGCTGGGTGACCGAGTGTTGATTTACACCGATCACAAGAGATTGAAGTATATTTTCACTCAGAAGGAGTTGAACATGAGGCAGAGACGATGGCTCGAGTTATTGACAGATTATGATATAGATCTACAGTACCATCCTGGTAAGGTTAATGTGGTACCTCATGCCTTGAGTAGAAGACCTGAGCCAACATGGTAGTGCCGCTCACTCAGCATGAGGAGTTACTCAAGGAGATGAGACAACTAGACTTGATGGTGATTCGGAGGACCAGTAGATCCGTGCAGTTGATAGCATTTTAGATCCAGCCGACATTGATGAAGGAGATAAGAGAAGCACAAGGAGAAGATGTCAGATTGCTGAACTTCAGAGAGCAAGTGGAAGCGGGGCTGAGGTCAGATGTTTGCATACATACTGATGGTGCACTCTATTTCAGGGGTAGAATTTGTGTGCCTTAGGGGAAGATTAGATAGAAGATCTTAGCTGAGGCCCACAGCTTAGCTTACTCTATACACCCTGAAGGAACTGATCGCGGCGGAACGAGCACTCGAAAACGTGTATATTTTATGGAATCAATGTAAAGCTTATGTGTGCTAATATTCCCTTGATACTTTCGTTATAGCATTGGCTCAATGGGTCGAATCCACAGGGACGGGAGGCGATAGAAGCATTAACAGTCTTTATTCACGTCGTATGTTAACAAGTCTTCTTTGTTTAAAAGAATTAGAAAAAGGAAAGAAAAGAAAAGAAAGCATGTGGTAGGCGAGGAGAAGGCGATGAAAATGGCGATGTGAAAACAAAATAAGAAGTGGTTTGGAAAACAAAATAGTAAAGAAGATGAAAATAAAGATGAACTAAGAAGTTGGTGAAAACATCGATGAAAAGATAAAAGAATTGATTTTAAAACAAGATAAAAGAAAACTCATGGCTACTAACTACAAATTGCTCCACTAACCATGCTAACCTCTTAGCGATAGTTGCCTCACATGGATCCTTGGCCATCACTAATCCTTGGCTTCAAGAGACGATACAAAGCATGGCTCATAAGATTGTTCTTCTACATTCAAACAACACATCAATACCACATAATAAGTTGCAAGCTACTATTAAATCATCAAAACCGGTTGAGGTGAGCATGAAATAAAGAAGACATTGCAAGTTAGCAAGTTAGTAGAATAGATGTTTAGTGGTTACTAGTTAGATTGCCATGAGAAGAAAAGTTAGCCAAGCATCATGTAGAAGATGGAGAAGATTACATTGGAGAATAAAGGAGGCACCTTTACATAGATTATCACCATCTATTACATCAATGCCTCTCTATCTCTCTCTGAATCTCTCAGCCCTATTACAAGATCTAAAAACGAAAAGAAAATACAAAATATAAGAAATGAAGAACACCTACCGTACACTACACTAAAACATAGAAACCCTAACCTAAAATCAAAAACTGCCTCGTTTTGGGTCTCTACAAGGGTTTTTATAGGCAAAGGGGTTTCTAGACGACGAGACGGGGCCACGCGTCGAAGATCGACACGTGGGCCGACCAAATTGCCGCGGATCCGCGGCAAAACCAGGGAGTTAACTCCCTGGTTTTGGCGAGGATCTTGCTATATCCTCGAGGACCTTCATGGTATATCCCAATTCTGGTATTTTCGCCCGAATATTCGTCTGACGTGCACAAGGGTCTAGGTTCGATGTATCATCTAGAAGATCCCTTGCTTGGCCTCCAAGAATTGCAGATTTGATTACCTAAAAATGAGTTTAATTAAGCTCTTATTGCTCCTTTGCCCTTAAACTCCTGATTTATCTGCAAGAGGGACAAAAACACGATTTAAACCGAAATTTTATTCATAAATCGGTGAGAAAATACGATAAAATAATGCAGAATTATAGACTAATCACACCCCCACACTTATCTTTTGCTCGTCCCGAACAAAACAAGAAAAGAAAAACTATGCTACATATGTTATTACATTACTTTCGCAGGTGACGCGATTGCACTGAGCGTGTGTAACAAGCCGTTAAACCTCTAGGTTACCCCTAGAGGAGGAGTATTGTCTCCTTAGGGTTTTCAGCGGATTGCACCTACAAAATCCATAAAGAAATAAGACAAATGTTAGTATTTTAAAAACACATTTTGAAGGAGAGAAAATTTTTCAAAATATTTTTGCAAAAATATAAGCGATCTAAGATCATAAGTCCACCAAAAATTATTCTTCCTTAGACTTAGTCTTTATGCAAGATCTTGTCTTCAATTAAGGTAAGAATTCTAAATTAGATTGAATATTTTATCCTCCATAAAACCTAGATAATATACACTTTGTGATAGTGAAGATTTCTGAGATTTCAACTCTAACTATCAAGCCATTTATATATATATATTTTTTTCTTTTTTTTCCTTTTTTTTTTCTTCCCTTAGTTTGCTTTCTAGTTCACCCATGTAGTGAGCCTTTAACCGATGACTCTCAAACCAGACGGTCCTAGGGCACCAGATGAGAAAACATCCCTAGGGTTTAAGGACTCGAGTAAACAAGGTCACAAAACTAAGAGTGATTATTTGTTCTTTATTAGCACCCTTAGGCGTGAATAATCATGCTTCTTGAGGCATAATTATCCAGCTTAATAAGTGATTTTTTTTTCTTCGTATATATTTTTTCTTTTTATTTATTTTTGTTTTATGGCATTTTAGGTCTTTGTTTCCATCCCAAAAATTGTGTTAGTGTGAAGTACATACTATCTAAGGCAAAAAATTCAAGATAAAATTTTCTCTCCAATTTATCTTACTTATCCTATAATTTTAAACAAGATCCATTATTTCGACTGGGTTTAAGATGCCATAATTTAAGGCTTCTTTAATTTCTAAGATCATCTTAATTTTCTTAAAAATAGATCAAAACATTGTCTCTTGTTTCAAAAAGTTTTTAAAGAAAGAGAAAATTCCTATACAAAAGGGAAGATTTTTAAAAGTATCCTAAAAGAAGTGAAAAAGAAAGAAAATCTAAAAACTCTATGTTAGTAAACCCTCCCACACACTTATCTCATGCATTGTCCTCAATGCATCGTGAATATATGTATGCATGAAATAAATAGAGAGGGAAGGAAAAAAATTACCTCTAGGTGGTGGTTCTGGAGGTGGTCTGATTGGTCCACGAAATGTGGCCCAATCTAATGTGATGGGATCCGGAGGAACCCACCAGAGACCTCTATAATACAACCCACTAGAATGATGTATATATTTATGATTTTTATTAAGAACTTAACCCCATCTAATTTCCAAATTTTCAAATAATTTTAGAGTCATAGTTATCAAGACCCTTGTCCCAGAATGGAATGATTGATTTGGACTCAGGAAGTACAGGAAGAAATACAGACTCAAGAAAAAGACTTAAGTCAAGTAAAGGTTCGGGAGTCGAGATTGGTTCAGGAAGTGGGTCCAAATTAAGAAGATAAAACTCAAGTCCACATTCATTTCCCCATGATGGAATGTGACTTTCTAAGATTGGTGATTCAAGTTCAAGAATGACAGGTATGGGAATCAAAACTGACTCTAAAATGTTGCTCAAATTGGGTAACAAAACATGAGTCAATATTGATTTAGAAATTTGAACTGGATCACAAATTTGAGAATCAAAGTCACATTCTTTTCTGAGTTTAATTTCATAAAAATGAGAACTTGCCAATTTATTAATGGGACTTTCAAAAGTATGAAATTGGTCAAGTTCAATATGTTGATCATAAAAGATTGGTGATTCAATTTCACAATGAACTGGCACTGGATCTAATACTGACTAGGAAAAAGGCCTGAATTCAGGTAAAAACACCTCAGTCAATATTGAATCAGGAAGTGAAATTGAATTACCAAGTTGAAGTTCAGAATCATATACATGCTCAAGTTCAATTTCAGAAAAAGGATAACTTGCCAAAATGTCAATGGGATTTTCAACATTTGGAGTATGGTCAAGTTCAGATGGGTGTACTGAAATTGAAACTTGGTGTCCAAAATGATAAGAGTCCTGGGTCAGATCAATAGAGTTAGGGATAGCTGAGTTGGTCACAGATTGATAAGATAGAGTTTCTTTATTCTTATAAATGCTAACCCAATTGTCAATTGTGTTTCTAACCTATTGATAGGCTCGGCAGAAGATTTTTGAAATTGTAATGCGGACTCTTGTAAGACTTCTATACTCTTTTCTAGATGTGATGTATCTTCAAGTGTTTGTTCTAGAAAAGGAGTGTAGGAATCTTGGTTTCCAAAACAACAAGAGTCATGGGTCAAATTGATAGAGTTAGAGATATTTGGATTGGTCAATGGTGGAGAAGAGAATGTTTCTTTATTCTTATAAATGTTGACCAATTTACTTAATTGTGATAGACTGAGAAGAAGATTTTGAAGTTATAACGCAGACTCCTGCAAGATTTCTATACTCTTTTCTAGACTTGATTTTTTTGTAAGTGGAAGTTCCAGAAAGGGAGTATAAGAATCTTGATTTTGGAAAGATAGTGAAGATTGTGAGTCCAACATGGTTTGAGATTGAAGCTTGGACTCATACAAGAGTTCCTTACTCGTTTCCAGGGGAGATGGTTGTTCATTATGAGGAGGTGAAATTGAGTAAGACTCTTGAAAATATTATGGAATTGGAGAGGCCATCATTTTCTGAAGTTGTCGCTCGGCCGCTTGTAAATTGGCTTCTGTACTCTTTTCTAACTCAGATTTTTCTTTAATTGGTGGTTCTAGAAAAGGAGTATAGGAAGTAAAATCGGGGAATGAATATTATGAGATTTGTGGACAAGGTGGATACGGTGGACAAGGAGGTTGAAAATTTAACTCGAGGGAGGTGAATCCACATTGACTCTATGAAGAGTTGAAATTATTTTGGAAATTATAGTCATAAGATTGTGAGTATGGGTTGTAATGATTCGGATAAGTCCAACCCGGTGTATTTGGTTGGTTCATATTGTGAAAAATCGGGGAATTATCCGAATCGAATGGGGTCGGTGTGAAATATGGATTCATATTAGGATTGAAAGAATTGTTATTGTTGAATTCCTTTTCACAAACAATCACAAAAAAAAAATCAAACAACAAGCAAAATGAAAGAAAATATCAAAACCAAGCCTATATTAAGGTTGACCTAGACCTAGATGACTCCTAATTGGTCGATTACCCAGGGGAGGTTATTGTTTGAATCCGACCACAAGCTAATCGGCCAGGTAAGGACAAAATACGGTGGGAGGTATATGTGCGTAAGCAACGGGCCTTAATTACGCCAAACCACGGTATCTTCGAGGCGTAACCTCTTAATCTCCAACTTTAGACACCGATTTCACAAGAGTAAGATTCAAAACAAGTTCCACCCTCGGCCAATCTCTTAATGAGTCCGAGATGTCCCTAGGGGCCAACGTCTATCAATTTTTATTAGGGCTTGGGTTGTGTGAGTGGGGAGGTGATTTTTGGGCTAAGGAAGGGTGATGAAATCATCTTGTATGGATTTTGCCCTTAATTTCAATTTGTGCAAGTGTGCAATATAGACAAGAGTATAACACAAAGCGATAAATCACCCACGTGTTTGTCCTATGCTATATGCAATGCCATATGTACACCTCAATTCAGATCACAACAACAAAACAAAATGCAGTATATTGGAATTGAATTGACACGTGTCTAAATGCAAATGTCTAAACCATTTTAAAAGCGTCCAAATACAGTATTTAGTTCTTTAATTTATTACAGTGTGTAGGCAATCAAAGCAGGAAAGTAATAGTACAGATCCACTAGCTATTATAATGAACACATCCCAGCACAACAAGATACACAATGATTACAAAGTAGCCGCGTTGGCGCGGTTTTTCTTTAGAAGTTGGGTCCCTGCTTTCTAGAGCAGGGAGATACAAAGCTAATGTTTGTTCTACAATGTTAATCTCCTGTAAAGATTATCCTGCACACTATAACAGAGAAGAAAATGTTAACAAAAACGTGAAAACAAAACCATTTCCGTCCCTGGCAGCGGCGCTAAAAATTTGATCGCGACTGAACGAGCACTCGAAAACGTGTGTATTTTATGGAATCAATGTAAAGCTTATGTGTGCTAATGTTCCCTCGATACTTCCATTATAGCATTGGCTCAACGGCTCAAATCCACAGAGACATGAGACGATAGAAGCATTAACAGTCTTTATTCACGTCGTATGTTAACAAGTCTTCTTTGTTTAAAAGAATTAGAAAAAGGAAAGAAAAGAAAAGAAAAGCATGTGGTAGGCGAGGAGAAGGCGATGAAAACGGCGATGTGAAAACAAAATAAGAAGTGATTTGAAAAACAAAATAGAAAAGAAGATGAAAACAAAGATGAACTAAGAAGTGGTGAAAACATCCATGAAAAGATAAAAGAATTGATTTTTAAAACCAGATAAAAGAAAACTCATGGCTACTAACTACTAATTGCTCCACTAACCATGCTAACCTCTTAGTGATAGTTGCCTCACATGGATCCTTGGCCATCACTAATCCTTGGCTTCAAGAGACGATACAAAGAATGGCTCATAAGATTGTTCTTGTACATTCAAATAACACATCAATACCATATAAGAAGTTGCAAGCTACTGTTAAATCATCAAAACCGGTTAGAGATGAGCATGAAATAAAGAAGACATTGTAAGTTAGCAAGTTAGTCGGTTAGATGTTTAGTAGTTAGTAGTTAGATTGCCATGAGAAGAAAAGTTAGCTAAGAATCATGTAGAAGATGGAGAAGATTACATTGGAGAAGAAAGAAGGCACCTTTACATAGATTGTCACCATCTATTACATCAATCCCTCTCTATCTCTCTTTGAATCTCTCAACCCTACTATAAGATCTAAAAACGAAAAGAAAATACAAAATACAAGAAATGAAGAACACCTACCCTACACTACACTAAAACATAGAAATCCTAGCCTAAAATCAAAAACTGCCTCGTTTTGGGTCTCTACAGGGATTTTTATAGGCAAAGGGTCTTCTAGAAGACGAGATGGGGCCACGCGTCGAAGATCGACGTGTGGGCCCACCAAATTGCCGCGGATCCATGGCAAAACCAGGGAGTTAACTCTCTGGTTTTGATGAGGATTTTGCTATATCTTCGAGGACCTTCATGTTATATCCCAATTCTGGTATTTTCGCCCGAATATTCGTCTAACGTGCACAAGGGTCTTGATTCAATGTATCATCTAGAAGATCCCTTGCTTGGCCTCCAAGATTTGCGGATTTAATTACCCGAAAATGGGTTTAATTAAGCTCTTATTACTCCTTTACCCTTAAACTCCTTATTTATCTGCAAGAGGGACCAAAACACAATTTAGACCGATATTTTATTCTTAATCGGTGGAAAAATGCGATATAATAATGTAGAATTATAGGCTAATCAGAACTAAGATGTATCAGGATCTGAAGCAATATTTCTGGTGGAAAGCGATGAAGAGAGAAATCACACAATATGTGGCGAAGTGTCTAGTGTGTCAGCAAGTGAAGGCTGACCATCAGAGACTAGCTGGATTACTACTGTCTTTGCCATTACCAGAATGGAAGTAGGAGCATGTTACAATGGATTTTGTCACAGCTCTATCCCGCAGTCCAACGGGGAACAATGCAGTATGGGTAGTTGTTGACCGTCTCACTAAGTCAGCACATTTCATACCATTCAGAGTGGGACAATCTACAGAGCTTCTGGCAGACAAGTACATAAGAGAGATAGTTCGACTGCATGGAGTCCCAGTTAGTATCATGTCAGACAGAGACACAAGGTTTAGATCTCGCTTCTGGGAGAGCCTTTAAGAGAGTCTGGGGACCCGTCTGAAGTTTAGCACATCTTATGATCTAGAGACAGACGGGCAGTCCGAACGGACCATTCAGATCCTAGAAGACATGTTGAGGGCTTATATGATAGACTTCAAGGGATCGTGGGAAGACCATCTACATTTGGCAGAGTTTTTCTACAATAACAGCTATCAAGCAAGCATCAAGATGGCTCTGTTTGAAGCCATGTACTGCAGGAGATGCAGATCACCATTGTGTTGGGATGAAGTTGGTGAGAGAAGGCATTTGGGACCGGATGTGATAGAACAGGCAGTGGACAAGATCAGGACCATCCAAGAGCACCTTCGTGCAGCACAGAACAGATAGAAGAGTTGGGCACATTCCAGTGGAAGACTGTTGGAGTTTCAGATGGGAGAGCATGTGTTTCTGAAGATATCTCTAACCAAGGGAGTGATCAGATTTGGTGCACATAGGAAGCTGAGTCCGCGGTAGATAGGCCCGTTTGAGATATTGGAGCGAGTAGAAGAAGTGGCCTACAGATTGGCACTACCTTCATCACTGGAAGGAGTGCACAATGTGTTCCATGTGTCATAGCTGAGAAGATATATCAGGGACGAGAGCCATGTATTGGATTATTTAGAGTTAGAGTTGCAACCGGAGTTGTCATATACTAAGCAACTAATGGCTATTATGGACAGAAGTGCCAAGACTCTGAAGAACCGGACCATCCCGTTGGTGCTAGTTTCATGGAACAGGCATAGTCCGGGAGAAGCCACTTGGGAGCGAAAAGATGTCATTCGTGACCGTTACCCGCATCTATTCGAGCCTTGAGTGATAATTTTCTCATGAACTCCATCTCTTGTCTTATCAATTCTTTATTTCCATGTTCATCTCCTTCCTTATAGAAATTTCGAGGACGAAATTTTTGTTAGGTGGGTAGATTGTAGCACCCCTTTCCCGGGATACGTACTCAGATACATGTCACAAAATTTTTCGACCGGATTGTTCAATTTTCTTCTAGTATGTGTTTTTGGGTTGTGATTGCTTATATTATTGTGTATCGAATCTGGATTCTCAGACCTAGAGTCAGCCCTTACCCGGACCAGGAACCCAATACCAGCCTGTAACCCGATTTGACCTTTCTGGTAGTCTAATTTGACCGACTTTAGTTTCAGACATTATTTTCTAATATTTTAAATTTTTCATGATTTTCTGAAATATTTTGAAATTTTTCTATAAAATCTCCAAAACCGGTGTCGGTCGGCATCGCTGACTGATTCCCAGATTTTAGTTTTCAAATGGGATTAAATTTTTAAAAATGGCTTTCACATTACTTCTTAAAATTTCATTTTCTACCTAAATACATGTTTTGGGATTTTTCTAAATTTATCAAAATTTAACTGATTCTGGTGTCGGCCGGTAACGCCAGAAGATTTTAAGATTTTTAATTTGAATAATACATTGAATTTAATGAATCTGATTTCACCGGGCATCTTACAATAATATTTTATATTTTTGAGAATTTTTTGAAACATTTCTGAAACAGTCAAATTTTCGCCCTATTAAAATAATAATATTATTCACCGACAATTTCTTTTCTTACTTTTTCCTTCTCTACTCCCCTACTTTATACTCCTAGATATTTAATAAATTAATTATTTAATAATAAATTTTTTTACTATTTTCTTTTCTTTTCCTTATTTTTTTCCTTTCCTTTATTTTTCTTTCTTTTTCTTCTTTTCTTTTCTTCCCCCACACTCCACCTCCCATTCCCTGCCACAGCCGTCCGCCGCCTGCAGTAGAAGCCAGGCCATGATGGGCTCCTGCTGCAGCCCCTCACCTTCCCTAATCCCCATTCACCATTCCATTTTCCTTCTCCTTCTCTATTTAACCTTTCATCTTCCTTTTTCCTTTTCATTTCAAAATTCAAAAAAAAAATTCCATCTCCTTCAAAATCAAACCCATCTTCTCCAAATCCACCGCCGCCTCCACCATCACCACCATAGCTGCCGCACCTCCCCCATAACCATCGGCCATCCCTTCCCCCACACTCCCTCTCCACTCACCAGCTCCTTTAACCTCCACCAACCACTCTCACTTCCAATTTCATCAAAACACACACCATCACCTCCCTTCCTCCTCCAAAATTCACCATCACCTCCATCAAATTCACCACTCCCACCACCCCATCATACCTCCTCCTCCTCTTCTAACTTCCCACCACCTCCAACAACCACACAACCACCATAACCACCACCAACAACAACTACCACCATCACTCCTCCACCAACAACTACACCATCAACCATCAACCAAAAACAACCACAACCTCCCATCCCCTCCCCTAGGGCAGCCAGCGCGTCGCCCCTCCCACGCCGGCGCGGGCGGTAGCTGGCCACCCCCTCCTCTTTTTCCATTTCTTTCTTTCTTCTTCTTTCTTCATTTCTTTCTTTCTTTTCTTTTCTCTTTCTTTTCCATAAATAAACCCACTTTCCACATCCCTAAAATACCCTCCACCTCACCCCCCAAATTACTTTCCCATATTTACAATCAATACCCTCCCCTTTTAATTCCTAATTCCTTTCTAAAAATATCCTATTCTCTCTATCTCTTTCTCTCTCTCCTTCCTACAAATTTCTCTCTCCTCTCTCTCCTCTCTCATTCCCTCTCTAATATTTATATATATTTATATTTATATTTACATATTTTAATATGGGCTAGTGGCTTGCTCGCACGGGTTCGCGAATTTCTCGGATTTTACCGGTATTTCAATCTGGTTTCAGGCAAGTGCTTTATATTAAACTTAAAAAATTACTACCCTTAATTTATTGTATGATATTGATATGTGAACATCGTATTACTACCATAACATGCCTAACACTTACTACTATAATTTTTAGTACCTGACTCCTTGTTATACGAGTTAATATATGATATTGCACTCGGTATTTACCTGACACTTGACATGATATGCTTGACACGTGGCATCTAACACCGACACTTGATATGTTATACATGACACTGTTGGCCCAAAGGCCCATCACTCTAATTTTGATCATGATTAACTCATGTAGTTATAGTACTAATGATCTTGTGTTTATTTAGTTTCAGATATGTGATCAAGATCTTAGTAGGTGTTTAGCTTCAACAAAAGATTTCAAGTCGAGTTTTAGAGCTAGCACGTGTTGATTCAAGAGCTTGTGCATCAAGACCACATCAAGTACTTAAGAGGAGTCTAGCTCATTGGATCATGGTTTGGACCAAGTCAAGAAGAAGTGAAGATTTTCAAGAGAAGACTTGTGTCCACGTTTGTTTTGTTAAGATTTTATTTTCAGATAAAACGTAAAGGATAGATTAGTTGATGGATTGGTCAAGTATCATATACACTCACACACAAAATTTATATGAGTTTTCATAAAAGAGTTTTCATTTTAGAAAATGTTGTTTTGGTTCTTGGAGTTTTCATATGTACATGTGTTTTAACCAAAACTATTTTAGAGTTTAATGTCAAAATCATAGATATTTCTTCATATATGTGTAGTAGATTATATCCATACACACTAAGCTTCAAAAGTGTTTAAAATATCTTATTTTTGTATTTGGAGAAGTTTTGAAAAAATCAATTTGGAAAAATACAGATTTGTTTTAAGCCAAAATTTCTATATTACAAAAATAGTTCAAAATGTTTGTAATATGTTTTGAGTTTTACTCAAACATGTTTGTATATCAAAGTATATTAGTAAACTTATTTTTGTAGATTTTTAGAGAATTTATGGGATTTTGATAAAGATTAAATGGCAAGTTTTTAATCCTTATTTAGTGCTGGTCTGGCCTTCTGCCGGTCGACCGGACGGTCGACCGGGACAGAAGTCAGTCGATCGCTCCGGTCGATCGATGTGCACAGACATGCACAGCTTGGGTCGGTCGACCGTGCGGTCGACCGCCAGAGAGCTCTGCTCTCTGGAAATGGCCCGGTCGACTGGGCGGTCGACCGCTGGGTCATTGCCCAGTTTATGGTCGACCGGCCGATCGACCGATCTGCCCAACGGTCGCAAAAATGACCGTTGACGGTCGACCGTCAGTAGTCTGAACTGCTGATTTGGACCCCAACGGCTAGTTTTTGTTAGCCTATATATTGGGGATCCCTTGGACTGTTTTCTATAAGATTTCAAGAGAGTTTTTGGGCTAGTTTTTCCTACTCATATCAGTGGTTTTATCCACATATTTTAGAGCCAATATTTTCAAATCAAAAGGAGAGTTTATCAAGAGTTTTCAAAAGTGATTTCTTTGAGTTTTTCGCCACCAATTCAATCCTTATTTTCCTCATACATACTTGAGCTTTCCATTACTAAATCCATCCTATAGGAGAGTTGTTGTGAGAGTTATTTTAGGTGATCAAAGTGTTTAGATCACCAAGTGTTCTACTTTGTAATTTAGGAGGCGGGAGGCGGACTTGCGGGTTCGCGTTGTTTCGAGTTCTACTGAGAGCTTGGTGCAGAGGTGTGGCCTCGGCAAGCTTGCGTGCTTGCGGTGTGTTGTTCTTGCGGGAACAAGAGAGGGACTAGAGAGTCCAAAGGAGTTCTAGTGTAAACTTGCTTGTAGGTGTTGCAGCACATTGTGATCCGGTGGGATCGGTTTATAGTGAAAATCCTTCATAGTGTTGAAGGCGGGGACGTAGAGTAAGGGTGCTCGAACCTCGAAACAAATCTCCCGTGTTTGTGATTGCTCTCTCTATCTCCCACTTGTGTTTATATCTTGCTTATGCTTATTTCTCATATTCATTACTTGCTTGATATTCTTGTGCCATATTGTTATATGCTTGGGAATTGTTTGCTCATACTTGTATTCAACCAAGAGAGGCAAAGCGGCACCTCAACTCTTATCTAGAGGAATCGTGAGGGGATAGTCCAGAGCTCTTCATGGGAAATTCGGCTACACTCTTAGGTTATACCTTGTGTGTTTAGCTTAAGATTTTTAGTTTGCATAAATAGTTTTAATTCCGCATTAATTCACCATTAGATTATCTAGTCACCTATTCACCCCCCTCTAGGTGATTACAAATGGTATCAGAGCTTGGTGCTCTTGATTTGGATTTAATAACCTAGAGTTAAAGATCCTCATTTATAACTAATCACAATATTTGCACACACACACACACATGGAATTCATGTCACCTCCCACTTTTGACATTCTTAACATCAAACTAAGAAATTTAAGATGTCCTTGTACCTCAAAGCCCTAGGCATTCATGTTTACTTTACCACTATTAAAAATCATATTGTTTAAATGGAAAATATTTAGAGACTAATGCAAAAGCCATCCATGCTTTGAAGAGTACCCTAAATGATGAATATTTATCTAGGGATGCTAATTTTGATTCGGCTTTTATAGTTTGGACACTATAGTCTCCCTTGGTGAATAAAAACAATACTATGCGAGGAGCAACTCGAATGTTGAAAGTGAGGCTTCCAACGTATGCTACATGGTCCAAGGGGATAACCCCCTTGAGGTAAACTCCGAATCTGAGCTTGATGAGGATGTTGACATGCCTTATGAAGAGCTTGCGTCATTTTGTCAACAACTTCTAGAAAAATATGACATGCTTAAAAAGGATAATAAGAAATTGAATAATAAATATGATTCCATTTTGGTAGAAAAAGATTCTTTTCAAAATAAACTTGCATGTGTTTCAAAAGAAAATGATTTCTTGAAAAAGGAAAATATTTCCTTATCTTCAAAATTAAATGATCTTTGTGAAGGAAATACTTCTTTGAAAAATAAGATAATTTTGGTGAAAAAAGAAAAGGAAATTGCTTTGAATGAAAACAACTCTTCAAAAATAAAAATTGTTTCAAAAGAAAATGAAAATATTTCTCAAAAGAAAAAGAGTGTTGATTCTCATTCTCACCATGCTTTTCATGCTACCATTAATGAAAATGAGATAAAATTTTCGAAAAATAGAATAGATTACTTGAACTCAACTTTGAGCAATTGTGCATTTAATCATAATAGATTGGAACCTTGTTTCAAAAGAAACAAGCTCCACATGTTCATGCACATCACCCACAGCACACTTTGCACATCATGATTGCACACATTTTCATGTGCATTCTACAGTGTACAAATGTACACATTGCGGGCGCAAAGGCATTTAGCAAAATTTTATTATGATAAGATAAATTCTATTAATTTTGCTAATAAAAATGTTTGGGTTCCGAACAATGCTAACCCCCGAGGACCCAAAAGAAAATGGGTACCAAAATCTCCACCTCTTTGTTTGATATAGGTGTGGGCTCTCACATGACGTGAGAGGTTTGGTGCCTTGATGGTGGATGCATGGGCTTGATGGACACTACAAATTGATGCATCGCTATCAAGAAAGTTTGGTGGGAAGACCACCATGTTTTGGAGACTTAGAGTATAGTTCTTTGGTTGATAACTATCTCTAAACTCCTATTTTATTTACATACTTTTACATTGATGATTTTTAGCATGTTCATGTTTTGTGCTTCACGGCGTAAATACTTGTTTAGATGTAATTTTTGTCAAACTTGTGTATATACTTGTACAAATAGTGAGCAACATTTGATTCTTATATGTTTGTACTTCATTTCTCATTTGTACTCATTACATGCACATGTATAACCTAGTTTTGATGATTTTCTCATTTACACTTATTTTGCCTATCCTTATGCATGTTTTGCTTCATGTATATGTAATTTTTTTTCAAACTAATAAATATACATGTATACCCTTGAGTCTTTTGCCTCCATGTAAATTATATCATGACTCTTTTATATTTGGGATATGTATGCATATTGTTAGTTTTGGATAAATCATACATATGCCTTGAAGTCTTATTTTTAAAGAAAAATAAATTTTTATGATTTTCACATGTTTGATGTTTTGAGCCTAATTGACTATTTTCATGAATATGCTATTCACATGATGCTTGTGCACTCACATTTTATTGTGTTTCTCATGACTATATTTTCATGAGCATTTTTGAGCTTTATCGATCTTGATTGACAATATTTGTGTACTTAGTTATGATTCATGATATACATATGATTTGTTTTCATTATTTGGATCTTTAACTAGTTTTTTAAAAATTACTTTAACTAGTTATTTATTCTTCATTTGGTAGTGTTTTCACAATACAAATATTTTCAAACTCTTATTTTTGAAAACTTCTACCCTACTAAGGGCAGATAGATGGGCAACCATGCCTTGTATGCTCAAATTACACATCTTTTATCATGTGCATGAAAAGGGTGGATCTTTATGAGTTATACACTTAATTTTCATCATATTTTCAATTGGTATCACAATTGATATTTTTGTGTATACTCATATTTTGTTTTCTATAAATGTATGCTTTAAATTTCAAATAATATCAATTTCTATTAGTATTTTCATTTTCATACATATATATGATGTGTTTTATTTGATTTATAATATATTTACATGTTTAAAGTACAAATTATGTTTATGCTAAGCTTGAATTAAATCTTGATTTCAATTGGTATCTCAATTGGTATTTTAATAAGCTTATGCATTATTTTTAATTGGTATTTTTATTGATATCAAAATTTACAATATACTTCAATTGGTATCAATATGTTTCTATTTCCAATTGGGTTTAAATTTCAATTGGTATCAATGTGTTTTATCTATTTAGTATCAAAATTTACCATATATTTCAATTGATATCAAAATATAAAATATTTTCTTTCATTAAAACGTACAAATGTTTCAATTTCAATTGGTATGACAAATTTCCTATTTCATATGGTATCAAAATCTTGTGATATCTCAAATTGATTTGTTGATTTAAGAAAAATTCAAAATTTGTATTATTTATTTACAATTGGTATCCTAAAAATTTTTTGATTTGTCTTACCTATATGCAAGGAGACCTTAACATCTCTTCTATATATAGATTCATATTGAGTGTATCTTATATTGAGAAGGTTGACATCTCTTCTTTATGTGATACATGTGTGTAGGGAGAGCTTAACATCTCCATTTATGTATTGTAGATTATGCGTTATGTGAGTTAGGGTTTGTCATCCCTTCTTCATATAATGCATGTATGCAGAGAAGCTAACTTAGCGTCTTCCTCTTCATGAATGTATATCGCATATATATCCTTATTCTTGATTTGTTTTATTTTACCCCTTTGTTGATGATTGACAAAAAGGGGAGAAAGTTCTTGAGTTTATATATGCATATTTGAGTGTTTGCATATATTGAGTTTATGCATCTTGTGTTTTACAAAATGGGGAGAATATTTTAAAGTTTAAACAAAAAGGGGGAGCAGGTTTTTGAAAAAGGATTTTTGATTTATGTATGTTTCTCTTACCTTGTTGATGCATATATACTTGTTTAGTTTCATGTACTTCATTGAATATCTTATTGTTTATTATTATGCATAAGTTAAGGGGGAGCTTCTATGAAGCTTAACTTTAATCCATATATATATAACTCAATGAGTTTTGTCATCATCAAAAAGGGGGGAGATTGTTGGCCCAAAGGCCCATCACTCTAGTTTTGATGATGATTAACTCATGTAGTTATAGTACTAATGATCTTATGTTTATTTAGTTTCAGATATGTGATCATTATCTTAGTAGGTGTTTAACTTCAACAAAGGATTTCAAGTCAAGTTTTGGAGGTAGCACGTGTTGATTCAAGAGCTTGTGCATCAAGACCACATCAAATACTCAATAGGAGTCTAGCTCATTGGATCATGGTTTGGACCAAGTCAAGAAGAAGTGAAGATTTTCAATAGAAGACTTGTGCCTAGGTTTGTTTTGTTAAGATTTTATTTTTAGATAAAATATAAAGGATAGATTAGTTGGTGGATTGCTCAAGTATCATATACACTCACACACAAGATTTATATGAGTTTTCATAAAAGAGTTTTCATTTTAGAAAATACCGTTTTGGTTCTTGGAGTTTTCATATATACATGTGTTTTAATCAAAACTATTTTAGAGCTTAATGTCAAAAACATAGATATTTCATCATATGTGTAGTGGATCATATCCATACACACTAAGCTTTAAAAGTGTTTAAAAAGTCGTGTTTTCGTATTTGGAGAAGTTTTGAAAAAATCAATTTGGAAAAATACAGATTTTGTTTAAGCCAAATTTTTATATTACAAAAATAGTTCAAAATATTTGTAACATGTTTTGATTTTTACTCAAACATGTTTGTATATCAAAGTATATTACTGAACTTATTTTTGTAGATTTTTAGAGAATCTATGAGATTTTATTAAAGATAAAAAGGCAAGTTTTTAATCCCTATTTAGTGCTGGTCTGGCCTTCTGCCGGTCGACCGGACGGTCGGCCGAGATAGAAGTCGGTCGACCGCTCCGTCGACCGATTTGCACAGACGTGCACAGCTTGGGCTCGACTGCCAGAGAGCCTCTGCTCTCTGAAAATGGCTCGGCCGACCGGGCGGTCGACCGCTGGGTCATTGCCCAGCTTACGGTCGACCGGCCGGTCGACCGATCTGCCCAACAGTCGAAAAATCGACTATTGGCGGTCTATCGGCGGTCGACCGTCAGCAGTCTGAACTGCTGATTTGGACTCCAACGGCTAGTTTTTATTAGCCTATATATTAACAAAACATATTTTGAATTAAAGTCAAAAACTATGATATGTATATGTTTCATGTATATTGGATTTCTATCCATATGCATCATGCTTCAAAGTGTTTAAGTATCATGTTTTTGTATTTGAATGAGTTTTGGAAAAATCGGATTTCCTATTGAAAAATCTAAGTTTTGAAAAATACGGATTTTGGTTTTCGGTAATTTTTCCATAACACAAAATGGTTCAAAAGTTTGAAATTTGTGTTGGAATTTTCACACAAGTTTGTATTTCAATGTACTATGATAAAACTATTTTTTGTGAAATTTTAGAAGTTTTATGGGATTTTTTAGAATATTTTAAATCAAGTTTTTCTGTCCCAGAACTCAGCCTGCCAGGCTCTGGCGGCGACCGGATCCAGAGTCGGTCGACCGGACCGGTCGACCGACGTGCACAAAACGTGCACGCTGGCCAGCCTCTTGAGCCGGTCGACCGAGCGGTCGACCGACTACAAGTACCCCACTCTCGGGTGGGGGCGGTCGACCGACCGGTCGACCGTAAGGCTTGGCACGGTCGACCGAGCGGTCGACCGACCAGAGAGCATTTGCTCTCTGGATTGGGACGGTCGACCGGGCGGTCGACCGCTAGCTTCCAACGGTCAAAAATTTGACCGTTGGCGGTCGACCGGCCGGTCGACCGCCAGCCGCCATGGCTGACTTTTCAGCCAATGACTAGTTTTTGTTTGTGGGTTATATAAACCCCATTTGAGCCCAGATTTGAAAAAGTTTTTGAAGGAGAAAATTCTTATACTCTTTAGTGTTTTCAAGCCAAAAGTTTTGGGTGCAAAAATTCTAAATCTCTATTTGTTTTAAAGTGTTTGTTATTTTCAAGAAGAAAATAGGGTTTTTGGGAATTAGTTATTTGGTCTAAAATTCCATATCTATTTGGTATTTTTCCCAAGAGATTTTCTTTGATCAAAACACTTTGTTTTCCACACTTGAGCTATATCTTGCTATCCTATTCTATAGGATCTTTTATTGTGAGAAAATTTGTTTGTGGTTGAGGAACCACCAAGTTGTAAACCCTTTACTTGTTGTATCCCTCTTTGGTAGAGGTTGATTGGGTTGTGGTTGCTCCCTCTTTGGTAGAGGTTGAGGTTGTGGTTTGCTCCCTCTTTGGTAGAGGTTGTGGTTATGGTTTACTCCCTCTTGTGTGAGGTGGAGTTGGATTTGTATCCCTCAAGTGTTGAGGTGATTGGTTGTTTGGCTAAGGGCCTACCCCTCTTGTGTGAGGTGGTGTTTGTATTGCCTCGGTGGAGGTTGTATTGGTTGAGAGAGGAGTTCGGTACTCCTAGTGGATTGGAAATCCTTCTTGGTGAAGGCGGGGACAGAGCTCGGTGCTCGAACCTCGAAACACATCTTGTTGTTTGCGTTTGATCCATTGACTCTAACTCTCTCTCTCTCTCTCTCTCTCTCTCTCTCTCTCTCTCTCTTTATTTGTGCATTGCTTTACTTTGTCATATCATATACATGCTTTGTGCTTAACCAAGAGAGCTTCATATAGAGCCTCAACTCTTATTCAGAGGAATCAAGAGGAGTTAGTCCAGAGCCCTTCACGGAGAATTCGGCTACACTCGTTGGTTGTACTAAGTGTTGTAGCAATTAGTTTTTAATTTCCGCATTTAGTTTATTAGATTAGCGGTACACCTATCACCCCCCCTCTAGGTGTACTTTCAATTGGTATCAGAGCCTACGCTCCTGATATTTGGTTTAACCACCTAGGAGTGTGATCTTGGTTTGCTAATCTACATTTGCGTTTGCACGTATATGTTTGCACACACTCATGGATTGCTTGTCACCTCCCATGTTTGATGTCTCCAACATTAACATGTGAAAACTTAGAATGTCCATGTATTTGAAAACATTAGGCTTGCATGTTTTCCTTGCCGCTACCAAGAAATGCTATCTTGGTAATCGCAATCATATAGGGGCCAATACACTTGCCCTTGAGGCTATTAGAAGCACGCTTAACAAAGATTATCTTATGCTTGTTTCTAACTATGATCCCGCCTTTTCAGTGTGGAACAAGTTGACTTCCTCCGAGCTACAAACGCCCACATCATGGAGGATGAATCTAGTGGAGAATCCGAGTCACAATGCTTTATGGTCCAAGGGAATGACTCCCTTGAGGTATCTTCGGAATCTCAATTAGATTGTGATGATGCTAGTTCTTCTAGTAATGAACATGTTGATCTTAATACTTTAAATGAAGAACTTTCTATAGTTTGTGAAAATTGATAGAAAAATATAATCCCTTGAAAAAGAAGAGTTTTGAACTTAATAAAGAAAACAAGGATTTTTGTTCAAGACTTGACTTGGTTTTGCAAGATAAAGTGGAGATTTCTAATGAAAGAGATTCATTGAAATCTAGACTTGATCTTATCTTAAAAGAAAATGAATTTTTAAAACAAAAAAATGATTGTGAAATAATTTTAAAGAAAAATGAAAACTTGTCTTCAAAAGTTAATTTTGTTTTAAAAGAAAACGATTCTTTAAAAATGAAAATTGCTTCCATTTCAAAGGACTTGGAAGTTTGTTTAAAAAAGAATATTGTTTTGAAAAATGATATTGATACACATGTTTGCCATGCTAGTGAAGCTTTACCTAGCTCACCTATTGCATGCTCCATTTCTTCCATAATTGAAAATGATATAAATTTGTTAAAGAAGAATATGGATTGTTTGGGCTCCACTTTGAGCCAATGTGCCTTGAGCCATACACGTTTGGAATCTTTGTTTCGAAAGAAACAAGTTCCATCTATGCATGCACACCATACACGGCATACACATGCCTCTCACGGTCACACCCATCACATGTATGCTCATGTGTACACTTGTACACATTGTGGACGTAAGGGCCACCTTGCTAGATTTTGCTATGATAAGATACATGTTATAAATTTAGCAACTAAATTTGTTTGGGTTAGAAAAGGTACTAACTCCCATGGACCCAAAAGAGTATGGATACCAAAAGACCACCCCTATTGTATTTGATGCAGGTGTGGGCTCTCGCATGACGTGAGAGCGATGGTGCCTTGAGGTGGATGCGTTCTGAGCTTAAAGAGAACTTTTCGATGCATCACTTTCAAGGGAAGTTTGGTGGGAGGACCACCTTGGTTTGGAGAACTAGAGAGGTGCCTTCATCGGTTTTGGTATTGATCTCTAACTCCCGTTTATATTTACATGTTTTCATATTATTCATTTTTAGCATGTCTTGATGTTTTGATTAGTATGTTAAATACCATGATTATTAGACCATTGACATGCATGTATAGCTTTTGAGATCACCCATGTTTATATGGACCCATATGTTGTGTTCTTACTATTGTTTAGATATTATGCATATCATAGTTCTAACTGCATGTGGATTTACATAATGATCGTTTTTCATGCTTTCATGTTGGTTTATGTCTCGTTTTATGCTTCAAATTTTGAATATATGTTTAAATGTTAGTTTCATTAAGACTAGGATATATACTTGTACATATAGTGGGCCACGAATAGATCATTATATGTTTATGCTTGAACGCTGATTTGTACCAATTAGATGTGCTAGTATAGTCTAGTTTTGATGATTCATACATTTTAACTTGTATTCCCCATCGTGGACATTTTATGATCATGTATTTTCACTTCATGTATATGTCTATTTACCAAACCTTAAGATATACATGTATACCCCTTGAGTCATTTGCTTTTCATGCAAATCTTTATTATGGACTCAATTGTGTTTAGGGATATGTATGTATACTTCTTGTTTTGTCAAAATATACATATGCTGTGAAGTATAAATTGTTTTAATAAAAAATTTTAGTTTTGACGTTGTTCATGTTTTCATGTTTTAAGGAATTTCTTATTGAGCTTAATTGCCTATTTTCATGACTATATTTTTCACATTATGCTTATACACTCACATCATTCGTGTTTTCTCATGATTTTATTTTTATGAGTATGATATATGCTTCATAGATTTTGAGTGTTGGTAATTATGTGATTTACATGTGTTTTATGAAATATATTCTTGTTTATTCCTTACTTGAAGGATTTCGTACTAATTTACAAGTTTTTCCATTTAACTAGTTACGGTATTCTTCGTTATGGTAGAGTTTTCAAACGTACTATATTTTCAAATCTATTTTTGAAAAACCCTACCTTCAAAGGGCAGTTGGTTGGGCGACCATGCCTTACATGTCCATTATTGAATATCATTTTAAAATATGTGAATGAAATGGGTGGTAGGTAATATGAGTTATACACTTGATCTTATTGTGTTTTCAATGGTATCATTGGATCGTTCAATTGGTATCAATATTGACATTTTTTTTGTATACTCATATAGATGTTTTTGATATATGTATGCTTACACTTCATATAGTATCAATTTCGATTAGTATCTAACTTTTCATACATATATATGTCTTATCTGTGCTTACTATATTCCTATATCTTTAAGCACAAATTTTTGATTATGATAAGCTAGATTTTTTTAATGAATATCATATTTCAATTGATTAGTTTTCAATTGGTCCTAATACAAGCTTATGCATCGTTTTATTTGGTATTTCATAAAGGGGGAGAAAATTAGCATTTTATCTTTCAATTGGTATCAATTGGTATTTTGTTTACTTTTGATTTCAACTCCCACGCTTTATTTTGAAAATTGATTGAAAAATAGATTTTAATTTGGTATCATATGTTCAAAATGAAAATATTTACAATTGGTATCAAGACTTTGTTACTTTCAATTGGTACTATTGATTTATTTCTTTCAATTGGTATCATTGATAACAAGAATTTTTTATATTGATTATCTTTCAATTGGTATCATGGTTCACTTATATTGATATATTTTTTAATTGGTATCATGTTGGAAGAATATGTTTTATTTGGACCCCTTTGTTGTTGATTGACAAAAAGGGGGAGAAATATTTGAGTTTGAGTTTATATGCATATTTTTTATGATTATGCAGGTTTTTCATTGGTATCAAGTATTGGTATCAAGAGTGTTTGTTTTAAAGAACATAGTTTGGTTAGTTTGATTTTTAATTGGTATCAAGAGCTTGTTTTATTTATGCATGTTGATGCATTTCATGTTTGGTATCAAGAACATGTTTTTGTATTATCTTGCTTTATGCATGTCTATGCATTTTCATGTTTAATATTCATTGTATATTTATTGTTTATTGCTATGCATGAGTTAAGGGGAGCTTCCTTGAAGCTTAACTTTAATCCATGCATATATAACTCCGTGAGTTTTGTCATCATCAAAAAGGGGGAGATTGTTGGCTCAGAGGCCTTCCACTTAGTTTTGATGATGATTAACTCATGTAGTTATGTTTACTAATAATCTTGTGATGTTTAGTTCAGATCTTTTATCAAGTTATTGGCAGGTGATTAGCTTCAACAAACGAGTTTTGAAGCCTTTCACATGGTGATTCCAGAGCCCGAGCATCAAGATCATATATAGCACTCGTTGGAGTCTAACTCGGTGGATCACGGGTTGGATCGAGTCGACTTGAAGACGTAGTTCGTCAAGAAGATCTCGGTACCTAGTTTAGTTTTTGTTATAGATCCTTGTGTAACGACTAGATAGTGTGATATGCTCAAGTTCACAGCACACACACGTTTTATGTTTTGGATTCGGTTTTTTGGTTTTTGGTTTAACGATCTTGATTTTCATGAATAGATAGATTCAAAACAAGTTTACATTGTTTAATTGTATATTGGATATGTTTTATATACATGCATTCTTCAATTATTTAAACAGACTTAGTTTGATATGCCTATTCATGTGTTTGGTGTTTTGGTATTTTAACAAAACATATATTTGGAATTAAAGTCAAAAACTATGATATGTATATGTCTCATGTATATTGGATTTCTATCCATATGCATCATGCTTCAAAGTGTTTAAGTATCATGTTTTGTATTTGAATGAGTTTGGAAAAATCGGATTTCCTATTTAAAAATCTAAGTTTTGAAAAAATACGGATTTTGGTTTTCGGTAATTTTTCATAACACAAAAATGGTTCAAAATTTTGAAATTTGTGTTGAAATTTTTCACACAAGTTTGTATTTCAATGTACTATGATAAAACTATTTTTGTGAAATTTTAGAAGTTTTATGGGATTTATTAAAATATTTTAAACCAAGTTTTTCTGTCCCAGAACTCAGCCTACCAGGCTCTGGCGGTCGACCGGCCGGTCGACCGGACCGGTCGACGACGTGCACAAAACGTGCACGCTGGCCAGCCTCTTGAGCCGGTCGACCGAGCGGTCGACCGACTGCAAGTACCCCACTCTCGGGTGGGGGCGGTCGACCGTAAGGCTTGGCACGGTCGACCGAGCGGTCGACCGGCCAGAGAGCATTTGCTCTCTGGATTGGGACGGTCGACCGGGCGGTCAACCGCTAGCTTCCAACGGTCAAAAATTTGATCGTTGACAGTCGACCGGCCGGTCGACCGCCAGCCGCCATGGCTGACTTTTCAGCTAACGGCTAGTTTTTGTTTGTGGGTTATATCAACCCCATTTGAGCCCAGATTTGAAAAAGTTTTTGAAGGAGAAAATTCTTATACTCTTTAGTGTTTTCAAGCCAAAAGTTTTGGGTGCAAAAATTCTAAATCTCTATTTGTTTTAAAGTGTTTGTTATTTTCAAAGAAAATAGGGTTTTTGGGAATTGTTATTTGGTCTAAAATTCCATATCTATTTGGTATTTTTCCCAAGAGATTTCTTTGATCAAAACACTTTGTTTTCCACACTGAGCTATATCTTGCTATCCTATTCTATAGGATCTTTTATTGTGAGAAAATTTGTTTGTGGTTGAGGAAACCACCAAGTTGTAAACCCTTTACTTGTTGTATCCCTCTTGGTAGATGTTGATTTGGGTTGTAGTTTGCTCCCTCTTTGGTAGAGGTTGAGGTTGTGGTTTGCTCCCTCTTTGGTAGAGGTTGTGGTTGTGGTTTACTCCCTCTTGTGTGAGGTGGAGTTGGATTTGTATCCCTCAAGTGTTGAGGTGATTGGTTGTTTGGCTAAGGGCCTACCCCTCTTGTGTGAGGTGGTGTCTGTATTGTCTCGGTGGAGGTTGTATTGGTTGAGAGAGGAGTTCGGTACTCCTAGTGGATTGGAAATCCTTCTCGGTGAAGGCGGGGACGTAGAGGTCGGTGCTCGAACCTCGAAACACATCTTGTTGTTTGCGTTTGATCCATTGACTCTAAACTCTCTCTCTCTCTCTCTTTATTTGTGCATTGCTTTACTTTGTCATATCATATACATGCTTGTGTGTTTGTGTGCCTCACTTTTGCTTAACCACGAGAGCTTCATATAGCGCCTCAACTCTTATTCAGAGGAATCAAGAGGAGTTAGTCCAGAGCCCTTCACGGGGAATTCGGCTACACTCGTCGGTTGTACTAAGTGTTGCAGCAATTAGTTTTTAATTTCCGCATTTAGTTTATTAGATTAGCGGTACACCTATTCACCCCCCTCTAGGTGTACTTTCACCAGAGCCCTTCACGGGGAATTCAGCTACACTCTTAGGTTAGACCTTGTGTATTTAGCTTAAGATTTTTAGTTTGCATAAATAGTTTTAATTTCGCATTAATTCACCATTAGATTAGCTAGTCACCTATTCACCCCTCCTCTAGGTGATTACAGACACGTGACACACCTGACACCGACACTTGACATGTTATACTTGATATATGATTTATGATACCGGCACTCGGTATTTACACCGGCACTTGATATATTATACTTGATACCTGATCCACGGCACTTGATATTGACACCGGTACTTGATATGTCATACTTGACACCTGATCCTGACAGCCGGTATGTGGCATGCTTTCATGTGGTACAAGTACATTGACCTGACATCGTGACCTTTCATCGGACATTACCACCCCTGATACATATTATATGGCATATTCATCACTTTTACGGGGGCTTGGCATGATTATTATATTATTACCAAATATTTGGTACTCCTGAACTCTTGTACTCCTAAACTCCTGTATACTTGAACCCTTGAAATAGGGAGGCTCCTGACATTACTCCTGATATTACATTCCTATTGACCCCTGTAATAGGATAACCATGGATATTGGACTTTTGTGAATACCTGTGGACTTTATTATTTGACACTCTGTTATATTTAAACAACTTACACCGGGATGAGGGAAATTGATTGGTATCGATATAGCTTCTGTGTTTATGGTGGCCATACATATGTTGTACAACTAATTCCTATTGGATTCGACCTGGAAGCCACCAGGCGCTTCCGAGGGGTGTACTGGCACCCCTACCCCCTTGCCTGCCTGTCGGGAGTGCTATAATCCCCTGGGTATATCCCTGTGGGGAACGGTGACACTCTATTCATGTTGGGGCGTATAGTAAGACCTTCGGGCATATAGTAAGTCCCGGTACCTAGCGATACGTTCTGGCTCAGTACCGGATACTCCTTGACCGTTGTCCCAGGCATGCACGGGACCCATTCTAAATATGGTTCATCGTTCTCCATCAATTTTCAATAACCAACCTCGCTTGACTTATATGCGGAAGTATACAGTAAGGGCCATATGCCAAAACATACAAATTGAACGAGTCTTAATATAACTTGATAATTAACTTCATGAATTTTAGTGTCATTCCATACTTGCTATTTATTGTAGTTACTCCATGCTTTCTAATTTGATTACATGACATTTGACCTGCTACACTTGTTTTTATTTCATGCCACACAATTCTAATGTTATTTCCATATTTTATTATTTATTGTGGTTATTTCATGCTTAGAGATTTTGGTACATAATACTTGACTTGATGCACTTGTTTTTATTTATACTTACCATTTGGGTTCTTGTACTCGCTGGGTTGCCCACTAACAACCCTGGATTTGCATGTCCAGCTTTAGCAGCTTGGACTGAGGTGGAACCTTCAGCTGAGGATCAGGCCTACTTCGAAAAGCAGGCGGATCAGCCGTAGCTTCATCTCGTCTTTCCCGCTCGCGAGATTCCCTCTTCCAACTCGTGAGTCCTTATCTTTTGTACCCTGTACAGTCTACTTTTATACTACCTGGTGATGTAATATTCATGTAATATTATGTCACAGTATGTGATGACTGAGTACTTGTACTCTTGTGTTGGAATGTATAACACCACGTATTTTCGCACTCTGATCCCTGTATTGTGTAATATTGATGCTTAGCGTATATACGTTATGGTACCATCGCTCTGCGTATGTACGTCGCAGTGGCGTCCCGTATCCGCGGGAGCGGGGCGCCACAGGCTGGTATCAGAGCCTAAGCTCTCACACCTTCAGTACAGCCAGTCTGCAGATTAATGTTAGATTAATCTGTAACTGGGTCACACGAGCCGTTATTATACATTCCAATCACAAGTACGAAGTTATCTATTTTCCTTGAAATCATCCCTTGGTTTCTGAAATCTCATGCAGTTCTCAGTTTCAGTCTATCACTCTTTGAAATCTCATACATTGTAAATTAGAAAATATAAAAAAACAAACTCACATGAAATGATGCGGTTTGGGATCCGAATCACCATCCGGTCTTCACTACACGAACCGGTACGGATCTCCGAATCATCCTATGAATTGTCTTCGAATGCTTGTGTATTCGGTACGCAGCGAGCATGAATCTGGATCAGGTTCGGGTCTCCTGTTACCGGTTCGAATCACACGAACGAGTCCTTAATCGCTGCAACACACAATCACATGCACACGCAAATAAAAATACAAGCTCACACACCCACACGTGTACACAGATACACGTACACATACCCACACACTCACTTACACTAGTACATACATGCACACACATGTAAATACATACATACATACACACATTCCAGTAATTATAATACACATCAAAATACTGATGACATAAGCACACACACATAGTTATACCCTACACATGTTTTAATAATATACACACCCAAACATCCATGCATGCACGTACAACATCACAAATGCATAATTGAAGAGGGAGAGCAATAGAAAGAGAGAAATATAAGGAGGGAGGGGAAAGGAAATTCACAGCCAAGGGAAGACATGACAATGGTCATGACAGGCTATTTACTATCTGAGCAGAACTCTGATAGGGGCGGAATCTCGCTATTACCCTATTGAGAAGGAATCCTTAGATTTTGTCTTTGCTATTCACAAGACATGACATTATTTGGTCGGCCAAACTATACATGTCATTTCCAGAGTGAATTCTTTGCGTCTTCTCATGACGAACCAGGATCACTGAATTCTAAATTAGCTAAGTGGGCCCTCCTTCTGTCTCAGTACGACATGCTCTTTGTCCCTCAGAAAGCGATTAAAGGCCAGGCGCTTGCAGATTTCTTGGCTGCTCATCCGGTTCCAGAAAGCTCAAAACTTCATGAAGATATTACAGATGAGGTCTTCGAATCTAATATAACTTCAGAGGATGAAATATGACAGATGTTCTCCGCTGGAGCATCACGAATAGGCCCTAAAGGCAAGATCATTGCTGATGTGGGGGTTGTATTTATCTCACCACAAACCATGTCCTTCCTAGGGTGTTTTCATTGACGGAACTATGTTCCAACAATGTGGCAGAATACAATGCTCTGCTCATTGGCCTTCAACTCGCTCAATAAATGGGGGTACGCTACCTTGAAGCCTATGGTGATTCAAAACTGATCATTAATCAGGTTAAAGGAGAATATGAGGTCCGTCACGGAGATTGGTACCTTATTATCATGCAGTCACCAAAATGGCTAGCTCATTTGATGGCTTTTATATCAGTCATGTGTCGTAATCTCAGAATACTAAGGCCGACGCTCTAGCTGCACTAGCCGCTACGTTAGCCTTACCAATCGACACAACGTATCACCTTATAGTGGCTACTCGACACCTTATTTGTCCTAAACCTGTGTTGAAAACCAAGGAAGTCCATAGCATCTCGACGAATTTTGAACCGAGAGATTGGCGGTTTTCCCTCATTGACTATGATTCGCATGATATATTGCCTGATGACCCTAAAGAAGCGGCATCTATCAGATAAATGTCTCTCTGTTTTTACTATGATCCAATAGTAAAGACACTCTATCATCGCTCAAATGACGGTATCCTCCTCCGTTGCCTTTCTAATTCAGAGGCACAAAGAGTGCTTAAAGAAGTGCACGATGGCATATGCGGAGCTCATCAGCCAGGTCCAAAACTCAAAGACCGATTACACAGGCTTGATATTATTGGTCGACCATGATAGCCGATGCCATCCAATATGCATGAAGGTATAAAGCCTGCCAAATTCATGCGGACTTCATACATCAGCCTCTAGAGTTGCTCCATCCAACTGTTACTTCGTGGCCATTTGAAGCATGGGAAATCGATGTCATAGGGCCGATCAGCCCCTCTTCAATAAAAGGTCACCGGTTTATCTTAGCGATAACCGATTACATTTCAAAGTGGGCAGAGGCTATACCACTTGTGGAAGTTAAAACTTCTAATATGGTTAATTTTATTAAACACCATGTCATCCATCGATTTGGTGTCCCTAGGCGGATCATCCATGATAACGGTCCCCAATTCGTGAGCCAGGTATTCTACCGATTTTGTGACAAGTACCAAATTCAGAATGTGGCATCAACTGCTTATAACCCTACCGCTAATGGTTTGGCGGAAGCATTCAACAAGATAATTATCAAGCTACTCAAAAATTCATTTCATCAAATAAGCGAGATTGGAATGAGAAGCTTAGTGAATGTTTTTCGGCCTACCGAATCACAGTTCGGACCCCGACAGACAATACACTTTTTTTCCTGGTATACGGGTGTGAAGCGGTCATACCTCTAGAAATCCAGATGCCGTCATTACGAGTCGCTTTAATGACTAGAATGACAAAGGAGGACAATGATCGCTTGCGTCTCCAAGAGCTCGAAGCCTTAGATGAGAAGCGGTTACAAGCTCAATAACACATTGAGTTGTATCAAGCGCGAATTTCGAAGGCCTTCAATAAGAAGGTTAAGTAAAGGATTTTCTAGAAAGGAGATTTGATTTTAGCCGTCAGACGACCGATGATCATGACGTACAAAACCAAGGCAAATTTCAGCCCAAATGGGAAAGACCGTTTGTGATAGAAACAGTCTATTCAAATAGAGCATATCGCCTTATAACTTCAGACAGAGACTTACTCAGGATGCCAATTCACGACAAGTTCCTAAAGAAGTATTATCCTTGATAAGATCCTTCTCATGATCAAGTTAACATTACACCTCTGATCAAGACCTTCAGATCCAAGATATGTAGAAAGATCACTCCTCTCTTTCTCAAACGAGATCGTACAACAATAAACCAGTGTCAAGCCGATCGGACACCGATTGTATCAAAGAAGAGTCAAGGTTACGAATTCACTGTCGGCTAGTATCAAACCGATCGAACGCCTTTGACATTGAAGAAGAAAACAAGGGATCAAGTTGTTTTAGCCTTATACTCTTCTCTAGTATATAAACATGTACCTATCTTCAACTTAGAAGAATAGGTCATATTTTGAAGTCAAGAATGCCTAAGCAACGGTTTCAGGCAAATGGCTTATTTAGCCTGACTTTTCTACGTATAATGGTGGCATACCTCCTTGCTCTTGTTCGATCGATCGAAGCTCGACCCAACGACAAAAGGTCCGACCAAACAAATGAGTTTATTTGATGACTTGTCAAGCCAAACTCATTGAAGAAGGTTCGTGACGCATTCTCTTGCTGAACCTTTCCACTGTTTCCACGTACATATCAAGACGTGGCGACCGACCAAATGGTAATCGATCAAATCAAAGATCAAAGGAGTTTAGCTGATGACTTGGCAAGCTGAACTCATTGAAGAAGGTTCGTGACAGATCCTGATATAGAATCTTTCCAATATGGAAACAAGATAAGGGTTGACAGAGAGTCCACGAGGAACGATAATCTTCAAATCAAGATCTCGCGGAATTTGTGCCTACTCCTTTAATCCCCAACTCACCTACAGAGTGAAAACCCAGGGGAAGCATCGCGCTACTCAAAGTAACAAAATAACCCAACGCCTCTAATGGCTAAGGATAGAGGGAAATGTTGGCTTTTAAACCCAATATAAGTCCTTGACAACTCATCATGCTGAGGGGAATAGCATGGCTAACCCGACTCAAATGGTAGTTGGTAAAGGCATATCAAATCCGTTGACAGCTGAGGATTTGCTAAAAATCCTAAGGGACCTGTTCCAATTTAATTCCCTCTCCAAAATCACTTACCAATTCCTGTCCATGGAGTGGTAAGACCACATAGAAAGGTATTCATATCCCTTGCGAAATGACGAGTCTGACCTATCATGTTAACATTAAACCTCGGATAGTAAGACTCTAGCCTACTCCCCGGGGGATAAAACCAACATCCCTGGGAATTTGGTCAACTTCCCCGGTGAATAAATTCCGCTTGTCATTTTCTTTAATAGAATGACAAGTCTACTCAAATTACTGTTATATACAAACACATCTAACAGTAAATGAATCCTTATCAAGTTAACATCACACCTCTGACAGTTGCTTTACAAATCCCCACGGAGTTCTCTGATATATAATCTTTCATGAGATTTATATTCTCAGCTCCCCAGCAAGCCTCTAATAGACTCTATTCAAAGTCTATTATTTTCCACTCAGTCCCCAATGGACTCTCTTGGTTGTCACGTTAACAATATACCTCTGACAATTTCTTTCAAATAACATCCGAAGTAGATATCAATTTTCCCATGGAGTTTATGATCAAATTCTATTTCCCCCGATGGGATTATTTCTTTTACTGTTATGTTCAGTTTGTCACCTCTGAACGGTAGAAATCCTGAGCTTGATAGTTTCTTAATCGGTTATGTCCATATTAGCTCTGAACTGGCAGATAACCAAGTCTCATCTTTCAGTCCAGTAGGGACTATTCCTTAGCCGTTATGTCCAGTTCGCCACCTCTGAACGGCAAGGCTTTGAGTCTAGCAATTCCCAATCGTTATGTCCATGTCACCTCTGAACCGGCGGATACCTAGATCTCCCTTCTTATAGTACTTCAACTATCATGTCCAGTTAGCCACCTCTGAACAGATAAGTCCATAACTTTGTCCTTTTTTCCTCTATCAAGGTCAGGAGTTCTTGCTGTCATGTTAATACGACTTCCTCTGAACAGCGAATTGTGAGCCTGATGTCTCTTAGTTGGTCATGTCCATATTACCTCTGAACTGACGGGTGCCCAGATCCAATTCACCCTTGCAGTCCCTAGTGGGCTAGCTGCTAAGTTAATGTGACTACCTCTAACAGCGGATTCGGAGTTTAGTATCTTAGTCTATCATGTACAGTATCTCACCTCTGAATAGACAGGTCCCTAAAATTGGATTCACCTTCATTTTGTCATCATGTCCAGATTATCACCTCTGAATGGCAAAGTTTCGAGCTTGGTGGCTTCTCAATCGGTTATGTCAAGTTCATCACCTCTGAACCGACAGATAGCCAAGTCTCTCTTTTTTCTTACTGTTATGTCCAGTTCGTCACCTCTGAATAGTAAACACTCCGAGTTTGGTAATTTCTAATCGGTCATGTCCAGTTTGTCACCTCTGAACCGATGAATATCCAATCTCATCTTTCTTTGTCATTATGTCCAGTTCATCACCTCTGAACGACAAGGCTTCGTGTCTGGTGATTCCTAATCATCATGTCCAGGTCATCACCTCTGAATGGCAAAATTTCTTATGTTGGCTTGGTCGCTTTTAATTGGTAAACCCTAGTTCAAATAGGAACTATCACAGGTTGTGTTGTCTAATTCATCATAAACTATTCGTAAATCCGATGATCTTTAATCTGTTACGTTAATATTTACCTCTGAACAGTAAAGATCGTCAAGCTCATTTCTTCCATCCTCATATCAATATGATTTGAGTCGAGTCATTTCTCAAATTTGTAATTAATCCTATCAGTTTATCACCTCTGATTAGATTAGTTATACCATTATTTCCTTTCCTTTTGAGAATTGTAATACAACTTGAAAGTAAGAATTGCAAATTCAGAATGTAAAACAAGTTGGAAATACAACAGAGGAGTCAAATAAAATTACTTTTTATTGATTTTAAAAGAGGGATACATGGATTATAAGCTACGACGGTGCTTCGTAAGACTTGATCCGTTCTTCAAGGATGGCCAGCCTATTCTTCCTCTCCTCAGCAGCTCTGATGAATGCCTGTGACCTCAACTCGGCCTCATTAAAGCTCGCTGTCTGAGACAGACGAGTCTCAATTTCAGTAAAAGTTTCCCTGTGTGCTAGCTCCTGTTGTAGGACTTTGTCATTTTGAGCCTTAAGATGCTCTAGCCGAGCGATCTCCTTAAGACGCACCGGTTCAGCCTTGGACAGAAGAAGATTGGCTTTCTTGATCATTTTCTTGGCCTTTTCAATCTTATCCTCAGCGTCGAGAAGAGCACTATTAGAAGCATCTATGGCATCTCTAATTTCTACTTTCCTTGTCTCCAAGAATTTTAAATCTGAAGATATTGCCTTAGCTGCTTCCTGTGCTGCAAGATGAGCTTCACGCATCTGAGCAGCAAGGTGCTCAAGCTATTCATAAACTAAGGAGTCCAATCTGAATTGCTGAGACGGCGCTATTCGTCTATATCCCTCTCAAGCCTCTCCACCAGAAGCTCCAATGTGGCAGCTTGGTCATTCCCTCTAAAGTTTCGAATGCTGTCAATACTTCGAGAGAGGACCACCTTCAAAGCAGAGAACGAGGTAGTTGAGCCCTTCAAGACCAAAGCAACAGATTGCTTCAAGCCCTTATAAAAGCTGTTAACTAGCTCAGTCACAAATTCTTTCTCAGCTTCAACTACTCCCGTGAACGAGTGGTCCCTGAAGGCAAAGCTTCCACCGGTTTCACTGACATAACCGTAGAGGAGATGGCAGAAGTGCTGGCTGGAGAAATACGAGGATCGCCGGTGATCTCGAAAGAGTCCTCATTAAAACCAGCATACTAGCCACAATGGAAGTAGGGCTGGTGACTATTTCAGGAAGAGCTGGCTCAACAACCAGTGTCGGAGACATAGGGCTGGTAATTACCTTCAGCTCCGTGGTTGTCAGGATAGGCAGCGTTAAAGAAACCACTGGCATCTCACCTACTGATGTAGTTGGGAGTGAGATTGGTTCCGTAGCCACTGTCCCCTCAGCCTCTTTAGTTCTACTGGCCGGTTCAGGCTGATAAGATGGCAGGTCGTGATATAAGGCATCCAACTCGCAGCGTCCGTTGCGGTTGAAATACTTGCTTCACCCCTGGTCCCCTCAGGAAGATTAGCTGGCCCCCTTAAAGTTGATGCACCCAAAAGTGAAACACCTGTGGCCAGACTTTATTGAGCCAGGCATGACAAATAATGGAAGAAAATTGTTTACAAAAGATTAAAATATTACCAAGAAGCGATACCGCCTCAACCGCCTCAGCCACAGTCTCTTTCCAGGCTTCCTCAACAGCAGCATCAATCCCCTCAAGCTCCATAGGAAAGTTTTTGGCAGATGCAGGAGGGACGGTCAGCTCACCTTCACTCGCCGAGGCCTCTGTGGTCTATCCTATAGAGCTTGAAGCCACAGGACTCTCCCTTTCGAGGTCCCAACACCTGAAGGACCGACATCAGCCGCGTCACCTCTGGAATCTTCTGAGATGATGAAGTAGCCAGCGTCGTCACCTTCTTTATAAGTGAAAGAGGATCAAAAGAATCCCCCTGTTCTCTTGCAGCCTCGGCTCTCGATTCTCTTGCAGTCTCAGTTCCTGAATCATAGGATAAATAAATGAGCTATATGAAATATATAAGTACATGTCGCAAGAATGAAACTGATCTTACCCAGGTCGGGAACAACTTTATCAATAGTCTGCTTCTGAGCCGATAGCTTAATAATTAACTGAGCGGGAGGGGAGGTACTGCAGCTGATTCACCCTCTGCAATAATGGTGGGAGTGTAGCGACGAGGCTTCTTCACTACCCTCTTCCCGCGAGATCAACCCTGCCACTTTCGTTTGAAGTGGACATCGGGATCTTCTTCCTCCACTTCTTCTACCTCCACATCTTCAATAGGGGCTGTGCCTACCCCACTAAGAGCACTTGATGGAGCCTCGACACCTGTGTCTCTTTTAAAGTGGGGACTTCTGCTTCTGAAGCCTCACTATCAGCAAGCGACAAACTCCCGAGGCCTGGCACACGGACCCTTCTACCCTCGCCTCTCTCGATGACGTTCTGCTTCAGCCGCTGAGAGATCAATTTTACACCAAAAGAGTTAATAGAAAACCCGATTACCGTGGAGTTCGAAGTTCTATACCACTGACGGAACCCCAAAGTTATCAGCAGGTTCGGAGTCCTCAGCGGCATGCACAGTCGCGCCTCAGTACATCCAGCGACAAAGAATCGCCAGGCACGAGCACCATCAATGAGGCTCCCCATGAAGGCAGGCTGGTGTTCGTGTTACCTACATATAGTTGGTCATACCCGAACTGACGAGCAAGTCGACTCAGGACATGAGGCTCCAAATAGCAGGTATCCCCACTCCTGTACACCAGATGGATGGCCGGATGCTAACCAGCCATTCAAAGATCCCCCGGCTCAGCGACGTCTGCCCATCTCCTATATCCTTAAATTCTTCGCCATATCCTGCATCGCGAATGTAGGGAAAGCACCGAAAAAGTCTATAAACATCATACTAGCACTGCAGCTTGCGAACCACGGCCACATAAGTCAATGACCATGAACATCTCTCAAATCGACAAAAAAGCGCCACCCGGACACCTTTGGAGGCTCCTCACCAACATGGATAATGGAAGGACAGTGAAGGGCGAACCATGCCATCAAATAGGTGTATGGCAAACCGATCCTGGGGTTTGGTCCGTCACGAGGCAAGATAGTGCCTTTTTCCCTTTTCGTTGGTGGTGGCCTACAGAAAGCCTCCGTCAATGCACTAAGGCCCCGCTGAATACAACACACCATCGCCGGGAGAAGTCCAAGAGAACGACCGTGGACTAGACGAATGGCTGGTAATAAGACAGTCGGAAGAAAAACGTCACCAGAGGAAGATGGCACCACGCATCTCTTCAGCAAAACTGATAAAAACACGGCCAAAAGTGCCTTCCGGGACATCGGTTGACGAGCTTGATGATGGAAACTCCTGAGAATGTCACCTTTCTCATAAATACCATCATCTTCTTCTAAGAGCATATCCCCCTGGGAATGCTCTTGCATCCTCCGGAAAATGTCCTCGTCTGCAACCCCGCAGTGAGCCGCTTCAGGAGCATCTTTCAGGTTGAAAAACAAATAATTCCCCTAGCTCTTCGAACTGCATGAAGATCCCTTATGGCTCTCATGCATACTCGAGCAGATGTAAAGATGGCACATCAATTCCTAGTAAGTCTCGAACAAAGCGGGCTCCTGCTTCTCCAGAAGTGCCAATCCCGCCTTGCATGGGAAATATTCTTCATAAGGGAGAGATCCCAAGGGCAGAGCAGAGACTTCCCACATCTCATACAAAGCCTTGCCCAATTCGCCTACAGGGGTAAAAAAAAGTCCCTGTGGCTGGACAGTATAACTCGAAGATGGCGTAAAAGTTCTCTACGCTCATCCGGATGCTGTAACAGGTTGCCCTGACAGTCTCGTAGAATCCCAGCCTCTCCAGATCCTCTTCAAAACGGGCCAAGACATATAAGGTCAAGTCCCTCCACCAGGCCTTGAGGGGATGAATCCACCCAGGGTCCTGAAATCAGTGGCTGGATAATTGCCATGAGCTTTGAAGAACTAGTTTTCAAAAGTTTGAGCCACGACGGGATTTTCTCCCACTGGGATGTCTAGGATAACGTTCCCAGGATGGAGACCCAATATGCAGCAAGGAGCACCCGCCCTTGTATAACCGGGAGACGGAGCTATCAATTTCCGCACGTGAATGGAGTCAGTAGTCTGAGTCACTTGCCACTTCATCTTCCGAACCCTCGTCGCGCATTGGAAGAAAGACAGCGAAAAATGACGCTTGCTAGATGGGAGATAATACTTCTCGCCATCCAGATTGAAAATCCACTGCCCTTCTCCGGCCAGCAGCTGATGATCGGTGTCTGGCGCTGCATCCCCAAACATAAAGCCGGGCTTCCGATAGGTTTTCTGGTCACAATCCTCGAGGGGAGTAGTAGTTAAGATGCTTCTCATAGTACGCTGATGTCCAGCGTGGATAAGGGCATCCCGGTCAGGAGCGCTCCACTCACTGAATAATGAGGCCTGTCCTTGGAATTGCAGGCTAACATTGCCATCCAGTCCCCTAGCTGTTCCAAAAAGACTGTTCAAAGGACCCGGAGTATAGTGCACTACAAAAATAAGAAGAAACTATATTAGTTCATTAGCCAAAGAAAAAAAAAAGAAAGAAAGCTGTAGCAAAAAGAAAATTGCTAAGGCATAGCTTCGCTCTCTGAGCGAAGCTAGCCTAGCATTAGCTTCACCATGAGGCTCAGCTCCACCATCCTACACAAAGACAGAGTGCAGAAAATCTCTAAGTGTTAGCTTCGCTCTGAAGCTTAGCTTCGCGTTCTGTCACTGAACAGAATGCGGAAAAACCCCAAGGGCTAACTTCGCCAGAAAGGCACTTATGCCTAAAACTGTTCAAAGGACTTTAAAGTCCTTTTCCCAGCTACACTTCTAGGGCTACCTTCGCATCCTGTTGTTTGATAGAATGTAAACCGCCGTAAGGGTTAGCTTCGCATAGAAGCTGAGAAAAGAAACTCTTGGTTTCTAAATTTCTAGTTGAGAAATTTAGGGGAATTAAATCCCTAAAAATTCAGCAAAGAAAATTAAGGGAGTTGAACTCCCTGAGATCACTGGATCACGATGGATCACTCTAGATTCATCAGAAAATAGCCAGAAATTGGCTTCAAAAAGAGATGAAAATCTCCGAATATAAGGGAAAAATCCCTACCCGCAATGGGGCGTTCGATGACCGGAGGAGGAGAGGGCCCCTCCGTCGCAGAGTTCGCTGCCTCTTTGCCTGATCGTCTTTTGGGAGCCATGGAAGAACTAAAAAGTTCTGAAAATCTCAATGAAGAAGGAGGAGAAAGAGATTTGTTTCTCTAAAAATTTAAAGAGAAGTTAATTCTCTCTCTTTCAGGCCAATCGGGCTTTTATAGGCTTAAGACTGCCTAATTTCGCCTCATCAAAAGGAGCGCAGGCGGTCGTTTCAAATTAATTTGAAATGGCGCCTAAGCGTCTTCCCAAGAAGCCTTGCTTCAGCCCCGCCAAGGGTTAACTCTGCTGTGAGTTCAGCGTTTACCTCGCACAACGCTTGAGTAACTTCGCTAAAGATGAGCCTTAGCTCCGCTAAGAGCTCATCTCTAACTTCGCAGAAATTTCGTACTAGCTCCGTTGGAAACTCGTTCTTGACTTAGCTGGAAACTCGTCTTTAGCTTCGCGGAAGCTTAGCTCCGCTAAGAGTTTTTCTTTGCTCCTAAGGAAAAGACTTGCCTAAGCTAGTCCATTCCGGATGTTTTCGAAATGCAAAGAGAAATGGAGGGGAACAAAGTAGAAATGCAGAAAATAAACATTTTTATTGATTCAAAAGGGAAGATACATTGATACTACATCAAAATTGTCTTTTGTAAGTACACCAAGAGGGGGGTGAATAGGTGTACCGCTAATCTAATGAACTAAATGCGAAATTAAAACTAATTTGCAACAACACTTGTGCAACCAACGAGTGTAGCCGAATTCCCCGTGAAGAGCTCTGGACTAACTCCTCTTGATTTCTCTGAATAAGAGTTGAGGCGCTATATGAAGCTCTCGTAGTTAAGCACAAGTGAGGCATGAAAAGGGAACACCTAGAGGGGGGTGAATAGGTGTTATTGCTAATCTAAAACTAAATGTAAAACTAAGTGCGCTAAATGCGGAAGCTAATGCAAATTTTGCACAAACTAATACAATACAACAAGTGTAGCCGAATTCCCCTTGCGAGGCTCTGGACTAACTCCTCTTGATTCCCCTTGAAATGGGTTGAGGCGCTATGTGAAGCTCTTGTTGGATGAGTATAAGTTGGGCACACACACAAGCAATCCAAGCAATGTGCACACACAATCAAGCCAAGCAATCAAGGATATAGCAATATAGATTATGCAAGGCACAACACAAGCAAATAGATATGATATGACAATATGAACTATGCTCAACACAAGCAATATATGATATGAATGAGGTATGATGCTTTGCACAAATAATAAGAGAGAGTTTAGAGACAAGTGGATCAAACGCAAACACAATGATATGTTTCGAGGTTCGAGCACCCTTGCTCTACATCCCCGCCTACACCACCGTGTAGGATTTCCAATCCACTATACCGTCCACCGAGGACTCCCACCGAGGAACATTCACCGAGAAGGATTTTTACAACAATGGAGTACCGAACTCCTCTCTCAAACAACCACCTCACAACCGAGGGGTAGGCCCGTAGCCAATACAACAACCAACAACCAACACCTCTACCGAAGAGGGTTTACAACCAAACTCCACCTCTCACTAGAGGGAGCAAACCAATCACCCGATCACCTCTACCTAAGAGGGATACAACAAGAATAAGGGTGTTCAACTTAGAGGTTACAACAACAACCTCAAAACTCTCTCTTTCTTTCTTTTTCCACAAAACAAAGATCTTAATAGTTTAGGATAGGAGATAGCTCAAGTGTGGAAACTATGTGTTTTTGGAAACAAGCAACAAAGAAAAACTACTTGGGAAATCTCTTGTATATGATAGAAATTAAAGATCAAATCAATATCCAAAACCCTAGTTTTCTTTGATTTTCCAAAAACCCAAAAACAATAAAGATGAATCTTTTTAGCACAAAAACTATTTTGAAAACTTGTTTAAACACTAGAGAAACACTGAAATTTTTCTTCTTGAAAACCTTGGCCAAAAACCCAAAGAGATGGGGTTTATATAGGCCCAATACAAAACTAGCCGTTAGAGCTGAGCTGGCAGCTCTGACAGGCAACGGTCGACCGCCAACGGTCAGAAATATGACCGTTAGGCAACAGCGGTCGACCGGCCCGGTCGACCGAAACAAACAGAGAGCAGAACTCTCTGCAGCGGTCGACCGCCCGGTCGACCCAAACAAACAGAGAGCAGAGCTCTCAGACCCGGTCGACCGTCCGGGTCGACCGTCCCAAAGGTTCCAAACGTGCACAGATTTGTGCACGTCGGTCGACCGACCCGGTCAACCGACCTCAGCCTTAGTCGACTAGTCAGGCTACTAGTCGACTTGGTTGAAGCCTGGAACAAAAACTGGGTCAGAAAAACATGTTAAAATATTTTTAAAAATCTTTTAACACTTCTAAAAACACCAAAAATAATTTTATCATTTTATATGGAAACACAAACTTGTGATAAAAATTTCAAGACATATATCAATCATATCAATTCATTTTTGAGTCTTGCAAATTTTATCAAAAACAAACTTGTATTTTCATCAAACTTGATTTTTCAATACATGAATAGAATAGTCAAAATAAGTTTGTCTAGCAAGTTTAAAGCATGTATGTATATTTAGAACACATCTAATATACAAAAAAATAAAGCAAACTTGTTTTGATAAACTATTCATGAAAACCAAATCCAAAACATGAAAACGTGTGTGTTGGCACTTGAGCATATCAACTATACTAAGCTTTACAAATGGATCTAAAACACACTATCTAAACTATGGATACCTAAGTCTTCTTGATGATCTTCATCTTCAAGGTGACTCGATCCACAAACACCGTCCATGGGCTAGGCAATGTATGATCTTGAAGCTTTGGCCCTGGAATCATCATGAAAAGCTTCTAAACACCTTGTTGAAGCTAATCACCAACTAATATCTTGGTTAATGATCTGAAACTTAAACAACACAAGATTATTAGTAAACATAACTACATGAGTTAATCATCATCAAAACTAGAGTGGAAGGCCTTTGGGCCAACAATCTCCCCCTTTTTGATGATGACAAAACTCATGGAGTTATATATGCATGGATTAAAGTTAGGCTTCAAAGAAGCTCCCCCTTAACTCATGCATAAACAAATAAATAAAATATATGCAATGAATGTACATAAACATGTATGCATCAATATGCATAAAACACAAACACATATTCTAGAAGCTCTAGTTACCAATTAAATTAATAAAGCATTAAAAACACTAGATGCTCTAGATACCAATAAAACTTAAAACTTACCAATAAAACTTAATATATGCAAAAACATAAGCATGCATATATAAAAACATGTTAAACTCTCAAATAATTCTCCCCCTTTTTGTCAATCATCAACAAAGGGGTAAATAAAGTAAAATAAAATCAAACAAATTTTTCTCCCCCTTTTTGTCAAACAAAAAGATCAAGAAAGGTTTAAACAATCCAAACAATAAAATGAGGGGTAAAAATCTTTCTCCCCTTTTAAGTCAATCAAAACAATAAAACAATGTTCTCCCCCTTTTGTCTAAAACAAAAACAAGGTCAATAAGGGGTGACCATAAACAACATGATATCAATAGATAAATATGTCAATGAAGCATCTTGATATCAATAAACAAAGATCAATAGATGTTTTATGCTATATACATTCATGAAGAGGAAGACGCTAAGTTAGCTTCCCTACACATATGCATTACATGAAAGAGGGATGTTAAGCCCTAATTCACATAACACACATTATGTAATGAATAAGAGGAGATGTGAAGCTCCCCCTACACACGTGTACCACATAAAGAAGAGATGTTAAGCTCTTCAATACACAATACACTCAACATGAATCTATATGCATATAGTCAATACAAATCAAAACTTTTGTATTTTTAAAAAAATTTAGATACCAATTTTAAGCAAAAACACATGAAACATCTTGATATCAAAAAAAAACATAATAAATTTTGAATGTCTAAACAAATTTTGATACCAATTGTAAATAATTTTCGTATTAAACATATGATACCAATATGAAATTTTCAATCATAAAGTAAGGGAGTGGGAAACAAATATCAATTGAAAAATCACCAATTGAAAGACAAAATTAAATTTTCTCCCCCTTTATGAAATACCAACTAAAAAGATGCAAGGGCTTGATACCAATTTAAAAGTAATCAATTGAAACAAAATTGAAGCTCAAGCACTAGCATAAACAAGATTTTGTGAAAAATTTATATCTTAAGCACAAATAAAACAAGTATATGTGTATGAAATAGAATGAGTACCAATCACCAATAGATGATACCAATTGAAAATATACATACACAATAAACATATGAGTATACAAAAAAGGATCAAAATGATACCAATTGAAAGAGTTCAATGATACCAATTGACATAGCAATAAGTTCAAGTGTATACATCATATTACAACACCTCCCAATCAAGGTTCAAGTTTTAAATGATTTTCATTTTAAAGCATACAAGATCATGATCTCCCATCCATCCGCCCATTGAAGGTAGGGGTTTTCAAAAGTAGATTTGTAAATAAGCTTAGTTTGAATAACTCTACCAAAATGAAGAATACCATAACTAGTTAAATGGAAAATCTTTTAAACTAATACGAAATCCTTCAAGCAAGGAATACAACAAAAATAATTTTTCATAAAACATGAAATCCACATGATATCAAACACTCAAGTCAATGAAGCATAAATATGACTCATGAAAACAAAACACATGAGTAAATAAGAAATGTGAGTGCACAAATATAATGTGAAGAACATGATCATGAAAATATACAATTTAGCTCAATATTCCTTTAAACAAGAAAACACGAAAATCATTAAAACTTATTTAATCTTCAAGGCATATGTATGTCTAATACAAACTAAAGTATACATACATATCCAAAACACAACAAGTCCACAAAATATATGCATTAAGGCACGTGGCTCAAAAAGGATAAACATGTATATCTAATGGTTTGGACAAGGATAGACATATACATGAAGTTAAACAATTAAACACAAAATCAAGAAACTCTAAATCTTCATCAAAACAAATTTCATTTCATGGTATATGTATGAATTGTCAACACAATAAGTATACATACATATCCCTAAACACAATTGAGTCCTTATATATAGATTTGCATGAAAGGCAAATGACTCAAGGGTTATACATGTATATCTTAAAGTTTGGCAATACAAACTTATACATGAAGTGAAACTCACAATCATAAAACAAATCCAAAATGGGAATACAAGTTTAAAATGTATGAATCATCAAAACTAGACTATACTTGCACATCTAATGGGTTCAAATAAGCAATCAAGCTCAAACATATATAAATTTATTTGTGGCCCACTATATGTACAAGTATAAATCCTAGTCTTAATGAAAACTAACATCTAAACAAGTAATCTTAACATGAAGCATCAAAACACAATAAAGAAATCACCATGATAAAACTAAAACATGATTACTATGTAAATTCACATGTATTACATTCATGATGTACATTATAGCTTAAATAAAAGTGAGAACACTAAGTATGGGTTCACATAAGCATGTGTGTCTCAAATACTATACATGTATGTCAAGGATCTAATAAATATGATATTTACACACTAATCCAAAGACAATGAAAACATGCTATAAAACATGAAATGGAAAGCATGTAAACAATAAGTTGGGAGTAAAGGATTGTTACCAAAACTGAAGAAGCAACTCTCCTTGTCTCCAAAACATGGTGGTCCTTTCCACCACAACACTTCCCTTGAAAGTGATGCATCCAATTGATTTCCTTTAAGTCCGGAACGCATCCACTCCAAGGTGTCATCACTCTTACGTCATGTGAGAGCCCACACCTGCATTAAATAAAGGAGGGGTGGTCTTTGGTACCCACATCTTGTTGGGTCCATGGGGGTTAGTCCCTTCTCTAACCCAAACAAACTTCTTTGCTAAATTAGAAACATGTATTCTATCAAAACAAAATTTAGCAAGATGGCCTTTTCGGCCACAATGTGTACATGTGTACACATGAGCATACATGTGTTGATGGTGTCCGTGTGGAGCATGTGTATGCCGTGGAGGGTGTGCATGCATAAAAGTTGGAATTTGTTTCTTACGAACCAAGATTTCCAAGTGTGTGTGGTTCATGGCACATTGGCTCATAGTGGAGCCCAAACAATCTACTCTCTTCTTAACATACAAATATCATCATTAATCTTAGAAGAAGAGGTACATGCATTAGGTAGACTAGATGAAGAAGCTACACTAGTATGGCAAACATGTGCAACATTTTATTTTGCAAAACTTCATTTTTCTTTAAACACATTTCTAAATCTTTAGAAATTGAAGCAATCTTAATTTTCAAAGAATCATTTTCTTTTAAAACAAAATCAACTTTTGAAGACAAATTTTCATTTTTCTTCAAAATAGCATGGCAATCATTTTTAGACTTTAAAAAGTTATTTTCTTTAAGTGCAAGATCAAGTTGAGATTTTAATGAATCCCTCTCATTAGCAATCTCCTCTTTCTCTTGCAAAACAACATCAAGTCTAGAATGTAAACTCTTATTTTCTTTTTCAATATCTAGACTTTTCTTTTTCAAAATCTTGTATTTTTCTATTAACTTTTCACAAACAATAGAAAGTTCTTCATTCAAAGCATGGGCATCATAATTATCACATGAAGAACTAGAGCAATCATCACTACCTAAGTGGGGTTCCGAATGTACCTCAAGGGAGTCATTCCCTTGGACCATGAAGCATTGTGACTCGGACTCTCCACTAGATTCCTCTTCTTGAATTTGCACTTGAAGCTCGGAGGTGGTGGTGGTTGTTGTCAATTTGTTCCACACTGCAAAGGCGGAATCAATGTTAGAAACACACATAAGATAATCTTTTGATAAAGTGCTTCTAATGGCCTCTAGGGCTTGTGCATTGGCCCCTATATGATTGCGATCACTAAGGAAGGATTTCTTGGTAATAGCAAGATAAACTTTATGACCTAGGGTTTGTAAATAAACGGTCATCCTAATCTTCCAAACATGAATGTTGGAATGGTCATACATAGGTGGGGTCATGAAGGCCATGGTAAACTAAATGTGTGCAAGCAAGCAAATGCAAACAAGATTAGCCTAAAAATGAGGATCTTTAACTCTAGGTTGTTAGACCCAAAATCAGAGCACTTGGCTCTGATACCAATTGAAAAGGGAACACCTAGAGGGGGGTGAATAGGTGTTATTGCTAATCTAAAACTAAATGCAAAACTAAGTGCGCTAAATGCGGAAGCTAATGCAAATTTTGCACAAACTAATACAATACAACAAGTGTAGCCGAATTCCCCTTGCGAGGCTCTGGACTAACTCCTCTTGATTCCCCTTGAAATGGGTTGAGGCGCTATGTGAAGCTCTTGTTGGATGAGTATAAGTTGGGCACACACACACACAAGCAATCCAAGCAATGTGCACACACAATCAAGCCAAGCAATCAAGGATATAGCAATATTGATTATGTAAGGCACAACACAAGCAAATAGATATGATATGACAATATGAACTATGCTCAACACAAGCAATATATGATATGAATGAGGTATGATGCTTTGCACAAATAATGAGAGAGAGTTTAGAGACAAGTGGATCAAACGCAAACACAATGATATGTTTCGAGGTTCGAGCACCCTTGCTCTACATCCCCGCCTACACCACCGTCTAGGATTTCCAATCCACTATACCGTCCACCGAGGACTCCCACCGAGGGAACCTTCACCGAGAAGGATTTTTACAACAATGGAGTACCGAACTCCTCTCTGAAACAACCACCTCACAACCGAGGGGTAGGCCCGTAGCCAATACAACAACCAACAACCAACACCTCTACCGAAGAGGGTTTACAACCAAACTCCACCTCTCACTAGAGGGAGCAAACCAATCACCCGATCACCTCTACCTAAGAGGGATACAACAAGAATAAGGGTGTTCAACTTAGAGGTTACAACAACAACCTCAAACTCTCTCTTTCTTTCTTTTTCCACAAAACAAAGATCCTAATAGTTAGGATAGGAGATAGCTCAAGTGTGAAAACTAGGTGTTTTTGGAAACAAGCAACAAAGAAAAACTACTTGGGAAATCTCTTGTATATGATAGAAATTAAAGATCAAATCAATATCCCAAAACCCTAGTTTTCTTTGATTTTCCAAAAACCCAAAAATAATAAAGATGAAATCTTTTTAGCACAAAAACTATTTTGAAAACTTGTTTAAACACTAGAGAAACACTGAAATTTTTCTTCTTGAAAACCTTAGCCAAAAACCCAAAGAGATGGGGTTTATATAGGCCCAATACAAAACTAGCCGTTAGAGCTGAGCTGGCAGCTCTGACAGGCAACGGTCGACCGGCCCGGTCGACCGCCAACGTTCAGAAATATGACCGTTGGGCAACAGCGGTCGACCGGCCCGGTCGACCGAAACAAACAGAGAGCAGAACTCTCTGCAGCGGTCGACCGCCCGGTCGACCCAAACAAACAGAGAGCAGAGCTCTCAGACCCGGTCGACCGTCCGGGTCGACCGTCCCAAAGGTTCCAAACGTGCACAGATTTGTGCACGTCGGTCGACCGACCCGGTCGACCGACATCAGCCTTAGTCGACTAGTCAGGCTACTAGTCGACTTGGTTGAAGCCTGGAACAAAAACTGGGTCAGAAAAACATGTTAAATATTTTCTAAAAATCTTTTAACACTTCTAAAAATCACCAAAAATAATTTTATCATTTTATATGGAAACACAAACTTGTGATAAAAATTTCAAGACATATATCAATCATATCAATTCATTTTTTAGTCTTGCAAATTTTATCAAAAACAAAACTTGTATTTTCATCAAACTTGATTTTTCAATACGTGAATAGAATAGTCAAAATAAGTTTGTCTAGCAAGTTTAAAGCATGTATGTATATTTAGAACACATCTAATATACATAAAAATAAAGTAAACTTGTTTTGATAAACTATTCATGAAAACCAAATCCAAAACATGAAAACGTGTGTGTTGTGTGCACTTGAGCATATCAACTATACTAAGCTTTACAAATGGATCTAAAACACACTATCTAAACTATGGATACCTAAGTCTTCTTGATGATCTTTATCTTCAAGGTGACTCGATCCACAAACACCGTCCATGGGCTAGGCAATGTATGATCTTGAAGTTTTGGCCCTGGAATCATCATGAAAAGCTTCTAAACACCTTGTTGAAGCTAATCACCAACTAATATCTTGGTTAATGATCTGAAACTTAAACAACACAAGATTATTAGTAAACATAACTACATGAGGTAATCATCATCAAAACTAGAGTGGAAGGCCTTTGGGCCAACAAGGCACACAAGCAAACACAACCAAGCATATAGATATAGGCAATATGAATCAATGCAAGGCACAACACAAGCATATAAATGATATGGCAATATGAATGATGCAATGCACAACATAAAGTAGAGAGAGTTAAGAGTCAATGAATCAAACGCAAACAACAAGATGTGTTTCGAGGTTCGAGCACCGAGCTCTATGTCCCCGCCTTCACCGAGAAGGATTTCTAATCCACTAACTTGTCCACCTAGGACTCCCACCGAGGGAACCTCCCCCGAGGATTTGGGCAAATACAACCGGGAGTACCGAACTCCTCTCTCAACCAATACAACCTCCACCGAGGCAACACAATCACCACCTCACACAAGAGGGGTAGGCCCTTAGCCAAAAAACCACAATTCCACCTCTACCAAAGAGGGATACAAATCCAAACCAACTCCACCTCACCAAGAGGGAGTAAACTACAACCTCAACCTCTACCAAAGAGGGAGCAAATCACAACCCAAATCAACCTCTACCAAAGAGGGATAGAACAAATCAAGGAGGGTACAACAAGTGGTATATCTCAACCACAAACCAAATCTTTTTCCCACAAATAAATGATCCTATAGAATAGGATAGAGTGATATAGATCAAGTGGAAAACAAGTGTTTGGAAATCAAAAACTCAAAGAAAACTATTGGGAAAATAACTAGGATAAGAATACAATGAAGATCAAAAACCCAATCCCAAAGCTTTTCTTTTTCTTGAATTTTCCAAACCCTTTTTGAAACAAATAGAGATGAACTCTTTAAGCACCAAAAACCTTTTGAAAACTTGCTGGAATAAACACTAGAGAGTAGGAATTTTTAGCTCTAAAAATCTTGAGGAAAATCCCGTACAAATGGGGTATATATAGCCCCCATACAAAACTAGCCGTTGGAGCTGTTCTGGCAGCTCTGGCGACTGGCGGTCGACCGCCCGGTCGACCGCCAACGGTCAAAAAAATGACCGTTGGAAGCCAGCGGTCGACCGTAAAAATTCAGAGAGCAAAGCTCTCTGGCCGGTCGACCGCACGGTCGACCGCCCAAGTGCCTGGCCAACGTGCACAGGTGTGTGCACGTCGGTCGACCGTCCCGGTCGACCGACTCTAGGTCCGGTCGACCGGCCCGGTCGACCGCCAGAGCCTGGCAGGCTGGGTTCTAGGACAGAAAAACAGGTTTTAAAATATTCTATAAAATTCCATAAAACTTCTAAAAATCCACAAAATAGTTTTATCATTATACATTGAAATATAAACTTGTGTGAAAAATTTCAACACAAATAACAATCATTTTGAACCATTTTTGTGTTATGAAAAAATTACCAAAAACCAAAACCTGTATTTTTCCAAACTTAGACTTTTCAAATAAACTTTGTCCAAACCTTATCCAAATACAAAAACATGATACTTAAACACTATTAGGCATGTTGCATATGGACATAGATCCAATATACATGAAACATATACATATCATTGTTTTTGACTTTAATTCCAAAAACATGTTTTGTTGAAAATACAAAACCTAAACCATATGAATAGGTAAATCAAAATAAGTTTGTCTAGGAAGTTAAGCATGCATGTATATAGAATGAATATACTATACATAAACCATTTAAACTTGTTTTGATCTAACTATTCATAAAAACCAATATCGGTTAAACCAAAAATCGAAAAACCAATATCCAAAACATAAAACGTGTGTGTATTGTGAACTTGAGCATATCACACTATCTAGTCTTTACATATGGATCTAAAACAAACTAAACTAGGATACCTAAGTCTTCTTGACGATCTCCATCTTCAAGTTGACTCGATCCAAACCGTGATCCATCGAGCTTGACTCCAACGAGTGCTATATATGATCTTTATGCTCGGGCTCTTGAATCGCCATGTGAAAGGCTTCAAAACTCCTTTGTTGAAGCTAATCACCAACTAATATCTTGATTAGAGATCTGAAACTAAACATCACAAGATTATTAGTAAACATAACTACATGAGTTAATCATCATCAAAAGTAGAGTGGAAGGCCTCTGGGCCAACATCTTTCATACAACAGAATCTTTGCTCCAAAGGTATACAAGTTGTCCTATCTACTTTCAGGGTGATAAGCCAAATCAACTAGACACGAAAGGTCTTCCTCCTGTAGAAAGTTGTAATCCTTCACTTAATGGCAGATTTTACCATCAAGAAGGTGGATCTTCTTTGATCAAAATTGACAGGGGATTGGTTGCCACCAGAAAGCTGGATCTTTCTTAAACAAAATTGGCAAAGGAAGGATCCAAGACCTTACTAGTGACGTCCGCCTTCCGAAATGGATCATCTCGGATAAGCGACTACCAGCCCCATCCCGAAGTGGATCATCTCAGATAACCAACTGCCAACCTCTTCTTGAAACGCGCATCAGCTGCTCCAGTATGTTCCGCCTGCTTATGATCAAAGCTTCAACTTGAAAATTAAGAGGCAAGTTCCTGGTCTCTTTCATCAAGACGAAAGACTGGCGAGCACAGTTCACTGCAATGCAAACAGGAAACAAGTTAGCATTAAATCAAAAAAAATGCAAAGGGAAAGGATGGAATGCTAAGTCAAAATTCTTTGGGCGAAGCAATTCAGATCTGACCCAGTTGTGCCTTGAAGATGGATTTCAGCTAAGCAGAGGATAGCCTCACTTGCATAGTAATGATAGACTAGCTCAGTATAAGTCAAGTCTTAGCCCCGCCCAAGGCAGTTAGGCTAGAGAAGCCTCAAAAAGGATCAAGTCCTAGCCTCGCCTATATGGCTAGGCCAGACTGGCCCAGAGGGACGCAGTCTTGACCCCACCTATATGGCAAGACTGGTTCAACCTTGAAGAGGCCAAGTCCTAAGCCTTGCCTATATGGCAGATTTAACAGGCAGATTTAACAGATCAAGGTAGGAACTCTGCATTGAAAGATCTTTCGCCTGATCGAGGGAGAATGCTAGCTTCGCCGAGAAGCTGAAAAATAGGGCTGAAACCCTTTTCTGAAAGTCAGCCAAATGCGAAGACCAAGAGAATTTAATCCCTAAGATAGCTGGTAAAGCTGCGAAAATTAAGGGAGATAAACTCCCTAAAAGTCATTGGATGGCCGAGGCCCACCAATTCTTGATTGAGTAATGACCAGAGTGAGAGTCCCCACTACTTCAGGGACCTCAGTCTCCTTGCCTGAGCAATGGGGAGAGATCATAAACAAACCTCCCAAGAAGTGGGGAGTATGTTGGACTATAAAAGTCCTATTTATAGGCCTCGTGGCCTGACTACGCCGCCACCACTTCAAGCTCGGAAGCGCGGGCGAATTTAAGGCATTCAAGTGCTTGGCCTTGAGAAAGGGAATAGTTTCCCTCGGGAATGCGCACGAATTTATTAGAACTTCAGAAAAGAAAATAATCTCCCTCGTTAATGCAAGAGAGGATATTCTAACCTTGAAAAAAGGAACAATTCTTCTCGTAATTCACAAAAGGCGATTAGCCGCAGGAACGGAGCGTCACTCCATCATAGCGAGCGCGAGGCTAATACTCATCTTCCAACTCAGTTTGAAGCGAAGTTACTTCAGGAAGCCCAAAGGCGAAGCTACCCAAAGGCGAAGCTACCCAGAAGCGCGAAGCTACACGGAAGCAGATTGTTACAATTCCTCGACGAACCTATTCCAACCCGAAGGCAGGGTTAAAGGCAAAGTTGAACTCAACTACCAAGGTGACATTCACATTCACATACCATCAATCAAAATAGTTTAAAGTGTTTCAAGATCTGAACCATTCCATTGCAGATTCACGAAAACTTTGAAGAGGGTCTTGTTGACACTCGAGAAAGACAGAACTCCCGCATTCACCTTCAGCCGGTCTAAACAACGTATAACTTATTGACATCTATAAAAGATAAGTCAAAGACAAGCTGATGACCAGAGGCAAGGTAGCAACATGGACATTACTAATCTAGTAAAGCAGATAGTAAGTGTAACGCCCCGATTCCACGGATACGGGGACGTCACTGCAACGTATATACGTAGGTCAGAAGAAGCCCCCACGTATATACGCTAAGCACAAAAAGTACAAGCAAGGATCAGAGTACAACACAAAGCGTGGTATTCTTTCATATGCCAACATAAAAGTACAATACAAAGTCATCACAGTATGATAAACATTACATATTACATATGTCTTTTATCATAACAAGTCCAAAAGTCAAATATACAATAAGAAGACAAAATGCTCACGAGTAGGATGAAGATCCCGTGAGTCAAAAGGAGTCAGGTGCAAGGAACTGGAGCTAAGATGCCTGCTCGCTAAGGAGAGCTCGATCTACGGTGGACAACTCCACTTCGATCCAAGCTCCGGAATCTGAATATGCAAATCCAAGGAATCAAGACATATAACAATAAATGAGCTACAGCCAAGTGGCTAAGAGACATGAATAGGGGTTAGAACACAAGTATGGAATATAAGGACAGGTATTAACATAATCATAAAACGGAAAATACAAGTAAAGCTGATTACAAGCAAAAGTGATTGTATATGCTTAAGTCACGGTCCCATGAGACTAATACATCGAGGAATAATCCAAACAAGGAAACCCTCATCTATATACCGTTATCTCATGCCACGGTAATCCCAAGCATATAGAATCAGAGTTGCAAACTGTATGATAGTCAAAAAGGAATGCATAACAAGAATGACAAGGATCATGACAAGATCAAAACCGGAATCATCCCTGGAATCATAACAAGTAAAGTAGGAGTCACAATATAACATGAGTCATAACAGGGACTAGGACAGGAATCATAGCTGGTACTCATAACGGTAACTATAACAGAGAACATAACTGACATCTATTATTATTATTATTCGCCTAACTCATATATCTAGGTATGTGTTTCGGTATCGATCCCAACTCACATACATCCATATATAAGCTATTCGAGGTTTGTTAACGGAAGTAGATGGAGAACTGATAGAGCTTCTTATAGTGGTACTCATACACCGGGGACCAGTTTGTTGGTCCAACGGTTCCCACCACCTGGGACCGGTTTGGAGGCCCAAAGTCCCCCTATATGTAATCATGTGGGCCCTAAGTCCCACTATAACTTTCCGCCGCATATATCATATCCATCACTATAAGCAAGGTACCATTCCGGCATCCATCACTTCCTCCCATACCCATACAAGTTGTAGCTTATTAACATAATTATCTGGTTACGGGAATAAACAGTTATAACAGTGATAGCTCTACAGATTCAAGAGGTGGCCCCCACCGTGTAGTGTGGCACTTTGTTCTGAGGGAGTGGGTTCTAGAGGGGCCCCCACCGAGTATGGTGTGGCACTTAGTTCCATAAAACAAGACAGGGTTCCCGTAAACAAGATAACCATACGGTCAAGTGTGTCATGCTTGATTTTAAAAGATAGCATGAAGAGGTGGTGATGTATAACAAGAAATGAAACATAACAATAGATTGATAATAGACCGGGTCAGCCATGACATAACTATAGGGTCTAGTAAGGTGGTGGCATAGTTAGGTGATATACATGTGTTAAAAGAGAACATAAAGTTGACAAGTGGTTGATAATGTTACTTAACAAGTCATGTAGTAATATAAGGTAAGATCCATTAAGCAATAAGTCCTAAAGTACCAGTCATGAAGTACAAGAAACCATAAATGCATAACACATAAACCAACGACAAGATCTAATTTTTAGAAAAGAAATCATCTAAGACATTCAGGCAGAATTAGTCGACTAGGTGTAAGGATTAGTCGACTACTATAGGTTTCAAGTCGACTAACAGATACGCAAGTCGACTAAGTCTGGGATACAGAGAATTGGGGTCACTGTTTCAGGAAACATTAGTCGACATAAGGTAAAATGGTTAGTCACTAGGGGGTTCAAGTCGACTGATAATTAGGCTTAAGTCGACTGGAGCAGAGAGTTGAGTTTCTGGTCCAAGGAGGGTTAGTCGACTAGATGAAATCAGGAGTCGACTAATAGGGATTTCCAGAGAGTTGAGATTTATTTCCAGAAGGGTTTAGTCGACTAATATATGGGGTAAGTCGACTAATACTGTGTTTTCCAGAAAAGCTAAGTTCCAGCTAAGGGTTCTAGTCGACTAGGTTCTAGGTCAAGTCGACTAATAGTGGTCGGGGAGCAGTTTACAGAACAGAACTTGGGGGTTGTTCTTGATGGTAAAAATGTGATTTTTATGACATGTGAGCATAAGATATGGGGATACAAGTATGCTAGGAAGGGAACATGTCTTGGTGAGTAAGGATACTCACTTGGAACCGTTTGATTGAATCTCTACGAGTCCGGGAAGAGGGTGGTCGACGAATAGCTCCCAAGCGATCCTTGGCGACGAAGAGAGCTACGATCCGAGCTCCAAATCAGAAGCTTGAGCTGGAAGAGAAGGTCTGGTGGAGTTCTTGGAGCTAGGGTTTAGGTTGAGGTGAAGGAGAGACTTGGAGAGGGTTTTCTCTTTTGTTAGAAGTGGAGAAGAAAATGGAGTGAAGTGTAAAGGGAAAATATATATGATGGGGATTTTGTATAGGGGGTGAAATTAGGATAGGAGGAGGGGTGTTCTTGCAAAAGAGGAGGAGGTGATGTGGCCCTCACTTGGCCACATGGCCGGTCATGGGAGAGAGAGAGAAAGAGATGCATTAAATGAGGGAGTAGGTGGGAAATGAGGTGGCATTTTGGAAAGGGTTTTGGAATTTGGAGAATTGGAAAAATCCATTTGTCTTGGAGAAAAAGGAAAGGAAAATAGAAAAAGGAAAAGGAAAAGAATTAATAAAGAGAAGATATTTTCTCTTGGACTCAAGATGAAACTGATGAAAAGACTGATACCTGGGTTAAAGTCAAAGATGTGGAAATCATTTCGGAAAATGCCGGAATCGTCCGAAATTCAAGTATTTCGGAACGACTCGAAAATTTACCCAAAAATCAATAATAATATATGAAGACTCATAGTGAAATCCTTTTTAAGAAATACTTTATAGTTTTAAAACTAAAAATCCCGGAATCAGTTACCTACCGGCTCCGTTGGAATTTTCATAAAATCATAAAATTCTCAGAAAAAGAATGTAGGTAGGAAATGCAATTCTAAAAGATAAAGTCTAAAGGACCATCACGAAATTCCAATCAGTTTGAGAATTAAAAATTCAGGAATCGGTCAGCGGCACTGGCCGACACCGGTTTTGAAGAAATTCAATTTAATCCAAGAAAAATTCAGAAAATCACAGAAAATCTAATATATTGGAAAATAACATTTGAAACTGAAATCGGTCAAATCTAATCACCGGAAAGGCCAAATCGAATACTATACTATAATCGGGTCTTCGTTCAGACTAGGGCTGACTCCGAATCCACGAATCCACAACCAAGATAAAACAATCATACAAGGAATTCATAATACGGAATAAATATAGGAAACAAATCGAAAGAATACGATCGAAAATCTGAATACGCAACTAAGTACGTATTCTGGGAACGGGGTATTACAATCCACCCACCTTACAAAAAATTGCGTCCTCGCAATTTCATTAAGGGGCAAATTGAATACAAAGGGGACAATGGCTGGAATAAAGGCCTCATAAAACCAAAACAGGGGATAGGATGAATACAGGAAGGACCAGAATGAACAATGATAAAATGACAAAAGAAATATTAAGAAAGATGATCAACTCAAATACAAGATATGGGGTAGAAGTTACCATGACGTCCTCAGGGCTCCTGGTCTGGATACTGGTCTTCCCACTCTGCTGCATCATCTGAGGCCTCTGCTGCCATGATGTGAACTTGACCTCTCCTCTGATCTGCTCTCGGTCTCATTCCCCTATACTGATGATCATACCGTTGGGGTGGAAGTGGAACTCTTCGATCAACAGGTTCAGGGTTCCTCCTCAGTGGTGGCGCTGGAAGTGCTGGAGCTGGACGTGCTGGAGCTGGAAGAGCCGGTCTGACTGGTGTCACATGTCCAAACTTCCTGTGTGGGCAATCCCTTAGCATATGTCTCCCTGACCCACATACTAAACATAATCCCTTGGCCGCTCGACAATCTCTCTTAAAATGTCCGGGCCTGTGGCAGAAATTGCATGTGATCTGGGGAAGAGGAGTTTGGGATGGTCTCTTCATCATCGGGCCCTGGGTTGCCCTTTCTGCATCCTCCTCATCCATCAACTCTGAAGGTCTCTTCTTGGCCTGGTTCCTCATCTGGTCTGCTTGCTTCTTCTCTAGTCCACGCTCCACTTCTCGAGCTATGGTGAGAACCTCTGAATATGTCTTCAGCTGTTGGGGCATCAAGAATACTTGTAGGTCCATCTGTAATCCCTGCTGAAATCTGCTTGCCCGCTTCTCTTCATCCGTCACCATATACGGGGCAAAGCGGCTCAATCTGAGAAACTCCGCGGCATACTCATCCACGGACTTGCTCCCCTGCCGAAGTCTGATGAATTGCTCTTCCATGTCCTTCTGGGCTGTGGCAGGGAAGAATCTGCTGTAAAAACTCTTGGAGAAGGTGTCCTAAGTGACAGGCTTCTCCAATCTGGCCTCCTCTGCTAGCCACCAAGTCCTGGCTATATCCTTCAGTTGAATCTTGGCAACCTCAACTTGGTTCTCCTTTGGAACTCTGGCCGCATTCAATAGATCTGATGTATCCGTCAACCATTGTTCAGCATCCAATGGTTTCTCTCCACCCGTGAAGATAGCTGGTTGCAGCCGCCTGAAGTCTGATATGTTCCCCGGCCTCTGTTCCTTAGGTGCTGCTATCTCTTGCCGGAGAAGCTCGGTCTGCTGCTGCTGGTTCTCCATCATCATCTGGATAACCCTCAATATATCCACATTCTCTCCCGCTGCTCCATTCGATGCTGATCCAGAGTTGCTGCGGCCCGATCTCCTCTCCATTCGATACTAGGTATGGATAGACTGGAAGGAGCTGGAAAATGGAATGGAAGGACTTCAGGATATGAAGGAAGAAATCAAGGAGGACTAGACGTAGAATCAAGAAGGACTAGATGACTTTGTACATTGTAGTTGGCATAGCAAATTACAGTAATTTGCTACTTGATTGTACTATAGATGGGAGAGCCTAAGCTCTGATACCAACCTGTAACGCCCCGATTCCACGGATACGGGGACGTCACTGCAACGTATATACGTAGGTCAGAAGAAGCCCCCACGTATATACGCTAAGCACAAAAAGTACAAGCAAGGATCAGAGTACAACACAAAGCGTGGTATTCTTTCATATGCCAACATAAAAGTACAATACAAAGTCATCACAGTATGATAAACATTACATATTACATATGTCTTTTATCATAACAAGTCCAAAAGTCAAATATACAATAAGAAGACAAAATGCTCACGAGTAGGATGAAGATCCCGTGAGTCAAAAGGAGTCAGGTGCAAGGAACTGGAGCTAAGATGCCTGCTCGCTAAGGAGAGCTCGATCTACGGTGGACAACTCCACTTCGATCCAAGCTCCGGAATCTGAATATGCAAATCCAAGGAATCAAGACATATAACAATAAATGAGCTACAGCCAAGTGGCTAAGAGACATGAATAGGGGTTAGAACACAAGTATGGAATATAAGGACAGGTATTAACATAATCATAAAACGGAAAATACAAGTAAAGCTGATTACAAGCAAAAGTGATTGTATATGCTTAAGTCACGGTCCCATGAGACTAATACATCGAGGGAATAATCCAAACAAGGAAACCCTCATCTATATACCGTTATCTCATGCCACGGTAATCCAAGCATATAGAATCAGAGTTGCAAACTGTATGATAGTCAAAAAGGAATGCATAACAAGAATGACAAGGATCATGACAAGATCAAAACCGGAATCATCCCTGGAATCATAACAAGTAAAGTAGGAGTCACAATATAACATGAGTCATAACAGGGACTAGGACAGGAATCATAGCTGGTACTCATAACGGTAACTATAACAGAGAACATAACTGACATCTATTATTATTATTATTATTCGCCTAACTCATATATCTAGGTATGTGTTTCGGTATCGATCCCAACTCACATACATCCATATATAAGCTATTCGAGGTTTGTTAACGGAAGTAGATGGAGAACTGATAGAGCTTCTTATAGTGGTACTCATACACCGGGGACCAGTTTGTTGGTCCAACGGTTCCCACCACCTGGGACCGGTTTGGAGGCCCAAAGTCCCCCTATATGTAATCATGTGGGCCCTAAGTCCCACTATAACTTTCCGCCGCATATATCATATCCATCACTATAAGCAAGGTACCATTCCGGCATCCATCACTTCCTCCCATACCCATACAAGTTGTAGCTTATTAACATAATTATCTGGTTACGGGAATAAACAGTTATAACAGTGATAGCTCTACAGATTCAAGAGGTGGCCCCCACCGTGTAGTGTGGCACTTTGTTCTGAGGGAGTGGGTTCTAGAGGGGCCCCCACCGAGTATGGTGTGGCACTTAGTTCCATAAAACAAGACAGGGTTCCCGTAAACAAGATAACCATACGGTCAAGTGTGTCATGCTTGATTTTAAAAGATAGCATGAAGAGGTGGTGATGTATAACAAGAAATGAAACATAACAATAGATTGATAATAGACCGGGTCAGCCATGACATAACTATAGGGTCTAGTAAGGTGGTGGCATAGTTAGGTGATATACATGTGTTAAAAGAGAACATAAAGTTGACAAGTGGTTGATAATGTTACTTAACAAGTCATGTAGTAATATAAGGTAAGATCCATTAAGCAATAAGTCCTAAAGTACCAGTCATGAAGTACAAGAAACCATAAATGCATAACACATAAACCAACGACAAGATCTAATTTTTAGAAAAGAAATCATCTAAGACATTCAGGCAGAATTAGTCGACTAGGTGTAAGGATTAGTCGACTACTATAGGTTTCAAGTCGACTAACAGATACGCAAGTCGACTAAGTCTGGGATACAGAGAATTGGGGTCACTGTTTCAGGAAACATTAGTCGACATAAGGTAAAATGGTTAGTCACTAGGGGGTTCAAGTCGACTGATAATTAGGCTTAAGTCGACTGGAGCAGAGAGTTGAGTTTCTGGTCCAAGGAGGGTTAGTCGACTAGATGAAATCAGGAGTCGACTAATAGGGATTTCCAGAGAGTTGAGATTTATTTCCAGAAGGGTTTAGTCGACTAATATATGGGGTAAGTCGACTAATACTGTGTTTTCCAGAAAAGCTAAGTTCCAGCTAAGGGTTCTAGTCGACTAGGTTCTAGGTCAAGTCGACTAATAGTGGTCGGGGAGCAGTTTACAGAACAGAACTTGGGGGTTGTTCTTGATGGTAAAATGTGATTTTTATGACATGTGAGCATAAGATATGGGGATACAAGTATGCTAGGAAGGGAACATGTCTTGGTGAGTAAGGATACTCACTTGGAACCGTTTGATTGAATCTCTACGAGTCCGGGAAGAGGGTGGTCGACGAATAGCTCCCAAGCGATCCTTGGCGACGAAGAGAGCTACGATCCGAGCTCCAAATCAGAAGCTTGAGCTGGAAGAGAAGGTCTGGTGGAGTTCTTGGAGCTAGGGTTTAGGTTGAGGTGAAGGAGAGACTTGGAGAGGGTTTTCTCTTTTGTTAGAAGTGGAGAAGAAAATGGAGTGAAGTGTAAAGGGAAAATATATATGATGGGGATTTTGTATAGGGGGTGAAATTAGGATAGGAGGAAGGGGTGTTCTTGCAAAAGAGGAGGAGGTGATGTGCCCCTCACTTGGCCACATGGCCGGTCATGGGAGAGAGAGAGAAAGAGATGCATTAAATGAGGGAGTAGGTGGGAAATGAGGTGGCATTTTGGAAAGGGTTTTGGAATTTGGAGAATTGGAAAAATCCATTTGTCTTGGAGAAAAAGGAAAGGAAAATAGAAAAAGGAAAAGGAAAAGAATTAATAAAGAGAAGATATTTTCTCTTGGACTCAAGATGAAACTGATGAAAAGACTGATACCTGGGTTAAAGTCAAAGATGTGGAAATCATTTCGGAAAATGCCGGAATCGTCCGAAATTCAAGTATTTCGGAACGACTCGAAAATTTACCCAAAAATCAATAATAATATATGAAGACTCATAGTGAAATCCTTTTTAAGAAATACTTTATAGTTTTAAAACTAAAAATCCCGGAATCAGTTACCTACCGGCTCCGTTGGAATTTTCATAAAATCATAAAATTCTCAGAAAAAGAATGTAGGTAGGAAATGCAATTCTAAAAGATAAAGTCTAAAGGACCATCACGAAATTCCAATCAGTTTGAGAATTAAAATCTAGGAATCGGTCAGCGGCACTGGCCGACACCGGTTTTGAAGAAATTCAATTTAATCCAAGAAAAATCCAGAAAATCACAGAAAATCTAATATATTGGAAATAACATTTGAAACTGAAATCGGTCAAATCTAATCACCGGAAAGGCCAAATCGAATACTATACTATAATCGGGTCTTCGGTTCAGACTAGGGCTGACTCCGAATCCACGAATCCACAACCAAGATAAAACAATCATACAAGGAATTCATAATACGGAATAAATATAGGAAACAAATCGAAAGAATACGATCGAAAATCTGAATACGCAACTAAGTACGTATTCCGGAACGGGTATTACAGTAAGTCAAAGTTGCCTTTGAAGAAGATCTGAGCAGGCCTAGAGACACTAAGTAAGCTCGATACTTAGTCTCACATGAGCCCAAGGGATGAGTAATCGTACGAGAGGCTAAGTTTGCTTAGCTCCACAAGAATTCCATCATAGCTCTGCCATGGGCTAACCTATAGCTTCGCCCTGGAGTTTTCCATAACTCCGCAGAAAGCTAGCTAACAGCTTCACTGGACGCTCTACGGAGCCACAAAAGGCTAACTTATAGCTTCGCTGAGAGCTTACTCCTAACTTCGCCAGAAGCTTCCCTTAGCTCCGCTATGAGCTTATTGGATTAGCCCCGCTGCTGGTCTTTTATGGTCACCTTTGACCAATCAAATCTCAAGACGAGATCATTTTGATTGAAATCGAATTTGACAGTTGCTTGCCATGATCTTTTGACTCTCCCAATCAGGTGAGAAGATCAGGGGAGATCTCTTAATTAACTGGAGAGGATCAAGGGAGTATCCCTCATTTAGCAGAGCGGGTCAAGGGATTAGCCCTACATGCTATTCCTAGCTTCGCACAAGCTGTTTCTAGCCTCGCGGCGAGGTTACTTTCCAAATGTAAAACAGATTGACTCAATCTGTTTCCAGATTTTCAGGGCGATTATACCCCTGTTCTCCCTATAAATAGCCTACCAGGAGCACACGAAGGCAAATAAAAAAGAGGAGGAGAGAGAGGAGAGATAGGCAAGGATAGAGAGGAGATTGGCTCGAGAAGTAAAATCCCTAGCAAGAGGGCTCTACCGATCCTCTGTTCTCCGATTCCCCGAACCAAGCGAGAAGGGAGTCCTATTAGGAGGCAGTTCGATCATCTGATCGATCGCATCATCAAAGGGATAAAGTGATCGCGCGCTGATCAAATTCCTACGTGCACATTTCCCTAGAAATCTCAGAGGAGATCTACTTGTAAATTTTTTTTGCTTTCTGTAAAGAAATACTTGTAATTTTGCTCGTCAAACACTTTTTTGTAAGTTTTCCCTTACCCAAATCAATGGAAAACAGCGACCTCGACGAACTTGCAAGTTCGTGTGGTGTATTGTTCTTGCAGGAACAAGTGAGGGACTTGCAGGTTCAAGAGTTCTTGAGGAAGCTCGATGTAGGCGTTGCAGCACTGAATGATCTTGCGAGATCGATTATAGTGGAAATCCTTCAAGTGGTGAAGGTGGGGACTTAGAGCAAGTGGCTCGAACCTCGAAATAAATCTCCCGTGTTTGTGATTGCTTATCTCTCCTTCTCTCACTTGTGTTTATATATCTTGCATGCTTTTATTGTTTACATTCAAATGCTTGATATACTTGTGCTTTATTGATTTACATGCTTTGATTGTTTTAATATCTTGTATGCTCTTGTAGTGATCATATTCTTATATGCTTGATATTGTCATTGTGCTTGTGTGCACACTTGTATCAAATCAAGAGAGCTAAAGTAGCACCTCAACTCTTAATCTAGAAGAATCTTAAGGAGAAGTCCAGAGCCTTTCACCGGGAATTCGGCTTCGCTCTTCGGGTATACAAAGTGTGTTTATTTAGTTTGCATAATTAGTTTGTAATTTCGCATTAGTTTTGCATTAAATTAGCTAGTCACCTATTCTCTCCCCTCTAGGTGACTTACAGTTTGTGGGTGACAACTGTGAAGAGGAGGGGAAGGAAGTAGATTAGGAATTAGATTAGGTTTAGGGTTTAGAATTATGAGATGATATACAGGGTTAGGAAGAGATATAGGGTTAATGGGTATAGGGTTGGTGGGTTTTTGGTATAAAGAGTATTGGGTAATGGAAACGGGTTTAGATGTGGGTAATGGGCATATGGTAATCGGTAAATTGATTGGGTGAATGGGGTTTAGGATCAAGGGAATAATAAAGATAGTAATAATAAGAAAAATAACAATAATACAAGGTAATAAAATAACAAGAACAATAACAAAATAATAATAATATCAATAATAATTACATACTAATAACAATCTAAAATAGCTAATAATGATATAAGCAAATAATAATAACCACACTTAGTAATGATATTAATACATAATAATATTTATTAATAATAATAATATTAACACCAATAATAATAACAACCATAATGAAATAATGGTAGTAACAATTAAATAACAATTAATAATAATGATAAATATAAAATAATAGTAATTAGTGACAACAATATTAACAAGAAATAATGGTAAATATATATAATCCAAATTAATATTTAATCTCTTCAAAATAATTTGACATTTAATAATATTATATGTCATAAATCGAGTTAATAAATAATAATAAAATAATCAAAAAAATAAAATAAATAATTAGAAATTTTAAAATACAATATTTTAAACTAGGAATATTACATTTTATTTACAAAGGAAAAGAAAAAACTAAATAAAGAGGAGAAAGTTGGTTTTGGAATAGAATTCTAAACTAATGAATGGGAAGAAATAAAAAGAATACTTACCTCTACCATTGCATCATAATGAAGATTTACCTCAGCGTGAAATAAAGTAAGTAGATGGAAAGAGTAACTTGAACGCGGTGCTTGGCTAGATCGAGTACGATGAAGAAAAGTAGAAAACTCTATTGATGTCACTTCAATACAATTCTCTCTTAAAGAAGGATTACATCAGTGTCACTCTAATTACAATTCTTCTTCTTCTCCTCCTCTCATGTAACTCTCTCTAACTTATAATAAAATAAAAATTACATTGAAAAAAAATAAAAATCTAAACTAAACTAAACTAAAGCTCTCTGCTGGAGTTCCTACCTCTGCCTCTGAGTATGCAGGTATTTATTGGAGAAATAGGATAGAGGTAAGAGTACGGATATAGGGGAGCAAACGCTCCCCCTGATTCAAAAGCCAGCCACAGAAACGCGAATCGTGGTCATAAGGCCAGAATCTGGGAGCGTGTAGTCCATTGATCATCTTCTATCTTTTTATCCTCTTAGAATTTTAGATTATGCCATAGATTTGACAATATATCCTTTTATCCTCAGTGAAACAGATAGGGTCTTCTTTTAATCTATTTTCTTTTGAATTTTATAATATTATCTCATCTGGTATATTCGGTCTTCAGATAAGATTACTTCTTCAACCTCTGGATTTGAATCGATCCCCGTTGATTTGAACTTTTGGATTTAATTAGACAAAATTTGTGCTTATCTTCTCTCTATCATATCCTACATGAATTTAGACATTAAGACAAGTGAGTTATAGGAATTATCACAAAAAAATATAGGACTGCAGTAAAAATTATGCGATATATGTGTCCAAACACACCCCCACACCTATTCTTTGCTCGTCCTTAAGCAAAACAAAGAGAAAAGAAAAACTACACTGACCTTAACCTAACTCACTTTCGTAGGAATCACGGTTGCACATAGCACGTGCAATAAGCCGTTAAATCTCTAGATTACCCCAAGAGGATGAGTTTTATCTTGTGAGAGTTTTCAGTGCATTGCACCCACAAAATCTATAAAGAAAGAAAAATAAAGTGTTAGTATTTTTGAAAACGCATTTGAAGGAAAAATATTTGAAGTATTAATGTAAAAATTCAAGTAATTTATAAGTCATAAGATTATCAAAACTTAGTCATTCCTAAACTTAGTCTCTATTCGAAAACCTATTTTCAATCAAGGTAAGGATTAAAATTATATTTCTCATCTAGTCTATTATTTTACCTTAAGTTATATGCACCTTGTGACTGTGAAAATTTGACTCAGAATTCTTCAACTTTAACTCTTATGCCTTATTTTTTTTATATTTATGATGATAATATCCCTTAGCTATAAGGCTTTCTAATTCGTCCATGTAACGAGCCTTAGTTGGTGACTCCTAAACCGGACGATTTTAGGACACCGGGTGAGAAAACACCCCAAGGACTTAGGACTCGAGCAAATAAGGCCAAAACTAAATATTTTTATTTATATGAATCACTTTTAGGTATGAATACTTATGTTTTATAAGACACAAATACCCAGCCTAATTAGAGAATTTTATATATATATATATATATATTTTTTTTATAAGGCATAAGAATCTTTATTTTTGAACCTTAAGTGTATAAAGTTTGCATATTTCATCAAGGTAAGAATCAAGACTAAATTACTTTTTCAATTTTTCTTCCTAACCTCAAAATCAAATAAATAATTTTATTTTGACCAAGTATAAGAAATCGTAATTATGATCCTCTTATTTCTTAAAATTAACTTAATTTCTTACAAAAATAAGTTAAAGTATTATTTTCCTTTTCGAAAAGTTTAAAGAAAGGATTTTTTTTATTAGTAAAAAACCTAAATTAGTATGTTAGTGAACCTTCTCCACACCTAACTCATGCATTGTCTTCAATGTACGAATGATATGCAATAATACATGAAAAGATGAAAGAGAAAGAAAATTGTCACCTCAAGGTGGTGGTTTCATTGGGCCAAGCATTTCTGCCCAATATAAATATTGTGGATTTTCATGGAACCCACCTTTCAAGACTTCTTTCATTTAACATTTTTATACTCCCAATATGAATAGGATCATGCAAGATCGTAGCATAAAATTTTTTCCGGTAATATGACTAATCTTCGGATGTCATCATGGAGTCATATTGATCTAAACTTTGGTCCAACAATGGAATGTGATTTTGTGGAATGGATGATTTGCGCTAAACAATGAAAGGAATAGGAACCGATACTGACTCGGGAATAATACTCAAATCAAGTTTAGATTTAAGAGTCGGAGTTGGTTCATGAGTTTAGTCTAAATCATAGGATTGAAGTTCACATTCATTTCCCAGCAATGGAATATGGCTATCCAAAATAGGTGGTTGTTCAAGCTCTATAGGGATAGAAATCAGTGTTGGCTTCGAAATTGGGTCCAAATTGGGTAAGGATACCAGAGTAAGTATAGATTCAAAAAATGAAACAGAATCACAATATTGAGAATTGGTGTTACATTCATCTTCAAGTCCATTCTCATTGAAATAAAAATTTTTCAATTTGTCAATGATTTGGTATTAGTCAAGTTCAAAATTTTTGTGGTAAAATTGAATCGTGGTCATAGTTTTCAAGATACAATTATTCTTGGTTTGCATCAGTATGGCTAGAAGTATCAGAAGAGTCAAGGATAGAGTAGGGAGAGTTTTCTCATTCCTATGCATGTTTTTCCATCGATTAAGTCTTGCTTCTATCATGTCAATGGACTGGGTAAGGGAATCTTCACTTTGAATTATGTATTACATACTCTCTTCGAAGTCAACAGGTTCTTCTTGTTGTGGTGGGACTTGAAAATTGGAGTAGGGATCTTAGATTTGGGAATTTTTGGGAGAACTGAGTTCGTTTGAATTTTCAATTGCCATGTGGACTCAAGGAAGGCTCTGAAACTCTTTTCTAAAGAAGATTTTTGTTCTATAGGTTGATCTTGATATGATGTATATGAAGCTGTTTGTTGATAAGGTTGTTGATAGTAAGACTCGGAGGAGTTGTGTCCCCACTGACTCGATGAAGAGTCATGATAATTATCCCAATCTTGTTCATAATACTGGGATTGGGGCATATATTAATTTGGGTAAGACCAATCTGGCATACTTAGTTAATTAAAGTTATGAAATGTCGAGTTGGTAATCTCCGAATTGAAAGAAGTTGGGGTGAAATATGAATTTAAGTTATAATCAGAATAATTATAATTATAATCCATTTTCATAAGAACAAACAAAAATAAATAAATAAACAAACAAGAAAACAAGAAAAAAAAAATTAGCTTATGTTAGGGTAGACCTTAGACTTAGACGACTCCTAACTAACTGTTGATTATTTACTGGATGTATATTGCAGAACCTGATCACAACTTAATCGGCCAGGTAGGAGTAAGACTAGTGGAGGTACCGCGCCTAAGCAACGAGCCTAATTATGCAAAACCCCAGCTTTTGGGGTTTCACCCCTCAATCCCCAACCTTTGGCACCGATTTAGCACGAGTCAACTTCTAACAACTTTCCCCTTACATCAATCTCTATTTGAGTCCGAGATGTCCTTAGGGCCAATATCTACTCAATTTCTAGTTAGGCTGAGTGAGGAGATGATTTGTGGGCTAAGGGAGGGTAATAACTTCCCCACCTTATTTTGTTATAGGACAAGCCCTTAAATCATTTTAGTGCTCATATGCAAGTATATAGTAAAAAATAACACCAAAATAATATAACATATAAGTGTGTTTCCTAAGTTATATGCTATGCAGATGTACCTTTTTCCCCAGCACTCTTCAATAATAATTTAAAAGTAAACGAAATTAGACAAATGCCCTAGAATTCAAAGTATAAATCGGTTTTAATATTTAACAATCACTAAGTTACTATTAAGGTTTAAACAGTGTACAGAGTATGTTAAATAGAAAAACTAAGTTATGCAGAGACTAGAGAACTGAATTGCAATCACCCTGCAAGATAACAGAGTGAGTTGTCAACCCAAACTGTCATGAAAACGTGGCTTTTGCCATGTTTGTGCGGCAGAATTGATGGCTTCTGGGCTCTGCTTTTTTACAGCAGAGTCCAGAGCCACTTATATGTGTTCTGCTTCCTTCATTTTCTTGAAATTAGCCTCTGCACACCAAAATAGAGAAAAAAAAAGAAAAAGTTTAATTCGTTTAAAGTAAACCAAAAAGAAAGAAAACTTACCGTCCCTCCACAGCAACGGTGCCAAAATTTTAATCGAGCTCAACCTGCAAAGAAAAACACAAAATTTATAGAATAGTGCTAGGTCCTCAAGCTATCGTATAGCCTAGGGCTAATGGGTTGTGATCTATAGGGAGGGACTGCGATAGAAGCTTTGTGTAAGTTTTTTCTTTTATGTTTTCAAAAACGAGTTTAAAAGTTCTTCTCAAGTTTGGTAAAAGCAAAACAAACAAAGTTAGGTTAAGTTAAGAAGAAGATGGTAGAAAAAGAAATGGTGGTGTTGTTATTATTTTATTTACAAAAGAAAATAATATTCAAATAAAAAGGAGAATGTTGGTTTTGGACTTAAATTCTAAACTAATGATGAGAAGAAATAAAAAGAATACTTACCTCCGTTGCATCATAATGAAGATTTACCTCAGCATGAAATAAAGTAAGTAGATAGAAAGAGTAACTTGAACGCGGTGCTTGATTAAATCGAGTACGATGAAGAAAAGTGAAAACTCCATTGATATCACTTCAATACAATTCTCTCTTGAAAAAAATTACATCAGTGTCACTCTAATTACAATTCATCTTCTTCTTCTCTCATGTAACTCTCTCTAATTTAAAATAAAATAAAAATTATATTGAAAAAAATCTAAATTAAACTAAACTAGAGCTCTTTGCTAGAGTTCCTACCTCTCCCTCTGAGCATGTAAGTATTTATAGGAGAAATAGGATAGGGGTTAGTGTACGGAGATAGGGGAGCAAACGCCCACTTGACTCAAAAAGCCAGCCACGGAAATGCGGCTTTTGCCGCGTTTCCGTGGCAAGATCCTGGCCGTAGGGCCAGGGTCTAGAGAGTGAAGTCCACTGATCGTCTTCTATCCTTTTATCCTCTTAGAATTTCAGATTCTGCTCTGAATTTGGCGATATATCTTTTTATCCTCAGCGAAACCGATAGGGTCTTCTTCTAATCCGTTTTTTCTTTGAATTTTAATGATATTATCTTATCTGATATACCTGGTCTTCAAATAAGATTACTTCTAGAACCTCCGAATTTAAGTCAATCCCTGTTAATTTGAACTTTTAGATTTAATTGGATAGGATTTGTGCTTATCTTCTCTCTGTCATATCCTGTATGAATTTAGATATTAACACAAGTGAATTGTAAGAATTATTACAGAATAAATGTAGGAATGCAGTAACAATTATGCAATATATATGTCCAAACAATGATGATTCAATATTATTGGATGAATTGGTTAAGGATGATTTGGTAATGCACACAACCACTTTGAAGTATGTTGATCTTAATGTTGAGAATGTGTGTGAATGATGAGCCTATATTTCTTGAAGAATTGCTTATGGGTGAGCGTGATCATAGTTCTGAGAAGACATGTGTTGAGGAGTTTAAGTCTAGAGTTCTCTTTGAGAGAAGGAAACTTGATTTGAGTATCTTCACTTTTGATGAGCCACTTAATAATTAATCTTTTGAAAACTTGGTAGATGTTAATATAACAAAAAGAAAGAATCAAGGTCAAGTAGACGATTTCAAAATTGACACACTTTTAGAGTTACTTTTAGGCAGCAAAATCCGAAAGAATCTGTTTCTCCTTCTGAATCTTTTACGGGATCACTAATTAAGACAACCATTAAGTCATGGGACCTACCCCGTGCAGATCATATGACTTAATAGTTGTCTTAATTAATGATGAGAATAAGACTAAGATTGATGAAGTACTAGAAAATGTCAAACCAGTCAAAATCAGTATTCCACTTCTACGTGTGATTAAATAATTGTCTGCCTATGCCATGTTACTCAAGCAATTTTGCATTCAAATTAGAAATCTTGGACACATATCTTTACATTCTTGAATGCACCACTGTCCCGCTTCAAGGACCATGCAAGAATCTATTTAATATGCTGGTCCAACATCGAAAGACCATACGTAGAGGTTGAGTGACATGTGGTTGTGTCTGGCTGAAGACGTTAAACTTAGCGCTGCTGAGAGGCAACCCAAAAGATGTTGTAAATAGTTTATTTTTATTTTTTTCTTTATTTTCTTTTCTTTTCTAGAGTTTCTATTTCTTTTCTATGGGGAGGTTCCTTTATCTTTCTATTCATTCTCACTTCCTATTTCTTTTGTTAGCTTATATGCTTATTGCAACTTCCAAGATACTATCTACACTTCACCTTGTTCATTTTTCAATGTTAGTACTTGTCTTTCAACATCTTTGAATTTGCATCATGATTTATCATATTGAGCACCCATTTTCATATTGAGGACAATATCAAGTTTAAGTGTGGGAAAGGGTTCTAACATAGGTTTTTTTTTAATTCAAAAAATATATATATATTAACACTTTTTTTTAAAAAAAACTTTTTGAAAAGAGAAACTATATTTTGACTTATTTTTTATAAGAAATTAAGTTAATTTTAAGGAATATCGAATCATAATTAGAATTTTTTATACTTAGTCAAAATAAGATGAATTGTTTGATTTTTAGGGTTTGGAAGAAAAATTAAAAAAGTAATTTAGTCTTGATTTTTACCTTAAAGAAATATGCATTTTTTACACTTACATATTTAAGGTTCAGAAATAAAGATTCTTATGCCTTATAAAAAAAGAAAAGAAAAAAGAAGAAGTAATATATATATATATATATATATATATATATATATATATATATATATATATATATATATATATATATATATATATATATATTATATAATATATATATATATATATATATATATATATATATATATATATATATATATATATATATATAATCCTCTGTGTGTGTGTGTGTGTATATATAATAATCCTCTGATTAAGCTAGCTATTTGTGCCTCATCCATAATAAATAAAATCCTTAGTTTTGCGGTTTTGTTTGCTCGAGTCTTAAGTCCTAGGGGTGTTTTCTCACCCGGTGCCCTAAAGCCATCCGGTTTGGGAGTCACTGACCTATAGTTCGTTACATGAGTAAATTAGAAAGCCTAATAAAATTAGGGGATACCACCAACAAAAATATATAAAAATAAGGTATAATAGCCAGAGTTAAAGAATCCTTAGTTAAATATTCATGGTTACAAAGATGCATATAACTTAGAGTAAAATAATAGACTAGATGAGAAATACAGTTTGACTCTTAAATATTGATATATTATTGCATAGAGACTAAGTCTAAGGATTAATAGTTTGGTGCTTCTACAACTTATAAATTGCTTAATTGTTGCAAAAATACTTCAAATTTTCTCTCCTCTTTTCAAAATGCATTTTCGAAAATACTAACAATTTGTTTCTCTTTCTTTAAGGATTTTGTGAGTGCAATCCACTGAAAACCCTCACGCGATAAAACTCGTCCTCTAAGGGTAACATAGAGGTTTAACGGTTTGTTGCACATGCTAAGTGCGACCGTGATTCGTACGAAAGTGAGTTAGGTTAGGTTAGCTCTATTTTTCTCTTTATTTGTTTTGCTCAGGGACAAGTAAAAGATAAGTGTGATGGTGTGATTGTGCATATGCATTGCATATTTTATATCACATATGTCACATTTTCTTCTTTTATTTTTAAACAAAACTTTATTTTTTAAAGTATTTTTATGTTCAGTAGTAAGTGTAATTAACGAAGAAAAGGGAGAGACTGATAGGTTTATCCAATTAAATCCAAACAATTCAAAAGATCAAGCAAATTAAGGGGATCTATTCAAATCTAGAGCTTCTAAAAGCCATCTTATCTGAAAACCGGATATATCAAATGAGATAATACCAGTCTGAATTTAAAGGAAAAAGTAAATTTTTGAAGACCCAATCGTTTCACTGAAGATAAATGAATATCTCAGCAATTTTAAAAGATAAATTGAAAATCCAATAGGATAAAAGCATAGAGAGAAGATTAACAGACGAGATGAAGCAATCATATTTGGAAATAAAGAGAAAAATCCAAGTAAATTTGTTGTTCTAAATTAATTTAGATTCAGATTCAGACTGGATACTTTTTAATATTTTAATCATAACGTTTGCTATCGAAACTCAAATATGATGATTCAATATGATTTTAAAAGAAGACTTAAAGTGCTACAATTACTATGTTGATCACTATTTTTAATTCTATCATTTGATAAGTTATATTCAGTAATCAATATGCGACCTAGCTGCAAACCAATTCAGAATTGAATTTTCATATAAAAGTCTGAAGAAATCAAATCAAGTTTGGAGATAAGGGGAGAATTCAAATTTGTAAATATCTTGCTCACCAAGTCAAGAGAAAGGATATTATCTTAATATCCAGAGTTCAAATTTAAGTTTTGAAGATATATCTCTTGGTGGGTGCACAACTTCGACTAGGAGTCTATCCATTATTTCTACTATAAATAGAGAGGTAGAGCATGTTGGCCCAAAGGCCTTCCACCCTAGTTTTGATGATGATTAACTCATGTAGTTATGTTTACTAATATTCTTGTGATTTTAAGTTTCAGATCCTTTAACAAGATATTAGTTGGTGATTAGCTTCAACAAAGGAGTTTAGAAGCTTTTCATGATGATTCCAGGGCCAAAACTTCAAGATCACACATTGCCTAGCCCATGGATGGAGTTTTGGAGCAAGTCAACTTGAAGATGAAGATCATCAAGAAGACTTAGGTATCCATAGTTTAGATAGTGTGTTTTAGATCCATTTGTAAAGCTTAGTATAGTTGATATGCTCAAGTGCACAAACACACACGTTTTCATGTTTTGGAATTGGTTTTCATGAATGATTAATCAAAACAAGTTTACATGGTTTATATGTATAATAGATGTATTATAGTTATACATACATGCTTAAACATCTTAAACAAACTTATTTTGACTTTCCTATTCATGTATTGAAAAATCAAGTTTAATAAAAATACAAGTGTTGGTTTTGATAAAATTTGCAAGACACAAAAATGAATTGATATGATTGTTATATGTCTTGAAATTTTTATCACTTGTTTGTGTTTCAATATAAAATGTTGAAACAAGTTTTGTGGATTTTTAGAAGACTTAAAAGATTTTTCAAAATATTTTTAAACTGTTTTTCTGACCTAGAGTTCTGTTCCAGGCTTCAACCAGTCGACTACTCACTGACCAAGTCGACTTGTGATGAAGTCGGTCGACCGGGTCGGTCGACCGACGTGCACAGATCTGTGCACGTTGGCAGACACTGGGACGGTCGACCGTCAGGGTCGACCGGGTCTGAGAGCTCTGCTCTCTGTTTGTTTGGGTCGACCGTGCCGATCGACCGGGTTTGCCCAACGGTCATAAATATGACCGTTGGCGGTCGACCGGGCGGTCGACCGCCAAGCCTGTCAGGCTGCTACATCAGCCTAACGGCTAGTTTTCTGTTTGGGCTATATATACCCCAACTCTTGGGGGTTTTAACTAAGGTTTTTACAAGAGAAAAATTCCCAGTTTCCCTGAGTTTAAAACAAGTTTTCAAAAGTATTTTTGGGCTTTAAACTTCCAATCTTATTTGTTTTAGGTTTTTGAAAAAATCAAAGAAAATAGGAATTTGGGATATTTGTATTGATTTTCATTCTCTATCTTTTACAAGAGTTTTCCCAAGCATTTTCTTTGAGTTTCTTGTTTTCCAAACACCTAGTTTTTCCACTTGAGCAATATCTTCTATCCTAATCTATTTAGGATCTTGTTTTGTGGAAAAGAGAGAAAAAAGATTGTTTGAGGTTGTTGAGCCTCTAAGTTGTAAACCCTCCTTTATTTGTGTATCCCTCTTTGGTAGAGGTTGATCGGAGTGGTGTTTTGGATCCCTCTTCGGTAGAGGTGATTGTGATTGTATTGGCTACGGGCCTTATCCCTCTTCGGTAGAGGTGGATTGTGGTTGTATTGCCTCGGTGGCATTGAGAGAGGAGTTCGGTACTCCTATAATGGATTGGAAATCCTACACGGTGGTGTAGGCGGGGATGTAGAGCTGGGTGCTCGAACCTCGAAACATATCTTGTTGTTAGCGTTTGATCCACTTGTCTCTCTAACTCTCTCTTGTTTATTTGTGCAAAGCATCATTCATATCATATCATCATACTTGCTTGTGTTGCCTCGCATTATTTCATATTGCTATTCATCCTTATATGCTTGGCTTGATTGTGTGTGTGCCTCACTTATACTTAACCACAAGAGCTTCATATAGCACCTCAACCCATTCAAGGGGAATCAAGAGGAGTTAGTCCAGAGCCCTTCACGGGGAATTCGGCTACACTTGTGTGTTGTATTGAGTGTGTTGCAAGAATAGTTTTAAGCTTCCGCATTTAGAGCATTTAGTTCCTAGATTAGCACTTACACCTATTCACCCCCTCTCTAGGTGTTTTTTCAGAGCATAGGAAAAAGGCATCTCATCCCAGAGCAGAAGGCTGTAAGGCAAATTTGGAGAAAAGTTTTGTGGGTCGTAATGCGAGTTTTGGAGAGAATCAAGAGTATTGTGATGGCGAATCTTCAATTCAGTCTTCATCAATAAAAATTTGCACTATTTTACTCTGAGAATTTCTTCTCTTTCTTTATGATTCCTTTAAAGCAATTTTACTCTTTTTATTTCATATTTTATTTTATACTTTCATCAATCTCATGCATGTCATTCCTTTTGTTTTTAGTCTTCTACTTTTCTATTTCAGCAACATTTGGAGGAAGGAGACAACGGTGAATCAGGCCTTATGACAATTCTGGTTTCCAATTGTTTGTTCTCCTTCTCTCTTTTCTTTCTCCATTACTTTACTTAATTAGCCTTCGTATCGATTAGTATTTATTTTCCTCTTACTTTGTATCTTTATTGCTTATAGAATTTTAATTCTTAGAGAACTATTCAATTCTCATTCAAAGATTACCCAACTAGATAAAAAAATTAGATTTAGATTTTTAAAAACCAAATTTAAGAAATCCATGTAGATCCGGTCCTATTCTTGCCACTATATAATTCTAGTAAGATTAGGTTTCTATAATTTGATAGTGGTTCAACAACGATGAAGTTCTTCATAATTTTCGAACTACGAACATTCAGTGTAGGACTATTTCGATAGAGAATTAGTATATGATTGGTCCCATGATGAATCAGAAAAATTCTAACACCCTGAATCGAAGTCTGATGGATTGGGTTCGTTCGTAGATCCTTGAAATATGTTGAATTGATTTTGAGCTAGTCCTAATGAAAATTCTATTGAAGGACATTATTCTCAAGGATGAGATAAATTTTGACAGTGATAGCACCAGAAAGGAGGATGAAATGAAAAAGATGAAATACTGAGTTGGATGAAGTCATGAAAGCTTGAAAGAGAGGTTGGTAGATGGAAGGGAGGGTCTGACCTATAGAATGGATCGTAACCAAATGAATTTGGATATGCCATAGGGAAAGAGATTTTTTAAAGTTTTTTCAATCCGGTAAAAGTGTTAAAATTAAAGAAAGCACACCATCCCTCGGCAATGATGCTAAAAACTTGATAGGAAGATTTTGCTCTCCTCATTTAATTATCGCAAGTGCATGGTCGTTCGTTTAGCACTTAAGGGTCGATCCACAGGGATAATTGGTTCTTACGGTTTTGACACTTCTAGGCGAATTGATTGAAGAGTTTTGGGATTTTGATCTAAACTACATGTCAATATAAGCAAATGTCAAGCACCTATTATCAAATTCCCTAAACTAGAATCAATCAGTCAATCTCGTCTCCATACCGGTCTATTGTTACGCACCAAATTCCTATTCCTAAAAGGCAGACTAAGTCTGAACACTAGATTTAAGCATAGGATATTGTCTAATTTTATGATCCATCAAATGTAAATAAAGTCGATAACTTAAATTAAATGCAAAAAAGAACAGTAAAATCCTAGCTTTACATGGAAGAGCTGTGAAAAACGAAATAGTGGCAAAAAATTGGGCCAAAAGTCGACCATAAACAGAAGGCGGCCAAATCCTAACTTTACATGGGTTTTTATAGGCTTAGGTTTGTGGCTATTTTACAGATTAGTCCAGGAATACTAAATGAATTTTGTACTTCTGATCTCAGTTCATTTTTACTTTTAAGCCCCTAAACTTTTGCAAAATTGTATTTTGATCCAAACTAGACTCAAACTCCTCCGAATTGACTATAATTTTTTATGTCAGTTTTAGCATAGTAAAGCGATCCAGGCAGTGTCAAGTATCTTATCTCACCTTTAGTCTCCTTTTTTGCATACTTTTCGGTCTTCAAAGTGTGCTTTTGTGGTCCAGTCTTCTCCTAGTAATTTAGTGCGCAAAACACTACAAAAGATACCCAAATAGCATTATTTATAAATAATTAATAGATAAATAGGAGTATGAAAATTTTGGTAAAATCATGCTATCAGTGGACATATTCAGATATGGTAGTCAAGTTGAGATAAAGATAATTATATATAGATTAATGTGGACGCAACCTAATCTGGGTGAATAAAGTGAGCTAAAGGAGGACATACTCACCTAAAGGTAGACATACTGTAAAAGTGGACAAATTCATATATAATTGTGACAGTTAAGACTAATGAGAAAGGCAGAATGTTAAACATAAAGGTGGACATGTTGCTTACTTTTAATGGTGGCAGGTTGAGAGAATGAAGTCGCACTAAAGCCAATACACATATCGACCACTCGCAACTCATATGAATAGCACACATTGAAATATATACTCTAAATCTTTGTCATTGATGATGGAGAAAACCATATTTCCTCTTATGAAAATTTGGACCTTAATCTTAAGTTGAGAAGATGAAGCTCGAGCGGCATACGAACTTTATTTCTGTGAGATTCAAGAATTGACCCTCATTCAACTGGATATTGTGGCTTATCCACCATTATTTGAGCCTAAACACATTAAAAAAATCATTTTCAACCATGAGCTGTTAAGACCAAATGGACGAGGAAGGGGAAGGAAAAAAATAAGACGAAGAGGAATGGGAGAGAACTTAGAACAATAAAACAAAAGGAAAATAAGGAAAAAAGAATGAGAGAAACTACATGAGATTAATCCTGGCCAAGTAATTTGGAGAAAAATAACCCATTTTATCCTCAATTTTTCTCCAAAATCATCTCCGTGCACATTTCTTCTACTTTGATTAATCAATCAAGATGCTCAAAAACTCTAAAATGTGTCAACTCTAGTGATAAACTGTCATATTTAGGCAGAAGAGTGCACCTAATGTTGCTGCGAGAGAGAGATTTACTTCAGATTTTGTACTATCAGAAAGCAGTCGAACGTGGATACAAATGCACAAAGGTAGACTATTTACTCATTATCGCTTTACAACGCATGAGAAGTAACGATTGTGACTTACATGTGCGGTGCTAATATAGCATGGGCGAGCTTCACGCACAAGGGCAATATGGGTATTAACAAAATACAAAGTATCATCTATGCAATAAAGGGGGAGCGGATGTTTCCATCCCAACAAATGAAAAAGACACCCAAAAAATATTTATAAGTGAGTCATTTTTTTTGACAAGTTTACCCTTGGTGAAAAGTCCAAAATGTTTCCTTCATCTTCCTCCTTCTTCCTTCTTTGGCGAACCTCCTTCTTTATCTCCAGCCGACCTCCTCCTCCCCTATCCTTAGCGCCTTCCTCCTCCTCCTCCTCCTCCTGACCTCCCTGGCGCTCCCCTCTCCTCCCCCTCCCTGGCCTCCTCCCTCTCAGCGACTGGCCTCCTCCCCCACTCCCTAGCCTTCCCCCTCCTCCTCCTCCTCCCCTTCCCTGCCCACCCAAATCCCCTTGCCCACTGCCGAACAGATGGGGAGGGTGGGGGTATGGGAGGTGGGGTGGCGGGGGTAGGGGAGGGGAGATCAGCGGGAAGAGGATGAGGGAGCGGGGGGTTTGCCAGTGGGTCACATATAGGAGGGGGAGGCCGGGGGGAAGGGGTTCACCGGTGGGTTGCAGGGAGGAGGGGTGCGGTCAAGGGGGTCCCTGGTGAGCCAGGGGAGGAGGGGGAGGCTGGGGGTGGTCGAGGAGGAAAGATGGGTTGCCGGCAAGGGAGGGAGAGGTAGAGGGGGAGGAGGAGGAGGAGGAAAGAGCATTTTCACCATTTTTTTATTTTTTGGGGGGTCTTTATCAAATTTGCGGGTGCCCTAATCTATATAGTGCCTTTCTCATTTTTTGGGTAGCAATATCCGCTCCCCAATAAAGGAAAATTCTAGTCACATTCACCTCCTTTACTATCTACATCCACATTTCTTTTTTCATCCACTTATCAATTTCAGGTTATCATAATTTTTTCTACACACCCCCTAAAACTTCTCAAAATATTCTTTTCTATCTTATCATTAGTTAAATTTAAAACTACACACTAAATCCTATCAAAATAAAACCTTTGGCCTTTTCTAATATGTGTCTCATCTTCAGCATACTCTATTAGACCGCCTCCATCTCTCTGTCTCATCACCAACAAAGCCCCCTCCATCTCCCTCTCTTTGAAGCAAATCCTCCATCCCCGAATCTATTGCCTCCTCTGATCGCGAGCTCTAACGATGAATTGGGCAGCCCTGAATGATATGTGAAGGTGTAATCAAATCACCGATGTATTGCAACTTGATTCTTGATCTCAAAGTCCAATATCAAGTTTTGAAAGAAGATAATTATCAAAAAACTATTTTCTCTGTGTGCTGAAAATGTTTGCGTGGCATAGTTTTGCTCCGAAGATAATATGCCTGAAAAGACGACAACATGTCGCACAGGATAGCTACACCTTCAAGGCTTCATCCATGTAGAGTTCTAAGTTTCCTCCACGCAGGAACAAGTTTTGGCATTGTTTTTTTTAAGCTTGAGCCAAAAAAAAAAAAACTACATTGGCCAACTCTATCCAATAATTAATAATATCTAAGAAGAAATAGTCGGTAAGACTCGTGACTTGTGACAAGAGGTCAAAAGTCCAAGAGAAATTCCTTTAAACCCAAAAATGGAACAGTATCATTGACAAACTGGTGTGAAACAAATCATTGAAGATTTTTTTTGAAAAATAAAATCGTGAAACGTTAGGGTTTGAGCACTAGCTAAATTATCTTCATCTGAGTATGACAATTCTGAAACTAAAATAATTCAATTAAATCTTTGAAGAGGAATAAGAGTTTTATGGTTTAGAAAGAATTTTAGTAAAAGTGTAAAAAGAAAAATGCTAGAAGCACTTGGAGGGGCTGTTTGGTTGCAAGGAAGTGGACAGAAGTAAGGATATAGGGAAGTATAATTGCTCAGTTTCTTATCTATCCAAATACCGGAAAAGGAACATAAGAAAACTCCTTTTCCTTTTCTCTTTTCTCTTTTACACAATCATTTCCTCACTTCCAAAGTGCTACAGTTATTTTGTGGTCATGTAAATCTCATTTGTAATAAGTTGTAGCACAAAACAGTTAATTTTTTGATCATTTAAATCTCACTTGTATTTAATTACAGTCCATTTTTTAATTTTCTTAGTTAATTTTATTTTAATATTATTTTACGGTCAACTTTGTGGTCAACTTTTTCACTTCCACTTTCACATTACCATCCAAACACCAGAAAAGACAAAACATTTTTCAAACCACACTTTCCAACAACATCCAAACATCGGAAAACTTACTAACCAATTTCCAAGTTTCAAACAGGCTCGGAGGGGAAATGAGAGAGATGAAAATAGAGAGTATTATAAACTTTTCATCCATGAATAAAATTGTAATTCAAAAAATTATTTTAATAGTACCTGTAAACAGTAACAGTAACGAGGACGAGTTAGAGTAAAATTTTCCAAGTAAAGATTGGGGGCAAAGGCTCTGTGAAACTCAAAACTAAAGCGCTGGCGAGAAAATAATGCCCAGAGGCTTTTACGATATTGGTAAAAAAGCAAGCGGCGTATACATATTTTTCCTAAAAAGAAAATAAAATAATAAGGGGAAAAAAAAAATCAAATTTCCATCCTCCCTCCCCTCCCGGACCTCGTTGGAAACGCCCATCGTCGCAAACCGTAACCCTAGCCCTAGTTCCCCCCAGTACCAGCCGCTGCCGTCTTCGCCTCCGCCCCCTCCACGCTCCTTCGCCGTCAAGCGGCCGTCGTTGAGAGTAACGTCGGAATTCGACAGCGAGAACCAGTTGTTCTTCCACAAAATCTCGTCCAAGCTCTTCGATGGGCTCGCGAAGCTCAAGCTCTCGTTCCAGAACGACAACAACGGCGACATTTCGTACCCTCAGCTAGGGTTCCTTACGAAGCACTTCTCGGTTCTGTACGATGTAGAGTCTAAAAACGCCTTTTCAGTGGATCAGTCAATCTCTCCGAGTCTTTCCAAGTCAAGGCAACTCATGATGTCAAGGTATGAGCTTTTATGACTTCTTGATGAAAATTTTAAGTTTAGTTGGTGGAGTTTGTAGTAGAACCCATCATATACTTGAGTTGATGGGTAAATATGTCAGTTTACTTGTGAGTTCACCGTGCTTTTGGGTGCTACTATACCGCCATCGGGCGATGCGAAACCGACCAACGGCGGCGTGAGAGAGAGAGAGAGAGAGGAGAGAGGAAAGGAGAGTTAGAGAGGGGGCGTGGGGAGAGGGGAGGAGGAGAGAGGCCGAGAGAGGGAGGAGGAAGAGGGGTGCTGGCGTGTGGCAGATCAGAGCAAGAGAGGGAGAGGCGGATAGAGAGAGGGGAGACTGACGAACAGACACAATTTGTGAAGGAGTCACGAGAGAAAACTTCTCTTCGGTCGGTTTTGATAATTTCAGTTGAATTTTAGTGGTCATTAATGCTTTAGAGAACAAAAATGTAACAAAATTAAGGCAATTTTACCTATTGAGTTGCTTAAGGCAGTGCTTCAAGTGTTGTAAATTTTTTTGAATGGGAGGTTTGGTACTCCAAATCAAGATCTTCTTTTAGTCATTATCTCTAGTTATCTATCACCCAATATTGGCTGGATCAAACTAGCATGCTTCAAATCCTCTATATGATACATCGGTCTTGTTTCCAAAGCTTTGTTTATAGCTTTGCATGCTTGTTTAGACCTTGATATGGCACTTTAGTTTGGGCAGACTCTATCGACAATAGTTGAAATCTGAAGAACTTTACAAGTGCCTACATGTTAGAGCTTTTAAAGTTTGTGTTTTATGTGGAGTGTTGCTATCTGGTATTGCACTTTTGGGGGGAATCTTCACGGTCAAGGTCCACATGTTGTTTATCATGTTACCAGAACTAGAGATCTGGGGTACTTTGGCTATTGGGAAAGGATCAACATCCAACAATGGGATGTTGAAGTTACATAGTATTAAAATGGTTAATGAGTACAATTTCTTTGCTATTGAATAGCAATGACTTGCAAAGCTAGATACATGCCTATTTGTTTTACCAAATACAACAACACCAGTCTTAGAGTTGGTTGCATGAATCTTTTTTCTTCATCCAGCTCTGTTAGGCTCTTTCCTCTGTTAAATTGGCAACTATCAATCTTTTTTCACTGCCTAAATCTAGCTTCACTTTGGTCTAACCCTAGTTCTAGTAGCTCCGTTAACTATGATACTACTGCAACTGTGGCATCTTGTCGAGTGCATTCATCAGTCTTCTTGCACTTATGTGTTCTTATATACATTTTAGTGGTATTTTGGGAAAAACATCACTCCATATCTACTCTGAACTGCACAACCTATTATATAGTTAATATGCTCAAGGTTAATTTGAACTTTTTTGTGTTGGTGATTACTGATTACTGTATGTTAGATGTTGTAGGCTGATGTAATATTCTTGTAAGCTGTTGTAGATGTGTAGCCTGACTTTATATATCTATTTGCTTGCTCTTTTTGTCCTGGATGGTGTCTGACTTAATATTATCTATTGTAAGCTGGTTTCTTCCCTTTGTGACCGTGTATGCATGCCACATGGTAATATAGATTACAGATGGAGCTTAACAAACTCCAGTGGAATCTTCAGTCCTTATAATTGTTTCATTTGTGGCTTATATCAGCTTTGGATTCCCTAGTGTTCTAATTAAGGACTGGAATAAGATTGCTATCACATGCTGGGTTTTCTTCTGAGAGACCTTGTATCTTTTGCTTTTGTTATTAATTTAAAATAGCTTAAAAGTTATTACTGCTCCATTTTTCTCCTGTCTTTGTTATCAATACCTGAACATAAGGAATAAATCCTTTAATCTTGTCTACTGCTTTTATCTTATTGTTCTCTTGCTTTTCGTATCCATTCACAGTGTTAAGAGACATTTATATGAGGAAATGTTTTCTTAGAGAAAGTAGTCATGCTTTTATGACATCACATGTCTCATTTCTACCACTTGGTTTGCTGTTTCGGGCTTTCTTTTGCTTGTTAAGGAATAGTATGCGGTCATTTCTTTTAGACTTCTCTAAGATAGTTCATATTTCAGAGTGGTCAGATTGGAGTCCCAGAATATATTCATATAGGCTGCACAAGAAATAGTTTATCTATGTCATGCACTTGCAAAAATGACTAGTCTATTGTTTCTTGCATTTCCTTGGGTAGTGTCTTCCAATTCAAGTATCACTGTCCAAAGGTGAGTACTTTTGTTCTGTTTTCCTTTTAAGTTTAAAAATGTTGTTAATTATGACAAATTGCTATATGAAAGTTTCTTTTGGTATACCATTTGCTTATTTTCTCACAAGGATAAATTTATAATTTAGTGTATTTTATTGTTGCCTTTTATACTTGTGTGTAATATGTTATATATAGATATGTCCACACACACACATAAATAAATGCATACACATACAACATTAGCATAAGGCATTGTTTCTCGGAAAATTGAGATGTAAAAATCTTTAATTGATTGAAAAGAGAATTACAACGGATCAATATCCGATTACAAAAGAAGGAAGAATGGATGAATCTCCCCTTTGTTTAGTGCCGGGTTCTTCGTGTGGCAGTAGAGAGTGTCTTGTTCTCAGTTGACAAGCCGAATTGAAATCTTGATTTTGGATTCTCTCTCTCTCTCTCTCTCTCTCTCTTGCATAACTCTGAATAAAGTATGAACTTGAACTTTAGACAGTAGCCGAAATTTGAAGGAGATCGAAAGAAAAACTTGGTTGCTTTTTGCATAAGTTTTTCAAGTGTCCTTTCTTCTCTTTTTCTCTTTATCTTTTCTTGTTTTTCTTCTATAGCTTTCCATAGCTATTTATAGAGAATTTTAGGGTGTAACTGACCCCTTAATTCTCTGCATTAATGGAGATTAATCCCTCATTAAGTGAGAGAAGTGAGTGTAACTGACCCAGCTTTGTAGCTGTGAGTTACACCAGAAACGCGAATCTCGCGTTGATATTGAAACGCGGAGCTCGCAGGCTCGCATTTGATGTTGAAACGTTAAGCTCGTAGGCTCGCGGTTGATGTTTAAAACGCGACCTTGATTGAGGTCTGCGTTTGAAGAAGGAACACGACCTTCGTGTTTGGTGATGGAACGCGAAGTTCGAAGCTGAAGAGAGAACGCGACCCTTGCGATTGTTGTTGGAATGCGAGGTTCGCATTTAGGATTGAAACGCGACCTTTGCTTTTGGTGCAAGGCTCGCGTTTGAGGCTCTGTCATCAGCAATTTTTGACAGCATACGAAACTTCCTTTAAAGTTTTTGGAACTCCGCAGTTGACTGGAAAGGTTTTCAAAATACTTTGAATTTCATGTTGACTTGGACCTTTGTGTTTGTATTGGCAATTTTTTGAGTGTCCTAAGCTTGATCAATGTCTGGATTTTGATTTTCGTAAGTGTACTATTGAACTACTTGAAGCCCCAGGGAAGATCATCGTAAGTATCTAGAAATGCAGTTTAGAACTTCTCTGAGCTTTGATTTGTATGTCGGTGTACTGTTTGAACCAGTTAATTAGTCGATTTCTTTTGCCAACGTACTGTCAAACCGTTGCAAAAGCGAGAACACACTTCTTGTGTTTGAGAGAATGCAACTCTCATGTGGGACGCGATCGTCGCGTTTTGTGACTTTTGGACGTGACCTTCATTGGTTGTCGCGTTTGAAATGCGATGGTCGCGTTGAAAGCTTCGAGACGCGATCCCTTTTGTCAACAACGCGGGCTTCTCAAGCGCTGCGTGTTAAGTTCAGATTGAGCTCCAGGGTTTGTGTCACGAATTTCGATTATTGAATGGTCTATAAAAAGACCAAACATCTTTCATAAGTCAAGTCACTTGACTTTCTTCAAACTTCAGATACGTGTTTTGTGAAAAGCTCTTAGCCTCTTCAAAGCTTCAAGCTTTTGATTTAAAACCATTTTAATGGCTTCAAAAGGAAAGAGACCCGCTTCATCGAGTGCGAGCCCTGGAAGGGTTGCTGCCACTATCACCACCGGTGGTGCTCCGCCTCACGCAACACCCATCTCAGATGAGATATTGGCTTTGCCAATTTCGTTTCAAGGGAAACACCCCTTCAACTTTTTTAAAGTTTTGATAATCAACGCGAGTCTCATAGGACTCACGTTTGATTCTCTGAACATGAATCTTGCGTTGATGTTTTGAACTCAGACTTCGTGTGAGTCTCACATTTTGAGACTTTGAACGCGGGTCTCATGTATTGTGACTTGCGTTTGAGCTCTAACACCTAGCTTTTTTTAAGTTTCAAGTTTTGAAACTTTGAACACAACTTCGCGTTTGTCTCACGTTCTGAGACTTTGAACGCGAGTCTCATGTGTTGAGACTCGCGTTTGAGTTTCTACTCTTAGTGTTTTTGATATTTTTAAAGTTCTAACTCTTTTTGCTTTTCTTTTTTGTAGTGAGATATTCAACAGATCCACTGTCGAAGAGGCATCATTTTGGCCATGAGGGAGGGCCAGATAAGAACGTCTGCTTCGGCTTACATCAAATCGCACTCGTGTTTACTGACAAGGACAAAGAGTGGAATGCCCGACTGATGAGATGCAGCGCTCTAACTTTAAGGGAGATCATCTCGGATGGAAAGCTTGAGTCCGAAGATAAGAAACTCATCCGGAAGCGGTGTTCTTCGAGGACTCTATTGACGGCAACAACGATGACCTCTTTGACGACAATTACAAATGGTTTCGTCAGATTGTCAACCGGTTTTCTTCCTCCCAAACATGGAACACATGGTCCCACTATGCTACCTGCAGTCGATGTCTATTCAGAGGCAGATGGGCTGGGACCTGGTCAAGTCGCAACATGGGATATCAATTGGAAAAATCACCATCGTGGTGAAATCCTACCGGCAGTGGTAGAGACATCACCAGACTATTTTCAGGCGTGGCGAGGCATGAATACCCTAGGGGTGAGACTCAAACAAGCAAACTCCTTCATCAACTGATGATTCATAGCTGTGAGGGTGACTTCCTGCCTTCTGAATTCCAGGCAATGAGATGGGTGCTGATGCAGATATCTATTCAAGATGAAAGAGCCGAAGAGATGAATCCAAGAAGTCCCAGTCCAAGTTGAAATTATAGTAGGATTTGAGATTTTTTCTTTCTTTATTTTTATTTTTTAGTTTCTTTATTTTGATATTTTGAGTTTCTAAATTTTGGGATTGTAATTTTATTTAGATTAGGAGTTTGAGTTTGAGTTGGACTTAATTTTGTAAAAACTTATATAAAGGCCCTATTGTACCAACAATGAGCAATGGAAAATTTTGATAAATTTTATTGTGTGAGATTTAACTTCTCTCATATTGTTTAGGATTATTTCCTAGCCTTTTTAATCTAATTTCTCCTTCTTATTTCTTTTACGTACAAACAAATCTTAAAAAAAATTCAACAATTATTTTCCCCCTCTCCACAAAAAATCATCAACAACAAACGCCAACTCTTTATTCTTCTTGTCTTTTTCTATAATCAATCCAAAGGAACTCAAGAAAACCTCCAACCAGTGTTTTAAATATCGGATATCGGCGATATACCGGTCGGTAAAATTATATCCCAAATACCGGATATCGGGTGATATATCGCGATATTGTACTAAATACCGGTAGGTATATCGAATAGTCAATACATATAAGACATTATTAAAAGAAATAAGTTATTATCTAAATATTATATAAAAACATCATTGAAATACCACAATGAACATAGAACAAAATAAAATGATCTTAAGTAAAAATAATAATAATTATCCATTTAAGTAACTGTATTGACCGATATATCGGATAATTCATCTCGGATATCGGCTGATATATCGGCCACGTAGCGATATATCGGCCCATATCGGTCCAAAATGATATGCGATAAATTTTTGCACTTGTCGTATTGTTTTGGATAAAATACCGGTAACTCGGCCGATATACCGGTATATCGGCCGATATTTAAAACAATGCCAATAACCCACTGATCTCATCTCCTCCAACAAAACCAACGCCGCCACCTCCTCCACGCAACATCACCCATCAGCACTATCTCCAGCATCATCTTGTTACTTCAAAGAAGGAAGAAGACACAAGCTTCAATTCGGGTTCAGACCCATTATCAAAAATAGACCCGTTAGTGACCTTACTTTGTTTTTAGACCGTAACTTTTGCACCGGGCTCCGTTTCAGGCGATCCTGGTACCGTTACGATCGTGGCGACGAGCTCTACGCATTAGTACCAACTACAGGTCCAAGATATTTCTATAATCATCATAAGGTAAATTTTTTTTAACACGGTCTATTTATTTGTTGGTTGATAACTATCATTTATTATTTTATCGATTTAAAGTTTAAACTGCTGCCACTATATCGTGAGACTGTGAGATTTTACTTGCCATGTATTTGCTGATCATATATATTGAGAGTACAAGTTTTGCCTTCATAACTGGCAGCTATTTTAGTTTATTCAAATTGTAAACGGTACACCTGTACTTGCAAGTTTTGTTAAATTCATCATCCTGCATTGTTTGTTTTAATTATTTTCCTACTCAAGATCGTAATAGTTGGTGAAACGTAGCAAGATTTATCATCTCACTGACTTCTGATTCACACGCATACATGTTTCACATCATCTTTGTATCAGAGCCGGTTAGGGTAGGATATGCATTTAGGCACTTTATGAATTTTACCGCTTTCTTTGCATTAAAAAAATCATCTAGTCTAGACTTGCATCTCTTCATCCTCATTAAGTTTTGCAAAGTACATGCCCACTCGCAGTAGTCACCCATATCTGTTTGAAGAGTAGCAAATCTCACACCACCCCAATGGATCTCCAGCAGATTGCCGCAATGTTCGCAGAGATAACCGCCAAGTTAGATACCCTTAAGACATTTGACGAAAGGTTGACCAAAGTGGAGTCCACACGTGATCAAACTCTATCAAAAAATAACCGATTTGACAATACCGATAACACATCCAATCCCGATGCTCAGTATCTAAAAAACATCAAGATCGATGTTCCCAACTTCGAAGGACGTCATGACCCACAATTTTTCATAGACTGGATACTCCAATTGGATAGGTACTTCACATGGTACGAACTTCCTAAGTCTAGGGAAGTTAAGTACGCTGCAATGAAACTGTCTGACTAAGCTAGTAGTATTGGACCAACGTAGAAATAGAGGTGCAGTCCGAGGTCGACCGCCGATTGACACATGGGATAAGATGAAAGAAGAGTTAGAAACAAAGTATGTGCCACCATTGTTTAGTGCTCGTCTCATGGACAATTGGCACCAGCATACTCAGGGTAACAAATCTGCAAAGGAGTATGTCGAGAAATTTGATGAATTCCTCATCAAATGCAGTACTCTCCATATGGAAGGTGAAGCTCAAATTCTTTCTAGATTCAGAGCCGACCTTAGAAATGACTTACGAACTGAACTGTTAGTTAGAGGAGTCAGCGAGTTAGAGGCAGCGTATGCCTTAGTCCAAGATTTAGATTCCGCTATGACCAGTCACACTTCAAAGAGTTACGATTATAGGACTTCGGTGCCTAGACCTTCTCCACCTTCCCAACCCCATAGGTCTAGTACCCAAACCCCTTCACATAGGGATGACATCAAGGGTAAGTCTTGAACGGGACAACAGAAACTGATTCCTTCAGAGTTGGTTCCACAACTAAGTGCTACAAATGCTAAGGTTATGGACATTTAGCATTGCCCTAGTCTTGTTAAGATCACCATAATTGATGGAACACCCACTGAAGCCACTGAGTCAGATTCTGATGAGTATACCTATCACCTAGATGTTGAAACTGGCGATGAGTCATCAAGCGATGATGTTGGTCTCCACTGCATTAGGCCAACATTGTTTACCCATTTGTCTGTCGTCAAGTGTGCTCCCTCTCCACCAACAGAAAAAGTCAATTGGAGAAGAACTGCGACCTTTCACACGTTCACTAAGATTGGAGATAAGAGTTGTAAGGTGATTGTAGACGGTGAAAGTTGTATGAATGCATTATTTTTCAGACTGTGTGAAAATCTTAGATTAGAGATTATATCCCACCTCCACCCATTCAAAGTATTTTGGATTGACTCCACAGCACTTGAGGTCAAACAACGATGTCTTGTCCCAATCAGTTTCAATCATTATAAAGACAAGATATGGTGTGATATGATCACCATAAATGTGGGTCAAGTTATACTAGGTAGACCATAGTTGTTTGAAAAAATGTCACCATTTACGATCGATCTAACATGTGTCAATTTGAGCACGAGGGTAAGCAGATTAAGCTACTACCCTTGAGACCCAAGACTGGACAGCCCTAGCAAACGTTCACTTTGGCTTTGCTGCCAGCTCCACCCTCTCCACCTCTCATTGCTACTGTTTCTTCTCTATTTCCCACTAATCATGCATATCATGTCCGCAAATCACTTCCTCCCTTACTACCGACACCATCTCACTGTAAAGCATTCCAGTTTGCAGCTGCATTTGCATCACATAAACACGTGCACAAACTACACAAAGAGATCAGTGATGAAAATAAATAGAGCAATGTGAAGTCTACTTCACGATCTGACAATAGAACAATATTAAAAAATTTTAATGCAGGCGACTGTGATGGTTCAGATTTATTCGAAATAGTTTCCTTTGGGAACTGTTAAAATGTTGCATGTCTGCAGTGCTGGGCCTTTCAAGATCTTGAATAAACTGAGTTGCAATACTTATGTTGTAGATCTTCTTAGAGATTATGATATTAGTTGTACTTTTAATGTTAATAATCTAGTGAATTATAAGGGTTTTGATTGTAGCCCCTTGATTGTTAAGCCTTTTCCTAAGCCATTCTTTGAGAGACCCTCATTTGCCCCTCCCAGATACTCATCCCATTACAACAGAGATGGTTGATAAAATTTTAGAGGATAAGATTATCACCACCAAAACTGGTGGAACTCACAGGTATTTAAACCGCTGTAAAAGAAAAACACCGATTGTTGATTCACAGGTAGATCGAAGTGATTTGCAACAGATTGATTCAGTGCAACATGGGAGACCTAATCCACCTAAGTCGAGTTTTCTCCCACCCGGGAAGAATGATGTAGACATCTATTCAAGATGAAAGAGCTGAAGAGATGAATCCAAGAAGTCCGAGTCCAAGTCGAAATCATAATAGGATTTGAGATTCTCTCTCTTTATTTTTGTTTTTTTAGTTTCTTTATTTTTGGTATTTTGAGTTTCTAAATTTTGTGATTATAATTCTATTTAGATTAGGAGTTTGAGTTTGAGTTGGACTCAATTTTGTGAAAGCCTATATAAAGGCCCTATTGTACCAACAATGAGCAATGAAGAATTTTAATAAATTTTATTGCGTGAGATTTAACTTCTCTTATATTGTTTAGGATTACTTCCTAACCTTCTTAATCTAATTTCTCCTTATTCCTTTAACGTGCAAACAAATTTTTGAAAAAAACCAACAATTATTTTCCCGCTCTCCACAAAAAACTATCAACAGCAAATGCCAACTCTTTGTTCTTCTTGTCTTTCTACAATCCATCCAAAGGAACCTAAGAAAACCTCTAACAACCCACTGAGCTCATCTCCTCCAACAAAACCAACGCCACCACCTCCTCCGACGGACGCAATATCACCCATCAGCACCATCTTCAACATCATCCTGTTGCTTCAAAGAAGGAAGAAGGCACAAACTTCAATTCGGATCCAGACCCATTATCAAAAACAGACCCGTTAGCGACCCTACTTCATTTTGGGCCATAATTTTCACATTCCGGCTCCGTTTCAGGCGATCTTAGTACTGTTACGATCGTGGAGACGAGCTTTATGCATCAGTACCAACTACAGGTCCGAGATATTTCTGTAATCATCAGGAGGTAAATTTTCTTTAACACGGTTTATTCATTTGTGGGTTGATAACTATCATTTATTATTTTATCGATTTAAACTGCTGCCACTATATCGTGAGACTGTGAGATTTTGCTTGCCCTGTATTTGCTGATTATATATATTGAGAGTACAAGTTTTGCCTTCGTAACTGTTAGCTACTTTAGTTTATTCAAATTGCAAACGGTACATCTGTACTTGCAAGTTTTGTTAAATCCATCATCCTGCATTATTTGTTTTATTATTTTCTTACCCCATATCGTAATAGTTGGTGAAACGTAGCAAAATTTATCATATCATTGACTTCTGATTCATACGCATACACGTTTCACGTCAGGTGCACCCGTCATAAAGGACATGGTGGACGAGGATGGTGAGCTATGTCACCGAGCAACTGAGGGAGCCGCTACTGCAATCAGGTATGTACTCAGTGGTCAGGGCTATTCAGTAATGGTATCCTGCAGAGTCATTATCACTTCTTTGTCATGTTGGAGATGTACAATTCTGACACATGCACTTTCTTCACTCCAAGCGGGGAGCTAGGGTGCCCTTCATGAGATGTATGAAGTTTTGGACTACTGATGGGACAACTGCCCTACGAAGAGTACGTCCTTGCTACAGAAGAACTCCATGTTCTGTAGAAAGAAGCCCCACAAGTTTACAAAACTTACTAGGAGTTGCTGTGCCACTTCCACATCTGTGCCCAGATCACCAGATTGAAGGTTGGGGGTGTCAAACAGATGTCATGTGCGAATTACTTATTTCAAGACTTAGGAAACAATACGGGTCTCGTTTCTCGCCTAGCTGCTAGCACTGACGAGGATATAATGAAATAATCTTCGCTGCGGTAAGCTCATATACCACCAAGTCTAATGAGGACACTTTCAAACCTGACACGATTTTTGAAAGTTTTCACCATCAAGCCAAGGATCCGATTTCAGACAGGGCCCTACTAGCTGACGCTGTGACTAAAAAGATGCGTCATGCCCACGCTCCCTTATGAAGTCCTAACAGCGAACATCTATCCGGCTGTCTTCCTAGCTCATGGCTGACCTCTTGGCTTGCTTCCAGCGATGGTGAGCTGTCTCCAGAGTGGATTACACGCGTTGACCCTGAGCTTCTACCGCGTGGAGGTTATGGAAGATGAGGAGGATAATGTCATCCTCGATAGAAATGGTGAGCCGAAGAGGAAAACTTACAATCCTCGCGTGGAGCTACTATACACCTATATGGCGGACTGGTACGTCATGCATTGTCCTACCCTCATGTCAGCGGCGCAGGAGTCGAATGTGGCCTTTCTTCCTTTTATCCAGAAGCTCGAACGCTCAAAATGTCAAGGTGGTTATATGCCTGCTATTCGGAGAATCGTACAAAGCAACATGACTACTACCTCTTTAGGTGCTTCTTGAATTTTCCAGGGGCGACTTATGGTGAACGATTTACCGACACCCCGGGGCCGGATGGATTCACCTCACTTTCTGCTAGCATCTTCATTAGTTGATGAACATCCTGCTAGGATATCTCGTCTTCCGTCAAGGGAATGTCTGCTCGATCGAGCCATACATGCTAAGCAGATTCGCTCGTCAATTTGGGTACGACCAACTATATTTCGGGAATCCTAACACTGGCTTGCTTTTCAGCGGCAATCTGTACTAAAAGGGCCCGATCTTGGTACTACTTCGTGGCGAGATACACTGGTGCTACCTTCAGTTTGTCTCAGAAAATTCCAAACTTCTGTGCTACCCTCAGCTTCTGCACATGGTATGCTATAGCGGCCTTAGTGCCTGGATATAGTATAAATAGTGCATTAAGGAGATTAAGGCTTTATACAGCAACAGAGGGGACTCGAAGAAAACTCGCTTGAAGGGTATGAATGAGTTTCTTGAAGTTGAAAGTGAGGTCTCTCAAATGGAGGCGGCTGCTATAACCGAGCCTGATGAAGAAGCAGCTGAAGAGCCTTTTGTAAGACGTCCGCGGAGCATTGTCGCGAAGCGTCCTTGATCTCAATCTACTAAGGCCGCCGGGAGTTTGAAACCGAAGCTATTCCTCAAGAAGCCTCCAGGCCGGAGGTGGGACTCGAGCCAATTCTCTCATCCGGTGAGGAGACTGACGAAGAAGACGAGTTAGCGCCAAGCTCTAATTTGCGCCCCAGGAGTCTTCATACCAAGGGTCCTGTGGTGATTGGCGTGGAAAAAATGCTTCACGCTGAGGAGGATACAGAGAGAGTTGTAGTAGAGTCTGCAGCTATTCTGGAGCGGGAGACTGCATCAGAACGTGAGATTGCATCTCAATCGAAACGTGATATTCCTCGCCCCGGGCTGCCCTTTTCTCAACATCAGAGGATCAAGGAGAAAGAGCTGACCCCAAAGACACGCTACCGGATTCCCCCGTCATTATGATGCCGTCAATAAGGTTTCTAGAACAGAGTCCCACTATTGGGCTTGTGTTGAACAGACTCGAGGCGATCGAGACCCTTCCTTCTTCGAAATCATCACTTGCGTAAGGAGAAGTAAATTATTATGGAGAAGATCTCGACTTTGGCGATGAACCTCCTTCTCCTTACACTAGCAAGTTCTCATATTTGGTTGCTGAGGACATGGAAGTCACCTTTCCGGTTGAGGCTGCTTTACCTCTTGCGGAGATCACTTCAACTGAATATAAATCTTGGCTTCATTGTGCCTCTTCTCGTATTTTGCACTTCATATAAATATTTTTTTATGCTTTTTTATTGATGACATTTTCAGAGACTCATGCGATTGCTACCGGAGAAGCTTCCACCAGTGTCGCCTGTATGATAGAAGAACTGTCTCAGCCTGGAGACTCAAAGGTTCCTGTGAATGCTGTTGGAGGAGCTTCCACTAGTGCTGTTAGTATGGTGGAAAAATTGTCTCAGCTTAGGGAGTCACATGAAGAAATACCATTTGCAATTCCTCAATCACGTTAGATACAAGAAGATTTTCATTCTGCAACTTTTGCACTTGGTGTTGTTGCTAATACTGTTGCAGTGACCACAGGGGTTCTCGCACCAACTCAAACAACCGACCTAACTGTGAGTCTAGGTGCAAAAGAATGCTCTATCGCTGCTCCGGTAGATGGGACTCTTGTGGCAACACCCACACTCGAGACTACTGTGGCGCGGGATCCCGTCTTCATTTCAGCAGTTGAAGCTCCTGTGGTAACTTTAGAAATGAGGTAGCTTATGACCCAACTTGCGCTTGTGATTTTAGGGAGAGCAAATGCATCAACAATGGTTATTAGACCGCCTCCGTCCTTTGAGAGCGTGCCTGCCACCATTATGGAATTAGGATCAACGAGTACTCCAGTTAGTCCCACGCCTGCTGTGAACATCTTGGAGGGTCTAATCACTTGGGTGATTGACCAATTCATCTCCATGATGTAATATTGCACTGAATTGGTACTTTCTGGGCATAGCTCCTTTGAGTTTGTATGGTCGCTGCTCGAAAACCATGTCAAGAACGTCAAGAAGGTTGGGGTTTTCGAGCGAGCTAAGGTGTACCAAGCACGCATGGAGCAACTCAGATTGTATTTTGTTGATCTGCACAACCTTGACAATGCTAATTTGGTCACCACTGCTCAGTTGATGCTAAGCAACTTTCGCGCTGAACAAGCACATCTTTGTGAGGAGGCCCGAGAAGAAGATAGCAGAACAAGCTCGTCATCTGGACGAAATGAGGGCTTCCTATCAGAATTTGTTGAATGACCTCCAGAAGGCAGAGCTCAATGCCAAAGGCGCAGAGGATATAATAGCATATGCTTGAGAAATGATTGCCAAGACGCAACTCTTGCTGCAAGATGAGTAGATACTCGAGCAAGAGGAGAATGGAGGAGCTCAAGGCAACAAGAAGTCAGTTGCATCAGGAGCTCACAGGCTAATCCTCTGTGCTAGAAACCCTCTGGGCACAACATGCCGCGGAGAAACTCCCGACAGAAGAAGAGTTGCGGGATAAAGGGATGACTGCTATGGAGGAAACTCGCCAGCATGACATTCAAGTGCTCAGAGAGAAAATAAAGTCTCTCACTCAGCGAGATTAACTCTTTCTCTTTTTTTTGTAACACCCTTATCATTTTTTAATAAAAGAAAGAGTGTTTGTACACTTCTATTGTTTGATCTAAATAAAAGTAATTGTTTTGCTTTTCATATCTATTTTGTTTTTGTTGAAAAATCAGACAGACTAAAGCGATCAGTTTTCATTGCCAGAGGTAATGGTTAATTTAGCAATTGAGGGTTGGATACTTTCAATGAAGAAGTTGAATAGGAGAGGTGTAATTTTAACCGTATCTCGTTTTTATTGAGAAAATTGAGAGATTACTGTCAGAGGTATAAGCTTTAACTGTTGGCCCAAAGGCCTTCCACTCTAGTTTTGATGATGATTAACTCATGTAGTTATATTTACTAATATTTTTGTGATTTTAAGTTTCAGATCATTAGCAAGATATTAGTTGGTGATTAGCTTCAACAAAGGAGTTTAGAAGCTTTTCATAGTGATTCCAGGGCCAAATCTTCAAGATCACACATTGCCTAGCCCATGGATAGAGTTTTGGAGCAAGTCTACTTGAAGATGAAGATCATCAAGAAGACTTAGGTATCCATAGTTTAGATAGTGTGTTTTATATCCATTTGTAAAGTTTAGTATAGTTGATATGCTCAAGTGCACAACACACAAAAGATTTATGTTTTGGATTTTGGTTTTCATGAATAGTAGATCAAAACAAGTTTACTTTATTTCTATGTATATTAGATATGTTCTAGATATACATACATGCTTTAAACTTGCTAGACAAACTTATTTTGACTATCTTATTCATGTATTGAAAAAATCAAGTTTGATCAAGTTTGATAAAAATACAAGTTTTGTTTTTGATAAAATTTGCAAGACTCAAAATGAATTGATATGATTGATATATGTCTTGAAATTTTTATCACAAGTTTGTGTTTTCATATAAAATGATAAAACTATTTTTGGTGATTTTTAGAAGTGTTAAAAGATTTTTAGAAAAATATTTTACACTGTTTTTTCTGACCCAGATTTCTGTTCCAGGCTTCAATCAGTCGACTAGTCAACCTGACCTAGTCGACTTGGGTGAAGTCGGTCGACCGGGCCGGTCGACCGACGTGCACAAATCTGTGCACGTTTGAAGACACTGGGACGGTCGACCGGGCTGAGAGCAGAGCTCTCTGTTTGTTTAGGTCGACCGGGCCGGTCGACCGTGGTTGCCCAACGGTCATATTTTAGACCGTTGGCGGTCGACCGGGACGGTCGACCGCTGCCTGTCAGAGCTGCCAGCTCAGCTCTAACGGCTAGTTTTCTGATGGGCCTATATAAACCCCATCTCTTTGGGTTTTTGGCCAAGTTTTTTAGAGCAAATTTTCCTGACTTCTTCAGTGTTTTAAAAGAGTTTTCAAAAGAGTTTTAAGTGCCAAAAGATCAATCTTAATTGTTTTTAAGTGTTTTGTTATTTTCAAAGAAAACAAGTTTTGGGAATTGATTTCTTGTTCTTTATCTCCATATCATTTTGGTATTTTCCCAGAGATTTTCTTTGATCAAAACACTTGTGTTTTCCACACTTGAGCTATATCTTTTATCCTATTCTATTAGGATCTTGTATTTGTGGAAAAAGGAAAGAGGTTTGTGGTTGAAAGAGACCATCTATTGTAAACCCTTGATTTCTTGGTTGCTCCCTCTTTGGTAGAGGTTGAGGTTGTGTATTTGGGTTGTTGGTTTGCTCCCTCTAGTGAGAGGTGGAGTTTGGTTGTAAACCCTCTTCGGTAGAGGTGTTGGTTGTTGGCTTACCCCTCGGTTGTGAGGTGGTTGTTTGAGAGAGGAGTTAGGTACTCCTAGTGTTGTAACAAATCCTTCTCGGTGAAGGTTCCCTCGGTGGGAGTCCTCGGTGGACGTTGATAGTGGTTGGAAATCCTACACGGTGGTGTAGGCGGGGATGTAGAGCAAGGTGCTCGAACCTCGAAACATATCTTGGTGTTTGCGTTTTGATCCATTGTCTCTCTAACTCTCTCTCTTTACATTTGTGCAAAGCATCATTCATCATCCATATTATACTTGCTTGCATTTGTGTTGTGCCTTGCATTGATTCATATTGATATATCATCTTATATGCTTGGTTGTTTGAGTGTGCCTCACTTGTACTTAATCAACAAGAGCTTCACATAGCACCTCAACCCATTCAAAGGGAATCAAGAGGAGTTAGTCCAGAGCCCTTCACGGGAAATTCGGCTACACTTATTGATTGTACTAAGTGTGTTTGCAAGATTTGCATTAGCTTCCGCATTTAGCGCACTTAGTTTTACATTTAGTTCTAGATTAGCACTTACACCTATTCACCCTCCCTCTAGGTGTTTTTCAATTGGTATCAGAGCTAGTGCTCCTGATACTTTGGCTTAACATCCTAGGAGTGAGATCCTTGCTTGCTAATCTATTGTTTGCATTTGCTTGTTTGCACACATATAGTTTACCATGGCTTTCATGACCCCACCTCTGTTTGACCCTTCCAACATTCATGTTTGGAAGATTAGGATGACCGTTTATTTACAAACCCTAGGTCATAAAGTTTACCTTGCCATTACCAAGGAATCCTTCCTTAGTGATAGCAATCATATAGGGGCCAATGCACAAGCCCTTGAGGCCATTAGAAGCACTTTATCTAAAGATTATCTTTTACGTGTTTCTAACATTGATTCCGCCTTTGCAGTGTGGAATTTGTTGACAACAACCACCACCTCCGAGCTTCAAGTACAAACCCAAGAAGAGGAATCTAGTGGAGAATCCGATTCACAATGCTTCATGGTCCAAGAGAATGACTCCCTTGAGGTACATTCGGAACCCCACTTAGATAATGATGATTGTGCTAGTTCTTCAAATGATTTTGTTGATCCCCATGCCTTGAATGAAGAACTATCCATTGTATGTGAAAAATTAATTGAAAAATATAATTTGTTGAAAAAGAGAAGTCTAGAAATTGAAAAAGAAAATAAAAGTTTGCATTCTAGACTTGATTGTGTTTTACAAGAGAAGGTTGAGGTCTATAATGAAAGGGATGCATTGAGATCTCAATTAGAACTTGCATTAAAAGAAAATGAATTTTTAAAATCTAAAAATGTTTGCCATGCTATTTTAAAGAAGAATGAAAACTTGTCTTCTAAAGTAGATTTTGTTTTAAAAGAAAATGTTGCTTTGAAAATAAAATAATTTCTATTTCAAATGATTTGGATGTGTGTTTAAAGAAAAATGTTGTTTTGCAAAATAAGATTGATGCACATGTTTGCCATGCTAGGGTAGTATCACACACTTCACTTTTTGCATGCCACACTTCTTCTTCTAAGATTAATGATGATATTTGTTTGCTTAAGAAGAAGGTTGATTGTTTGGGCTCCATTATGAGCCAATGTGCCATGAATCACTCACGATTGGAAACCTTGGTTCGAAAGAAACAAGTTCCATCCTTTATGTATGCACACCCTCCACGACATACACATGCTCCTCACGGACACACCCATCACCATAAGTATGCTCATGTGTACACAATGTTCTAAATGTCGGCCGAAATTTCGAAATTTCGGCCGAAATTTCGGTTTCAAGTGAAGGCCGACACCGACACCTGTCCCAGTATCGAAATGTCGACACTGTTGGAAATCGGCCGAAATTTCGGCCGATTTTTCAAAATCGGCCGACATTGTGTCGGCCGATATCAAGAGAGAGAAAATGACTTCGTCGTTTGGGTCGTTTGGGTCGGGTCAAGACTCAAGGCAACCCAAAAGCTGATGCCGAAACCCAACCCATTAAACCCCAATTAAACTGCCCTAATTCGTTTTCTCTCATTCGATCGTGTTCTCTCTCTCTCTGTGTGTTTTCCCCTCTGCCCTAATTTCGTCGCCGTTTCTTGTGCTGGGAGCGTCGAAGACGAAGACAAGCGCAGGCAGTTCTCGTCGGCGGCGACAGGAAGCTCTAAGCCAGGTACATCTCTCTCAATCTCTCACTCGATCTCTCTTTGATTTTCTTTTTATTAAATGATGTCGATCTCTCTCCCTCTCTGCGCAGCTGCGCTCTCTCTCTCTCTCACCCTCTGACTCTCCCTCTCTGCTCTCACTCTCGCTCCTCTCCCTCTCTGTTCTCTCTATCTCTCACCGCTGCTCTCTCTCTCTCGATTTCTCTCTCTCTCGCTGCTCTCTCTCTCACTCGCTGCTCTCTCTCTCTCTCAATTTCTCTGTCTCGCTCTCTGATCAGAGAGCGAGACAGAGAAATTGAGAGAGAGAGAGCAGCGAGTGAGAGAGAGAGAGCAGCGAGAGAGAGAGAAATCGAGAGAGAGAGAGCAGCGGTGAGAGATAGAGAGAACAGAGAGGGAGAGGAGCGAGAGTGAGAGCAGAGAGAGAGTCAGAGGGTGAGAGAGAGAGATCGTGAGAGAGAGAGAGAGCGCAGCTGCTGCACTCTGCAGTAGTTAATTTTTTAATTTTTTGATTAAGTCTTGATTAACAATCTAGCGTTTATCGTTTACATTATTGTTAATATCTATGTTTATGTGATAGACTGAGAGAGAGAGATCGTGAGAGAGAGAGTGCTACAACTCTGCACTTTGCAGTAATCTGTGAAAGGTTGAAACTTGAAAGCAGTAGTTAATTTTTTTATTTTTTAATTAAATCTTGATTAACATTCTAGCGTTTACATTATTGTTAATATCTATGCGATAGATTGTTATCATTGTTACATAAATAAAAAATAATACATATTTGCATAAATAAAAAATAAAAATTTATAAGATGCAATAACACATATTTACATAAATAAAAAATAAAAAATACAATCAATAATCATTGTTATTTGCTTGGCTTGATTTCATCAAAAACTTTGTTATTTGCTTGGCTTCATGCCTTCATCAATATGATAACATCCACGTGCACCTGTCCAATACGGGAATACATAAATAAAAAGATTAGAAAAGTTAAGTTTAGAAGTGTAAAGTAACAGAAATATCAGAGAGCGATAAATAAATAAGATAAGAATAAAAAAAATTATATACACCACCATCTACTTGGTAATTTAAAAGGTTTGAACTTTGAAGTAAGCATTTTTTATTATCTTGTTCACTTTTGATTGTTTAATTGTATTTAATGTTCTTATTGAAGGTAGGAAGTGCAAATCAAAATGTCTTCTTCCGCAGCATCTAGTGAAGCACAATCTGTCACAGGCGGATCTAAATTGAAAGATCCATGCTGGGACCATGCGATAAGAGTTGGTACCAGTACACAACAATTGCGTTGCAAATATTGCAACCAATTTATGTCAGGGGGAGTAAGCCGTTTGAAACATCTTGCGGGACGGCAAGGTAATTGTGCACCATGTTTGAAAGTCCCCGATGATGTGAAGATGAAGGTGCTCGAACTGTTGAAGGAAGCCGATGCAAAAAAGCAAGCTAAGGCGGCCGGTTTCCAAGCTCTAGCTGATGACGTGCGCATTGGGGAGGATGAATATGATTATCAGGATACAAATGATCCTTCATCTCAAAGGACCAAATTCGGATCCGTCTCCATTAAAGCAAAAGGACCGATGGATAGATTTACTCAGCGAACTCCAGAAGAGTTGACGGCGGGGTTCGCTAAAACTAAGCAAACAACAATGGATTCCAAGCAAAGAAAGAAGAGAAGAGAAGACACCATTAGATACATTGGTAAATGGTTTTATGAAGCTGGGATTCCCTTCAATACCGCCACTCTCCCTCATTCCAGCAAATGTTGATAGGTATTGGAAGATTTGGTGAAATGTTGGAGGCCCCTCACCTTATGAGCTTAGTGAGACTGTTCTCGAAAGAGAGGTGGAGGAGACACAGAACAATCTCAAACCATTCAAAGAGAGTTGTATTATTAGTGGTTGCACACTAATGACCGACGCTTGGTCGGATCGAAAGAATAGGAGTTTGATGAACATCGTTGCCCACTGTCCAGCTGGAACAGCTTTCTTGCATTCAGAGGATGCTTCAGCAGAAAAACATGATGCAAATTACATCTTTCAATTTGTTGATAAAGCAATTAGAGATGTAGGGCCAGAAAATGTGGTTCAAATTGTGACTGACAATGCATCAAACAACATGGCTGCCGCAAATATTATGCAATTAAAGAGACCTAGCATTTTTGGACTTCATGTGCTGCACACACGGTGAATTTAATGCTAGGGGACATTGCCAAGATCAAACCTATTCGGAATGCTATTGTGAATGAGAGGTCCGTGTCAGTTTTCATTTACAGCCACACAATCACCCTTAGCTTGATGAGAGATATAGCAAAGGGAGATCTTCTAAGGCCTGGGGCTACTAGGTTTGCCACTGCATTCCTCTCCTTAAATTCTATGAGGGAGAAAAGAAAAGAGTTAAAGGAAATGTTTACATGTGAAAGATGGTTGCAGCATCCTCTTTCCGAAAAGAATGTGGGGAAGAAGGTATAATTTATAATTTTTATAGTTCTTGAATAATAAATTAATAATTAGAAATTATTTTATCTTGATTGTTGACCAATTTATTATTTACATTCGTAGGTTGCTGATATTGTTGGTTCCAATAGATTTTGGGACAATGTGGATCTTGCTCTCAAACTTTTTTCACCACTAGTGAAAGTGCTTCGACGAGTTGATGGTGATAAACCATCCATGGGATTTCTTTATGATGATCTGGAAAGAGCAAAGGAAGACATTAGAAAAAATCTCGACTCAAAAGAGAAGAAATATATTCCTATATGGAATATAATGACAAAAGATGGGATGATAAGCTTAAGGGCCTTTGCATAGAGCGGGACACTACTTGAACCCTTACACTTTTTACAAGAAGAAGTTGGAGATTGAAAAAGCCGGCATCTTTATGGATGGGCTTGTTGAGGTCATGCATAGATTCTACCCAGAAAGGCACGAAACTCTCAACAAGATAACTGACCAGTTGTCTTTGTATCAATATCAAAAAGGTTCTTTTGGGAGAGACTGGGCAAAAAAAGGAGCAGAAAATCCTAACCTTAATCCAGGTACATTGCTTGATATATTTGTTATTAAATTTAATGAAAAAATTATAAAGCTTAATTTATTGATGACTTTTTTATAACTTTCAATTGATTAGCTAATTGGTGGATGATGCATGGGACTGATGCTCCCGAGTTAAGAGAAATGGCAATGAGAGTCTTAAACTTGACAACCAGCTCGTCCGGGTGTGAGAGAAATTGGAGCACCTTTGAGACGGTATAAAAACTATCATTTTTTGGACTAAGAATTTCTTTTAGAAGTCTAAATTTTTGTGCATTATTAATTTGTTTAATGATTTTCTTTTTTAGGTCCATACAAAAAAGAGGAATAGACTAAGTCACAAGAAATTGCATAACTTAGTCTTTGTCAAGTTCAATGCAAAAATCAAGAGCAAAACATCATCGATTAATAGAGATCCATTGGCAGCTATTGATGATGAGGAAAGAGTCACCGATTGGTTGGTGCCTCCAAAAACAAATGGAGCTCCCGCTTCAGAAAGCGATGATGAGGTCTTTCCCGGAGAAGGATTAACTTGGAGGCAAGTTGGAAAATCCTCGGGAGCTACTATAAAGAAAAGAAAGAGTTCAAGAACAAAGTTGAAGACTTTTAAGAGAAAAGCAAAAAGCGGGGGCCCATCAAATAATGAACGCGAAGAAGACATGGAATCATCCAGTTCGGAGTCATCATCAGAGGATGAGAGCCATGAGGTGGAGCTTAATTTAACAAGGAATGATGTGATCGATTCAGAGGACTCAGAGCCGGAGTTTTCGGAGGATTGAGAAGGAGATATCACTCGAATCACTTTACCTTATGAACATTTATTGCTTTGAGCTGGATTTTGAAATGTGTTTAAGAACTATCTTGATGTGTAACTGTGTTTTTTGAACTTTATACTATTGGAAAGTGGAAACATGGACTTGATCTTTCTTAGAATTATAGCTTTCTATTGTTTATTTTTTTTGAAAGTATTTTTTCTCATTGTTTATTTAGATAGCTTTAATCATTTCTGTATATTAGCTTGTATATTGATTCTATGTTCATTGTTTATATTTTGTAGGTTGGCTACAACTTGAAGGTTTCATTCATAGTCGTAGCTTAAATACAAGTTGTCCAGGTAAGTATATTCAAAACAAGATGGTTTAAATATATATTGTTTTCATGCCTTTATATATCATAAATGTGATTGTTTTCATGCCTTTATATATCATAAATGTGATGTTTTAGGATATTTATGACATTTAAGACCATACTATATAATGTAAATGACCTCCGAAATTGACACCGAAATTGGGCAAATATCCCCGAAATTTCCCCGAAATCCGCAATCCGATATTACATTTTGCCTTCCGACATTAGGCCGACATCCGACATTTAGAACATTGTGTGTACACTTATACACATTGTGGACGTAAGGGCCACCTTGCTAGATTTTGCTTTGATAGATTACATACTTCAAATTTAGCAAAGAATTTTGTTTGGGTTAGAGAAGGTACTAACCCCCTTGGACCCAAAAGAGTATGGGTACCAAAGACCACCCCTCCTATTGTTTTTGATGTAGGTGTGGGCTCTCACATGACGTGAGAGTGATGACACCTTGGAGTGGATGTGTTCCGTGCTTAAAAGGAAATCAATTGGATGCATCACTTTCAAGGGAAGTGTTTGGTGGAAAGGACCACTATGTTTGGAGACAAGGAAAGTTGACTTCTAGGCTTTGGTAACAATTCCTAAACTCCCATTTATTACATGCTTTTCATTCTTATCATTATTAGCATGTTTTGATGTTTTATAACATGTTTCATTGTCTATGGATTAGTATGTAAATACCATGATTATTAGATCCTTGACATACATGTATAGTATTTGAGACACACATGTTTATATGAACCCATACTTAGTGGTCTCACGTTTGTTTAAGCTATAATGTACATCATGAATCTAATACATGTGAATTCACATAGTAATCATGTCTTAGTTTTATCATGATGATTTTTATATTGTGTTTTGATGCTTCATGTTAAGATTACTTGTTTAGATGTTAGTTTTCATTAAGACTAGGATTTATACTTGTACATATAGTGGGCCACAAATAAATCTATATATGTTGGGCTTGATTGCTTATTTGAACCCATTAGATGTGCTAATATAGTCTAGTTTTGATGATTCATACATTTTAAACTTGTATTCCTATTTTTGAATTTGTTTTATGAGTTTTCACTTCATGTATATGTTTGTATTGCCAAACTTTAAGATATACATGTATACCCCTTGAGTCTTTGCCTTTCATGCAAATCTATATATGGACTCAATTGTGTTTAGGGATATGTATGTATACTTATTGTGTTGACAATTCATACATATACCTTGAAATGAAATTTGCTTTGGTGAAAATTTAGTTTTTCGTGTTTTTGTGTTTAATTGTTTAACTTCATGTATATGTCTATCATGTCCAAACTATTAGATATACATGTTTATCCTTTTTGAGCCACGTGCCTTAATGCATATATTTTGTGGACTCGTTGTGTTTTGGATATGTATGTATATTTTAATTTGTACATGACATACATATGTCATTGAAGATTAAACAAGCTTTGATGATTTTCGTATTTTCAATGTTTAAGGAATAATTGAGCTTAATTGTATATTTTCATGATCATGTTCTTCACATTGTATTTATACACTCATATTTATATTTTGCTCATGTTTTGTTTTCATGAGTCATATTTATGCTTTATTGAATTTGAGTGTTGATTATCTTGTGGATTTCATGTTTTATGAAAAACTATTTTGCTTTATTCCTTGCTTGAAGGATTTCGTATTAATTTAAAAGTTTTTTCATTTAACTAGTTACGGTATTCTTCATATGGTAGAGTTTTTCAAACATACTCTATTTTCAAACCTATTTTTGAAGACCCCTACCATCCAAGGGCGGTTGGATGGGAGATCATGTTCATGCATGCTTTATAATGAAAATCATTTAAAACTTGAACCATGATTGGGTGGTAGATTATATGAGATATACACCTGATTTTTATTGTTATGTCAATTGGTATCATTGAACTCTTTCAATTGGTATCAATTTGATTCTTTTGTATACTCATGTGTGTTTGTGTATGTATACTTTCAATTGGTATCATCTATTGGTGATTGGTACTCATTCTATTTCATACACATATACTTGTTTTATTTGTGCTACTATATTCCTATATCTTTAGTACAAATTTTGTTTATGCTAGCGCTTGAGCTTCACTTTATTTCAATTGATTTAGTTTTCAATTGGTATCTTATTTCAAGCCTACGCATAATTTTTGTTGGTATTTCATAAAGGGGGAGAAAAATTCGATTTTCATATCTTCAATTGGTATTTAGTTTTCCACTCCCTTGCTTTATGATAAGAAAATAAAAGGTTTAAATTGATATCATATTCTTAAAAGAAAAATACTATCTTTTGATATCAAGATGTGTTGTGTTGTAAATTGGTATCTAAAAATTTTTTGTTTAAAGTAAAATACAAAAGTTTTTGATTTGTATTGACTATATGCAAGGAGAGCTTAACATCTCTTCTACATATAGATTCATGTTGAGTGTATTGTGTATTGAAGAGCTTAACATCTCTTCTATATGTGGTACTCGTGTGTAGGGGGAGCTTCATATCTCCTCTTATGCATTACATAATGTGTGTTATGTGAATTAGGGCTTAACATCCCTCCTTCATGTAATGCATATGTGTAGGGAAGCTAACTTAACGTCTTCCTCTTCATGAATGTATATAGCATATAACATTTGTTGATCTTTATTTTCTATTGATATCAAGATGCTTCATTGACATATTTTTCTATTGATATCATGTTGTTTAAAGTCACCCCTTATTGACTTTGTTTTTGTTTTAGACAAAAAAGGGGAGAACATTGTTTGTATTGTTTTGATTGACAAAAAGGGGGAGAAAGATTTTTACCCCTCATTTATTGTTTTGATTGTTTACCCCTTTGTTGATGAGAGTGACAAAAAGGGGGAGAATAATTTGGTTTATATATATGCATACTTATGTTTTTGCATATATTAAGTTTTATTGGTAAGTTTTATTGGTATCTAGAGCATCTAGTGTTCTTGTTAATGTTTTATTAATTTAATTGGTAACTAGAGCTTCTAGAATATGTTTTATGCATGTTGATGCATACATGTTTATATGCATTCTTGTGTTTACTTTTCTCATGTTTAACGAATGAACAATAGATATGCATATATGTTTTGTTTTGCAAATAGGAGAAAAAGAATTTGAAGAATTTGATATGTTTTATCTCCATAAATTTGCATACATATTTTTGAGCTTCATTGTCATATATTATTATTTGTTTTATGCATGAGTTAAGGGGGAGCTTCTTTGAAGCTTAACTTTAATCCATGCATATATAACTCCATGAGTTTTGTCATCATCAAAAAGGGGGAGATTGTTGGCCCAAAGGCCTTCCACTCTAGTTTTGATGATGATTAACTCATGTAGTTATGTTTACTAATATTTTTGTGATTTTAAGTTTCAGATCATTAGCAAGATATTAGTTGGTGATTAGCTTCAACAAAGGAGTTTAGAAGCTTTTCATAGTGATTCCAGGGCCAAAGTTTCAAGATCACACATTGCCTAGCCCATGGATGGAGTTTTGGAGCAAGTCTACTTGAAGATGAAGATCATCAAGAAGACTTAGGTATCCATAGTTTAGATAGTGTGTTTTAGATCCATTTGTAAAGTTTAGTATAGTTGATATGCTCAAGTGCACAACACACAAAAGATTTATGTTTTGGATTTTGGTTTTCATGAATAGTAGATCAAAACAAGTTTACTTTATTTCTATGTATATTAGATATGTTCTAGATATACATACATGCTTTAAACTTGCTAGACAAACTTATTTTTACTTTCTTATTCATGTATTGAAAAAATCAAGTTTGATAAAAATACAAGTTTTGTTTTTGATAAAATTTGCAAGACTCAAAAATGAATTGATATGATTGATATATGTCTTGAAATTTTTATCACAAGTTTGTGTTTCCATATAAAATGATAAAACTATTTTTGGTGATTTTTAGAAGTGTTAAAAGATTTTTAGAAAAATATTTTACATTGTTTTTCTGACCCAGATTTCTGTTCCAGGCTTCAATCAGTCGACTAGTCAACCTGACCTAGTCGACTTGGGTGAAGTCGGTCGACCGGGCCGGTCGACCGACGTGCACAAATCTGTGCACGTTTGGAGACACTGGGACGGTCGATCGGGCTGAGAGCAGAGCTCTCTGTTTGTTTAGGTCGACCGGGCCGGTCGACCGTGGTTGCCCAACAGTCATATTTTAGACCGTTGGCGGTCGACCGTCCCGGTCGACCGCTGCCTGTCAGAGCTGCCAGCTCAGCTCTAACGGCTAGTTTTCTGATGGGCCTATATAAACCCCATCTCTTTGGGTTTTTGGCCAAGTTTTTTAGAGCAAAATTTTCCTGACTTCTTCAGTGTTTTAAAAGAGTTTTCAAAAGAGTTTTAAGTGCCAAAAGATCAATCTTAATTGTTTTTAAGTGTTTGTTATTTTCAAAGAAAACAAGTTTTTGGGAATTGATTTCTTGTTCTTTATCTCCATATCATTTTGGTATTTTCCCAAGAGATTTTCTTTGATCAAAACACTTGTGTTTTCCACACTTGAGCTATATCTTCTATCCTATTCTATTAGGATCTTGTATTTGTGGAAAAAGGAAAGAGGTTTGTGGTTGAAAGAGACCACCTATTGTAAACCCTTGATTTCTTGGTTGCTCCCTCTTTGGTAGAGGTTGAGGTTGTGTATTTGGGTTGTTGGTTTGCTCCCTCTAGTGAGAGGTGGAGTTTGGTTGTAAACCCTCTTCGGTAGAGGTGTTGGTTGTTGGCTTACCCCTCAGTTGTGAGGTGGTTGTTTGAGAGAGAAGTTAGGTACTCCTAGTGTTGTATCAAATCCTTCTCGGTGAAGGTTCCCTCGGTGGGAGTCCTCGGTGGACGTTGATAGTGGATTGGAAATCCTACACGGTGGTGTAGGCGGGGATGTAGAGCAAGGTGCTCGAACCTCGAAACATATCTTGGTGTTTGCGTTTTGATCCATTGTCTCTCTAACTCTCTCTCTTTACATTTGTGCAAAGCATCATTCATCATCCATATTATACTTGCTTGCATTTGTGTTGTGCCTTGCATTGATTCATATTGATATATCATCTTATATGCTTGGTTGTTTGAGTGTGCCTCACTTGTACTTAATCAATAAGAGCTTCACATAGCACCTCAACCCATTCAAGAGGCATCATGAGGAGTTAGTCCAGAGCCCTTCACGGGGAATTCGGCTACACTTGTTGATTGTACTAAGTGTGTTTGGAAGATTTGCATTAGCTTCCGCATTTAGCGCACTTAGTTTTACATTTAGTTCTAGATTAGCACTTACACCTATTCACCCCCCCTCTAGGTGTTTTTCATTAACATGACAAGGATCAAATTTACGTTCCAGAGGTAACAACTAACTTAGCAACTGAAGGTGTGATTTTAATCAAGTTTGATACTTCCCTTGAAGAAGTGGGTAAGAGGTGTAATTTTAACCAATAGGAGGTATGATTTTAACCATAGGTCTCATTTTCATCGAGAAAATTGAGGGGATTACTGTCAGGTGTAATTTAACATAATAGTGATTTATTTTGCGATTTGAGTAAATTTTGTTCATTCATGTTGGTGGAGATTGACAAGTAGAAGTTTTACTGTCATTGGTGTAAGTTTTAACATGACATGTTCGTTCTGTAACTCATTCTTTTGAGAAAGTGAGTATAGTTTTTTTTGTAGATGTACCATTCCATGGGAGGGAATTGGTAAAAGATTTTGGTGGGATTAGGTAGGATTGGTTCCTTTAGGATTTTTAGCTAACTCTCAGTTGTCAATGAGTTTGGTTTGCCTTTACCAACTACCGTTTGAGTTGGGCTAGCTATGTAATTTCTCTCAGTATGATGAGTTATCAAGGATTTTATATTGGACTTAAAAGCCAATTTATTCCTCTATCCTTAGCCATCGGAGACGTTAGATTGTTACGTCACTTGAAGTGATTTTTTAAAAAAAGTACTTGATGTACTTCTTGGATTTTCATTCCACAAATAACCTTTGAGAGGAAATGAGAGGAAATAGTTAACGTGATAACTAGGATCTCACTGGTGATTGAAGAGGTTTCCTTGTGGGATTTCTCCCGTCTCTCTCGTAACCAAGGCCCTAGTTCTCAACCGATCGTCATGCCTTGATATAAATGTGTAAACACTGGAAATGTCTTGTAAAAGCGTATCACGAACCTTTCTCAATGAGTTTGAGTTTATAAGTTACCAGATAAACTCGTTCAATCATCTTATAACTTTATAAGTCATCAGATAAACTCATTCATTCAGCTTATAGCTTGATAAGTCATCAGATAAACTCATTCAATCAACTTATAGCTTGATAAGTCATCAGATAAACTCATTTAATTAGCTTATAGCTTGATTGAGCGAACTGATCGTGGCGTCGGGTTCCGATCCGTCGAAAGGGGGAGGAAGTAGTTGGAGACATGTTACTATTACATATGGAAAAGTTAGGCTAGAAAAGCCATCCTTTTGGATCGAGAGGGACGATCAAGAAGAAGAGTGTCTATAACTGTTGCTGAAGCATGCTCCACATTAGAGTTTGATGAATGAGATTTCGCGATGACAAAGTGCTCATCGTTTGCTTCGATCCTTTTGGCCAGATTATTGTAGTCAACGGGGCAATTACTCCAGTTCGGATTCTAGTATGTCTGTAGATTCTTTTAGGCTCGGCAAATATTTCTTTTAAGTCGAGGAATGCTTGACATTTGATTCCTCAGAACTAAGAACTGGTTGTTTCCCTTTTAACTTCTTTGGCGTGGCATTTGGACCCACCATGTTTGAAGTTACCTCCGGGTACTCAAAGTCAGAAGACTTCTTACAAGATTGTCGTCTCTTGGCTGAGTCACGGTTCGAAGACTCGACCGAGTCGGAATCGTATCCATCTCGGCAGTCTGAGACCCGATTCTACGATCCACTCAGAAACGACCAAATCGGTCTTGACTCAGAGTTGACTCGGCCGAATCGGCCAAGTCACGATACGACTCGGACTGACTCGGCCGAGTCAGCTCTGAGTCAAGGCCGATTCAATTAAAAAACCCAAACTTACCTGAGATTTAAGGCTCCGCCGCCTGCCCTCTTGTCGTCGCCGCCTGCGACGCCCGATCTCTCCCCCTCCGCCGCCGCCTACTCTTGCTCGCCGCCGCGAGAGAGAGGGAGAGAGAGACAGAAAGGAGTGGGGAGACAAGAGAGGGAGGGAGGAGACGAGGGAGAGGGAGAGGGAGGGAGAGGGAGACGAGGGAGAGGGATCCAGAGGGAGGGAGAGAGTAGAGAGAGGGAGAGAGTAGAGAGAGGAGGGAGAGAGGCGAGAGGGAGGGAGATAGATCCAGAGGGAGGGAGAGATTGGGATCACCCGATCTCTCTCCTTTATCCTTTACTTTTTTTTGTTTTTTAATTTTTAGGGTTTTTAATATTTTCCTCCTAAAATCTTTAATATTTCTGAAGTACTCTCAAATCATCATATTTTCCTAATTACTCAAAATATATTTGTTTTGGATATGTGATACATGAATTTTGATGTCTATTTTTTTTACGATTTGTCATGATTTTTTCATAATTTTGGAGCTTTCTATGTAGCGTTTTGCGCGTATCGTTCGAGTCCGAACTGAGTCACCGAGACTGATTCTCTGTGTCAGCCGAGTCGGCGGCCGAGACCGCGACTTTGAACCATGGGCTGAGTTGGCAGTTGAAGCCTTTGATAATCGGCTAAAAAACGACGACTTAGTCATCTGAAAGCCACAATGGCAATTAGAGAGCACTGCCAAGATAAGCCGCTCGTAGTGACATTGAAGAGTGATTTGATGAACACTCTTTTTTCTGGTCAAGTAGTTCCTCAAATCAGTAGAAGGGGTGTCTGAGGAACCAACCTCACCCGTGAGGGTTGGGATCTTCCAGTTCAGATAGATTTGAACTTAGCCAGATGTGGCTGAACGCAAATGTCATGTTTTGAAATTAAAACGCGAGGGTTACGTTTGAAAGCAGCTTGCAGATGTCGCGTTTTGTGATTGAAATGCGAAGGTCGCTCTCCAAAGGCGCCTTCGGTTCAACGCGAGTATTGCATTTACTGGAAGTAACACGACTGTTGCATTTCAGTGACGCTTGCGTCTGAGCGCGAGTGTCATGTTTTGTGAGAGTAAGCAGGTCATCTTCTAGTGATGCATGCGTCTGGATGCGAATGTTGCATCTTGAGAGAATAACACAACTATCGCGTTTAGTTCATACTGCGCTACTCTAAACTTCTATTCGCTGACGACGAGCTTGACGTCTTCTCTGACGATCAGCAATTCGCTTGGCTCGTACGAGTTGTTGTGAACCCGCTGCAAACTGAGTATGCTCGGTGTCAAAGTGAGCCGTAAGACTTGTGTCTTGGTCACTTGACATGGAGTTCTTCCAACTGCGTAGGCGGTTAACTTGAGTTTACTTAACTTCAAGAGAGGTTTGTTGGTGAGAATAATCTCTGCCATTGTGTTGGCAAGCCATGTTGGCTTAAGGGAGGTTGCGTAAGCCTCAAGAGAGGTTGGACCATGTGCCTTGTTGAAAGGCATTCAATTAGCTTCGTAGGAAGTTTTTCCTTGAGAAGCCTCGATGAGGCCAGAGAGCGAGTCTCATTTGGGACTTTGCAGTATTTCTGCATCGATTTGGGGCTAGTTGGGCCCGAGGAGAGAAGTTGTTTGAACTTTTCTTGATCGAAGAATTTAACAGCCATGCGATCAATTTCAAATTGGCTTGCGCCACAGCCTTCTCGTCGGTAGAGAAAACGCTCCCCAGCGGAGTCACCATTTTTTTTTGTTTCTCGAAAAATTGAGATGTAAAAATCTTTATTTCATTGAAAAGAGAATTACAACGGATTAATATCCGATTACAAAAAAAATGAAAGAATGGATGAATCTCCCCTTTGTTTAAGTGTCGGGTTCGTCGTGTGGTGGAGGAGAGTGATTCTTGTTCTCCGTTGACGAGCCAAATCGGAATCTTGATTTTGGCTCTTCTTGCTCTCTTTTGCAGAGCTCTGAATAAAATATTAACTTTAGACAGTAGCCGAAATCTCAAGGAGATTGGAAGAAAAACTTGTTTGCCTTTTGCACAAGTTTATCAAGAGTCATCTCTTCTCTTGCTCTCTTAATTTTTTCTTCTTTTTCTTCTATAGCTTTTCATAGCTATTTATAGAAAATTTTGGGGTGTAATTCTCTGCATTAATGGGGATTAATCTCTCATTAAGTGAGAGAAGTGGGTGTAACTGACTCGGCTTTGTGGCTGTTAGTTACACCAGAAACGCGAATATCGCATTGATGTTGAAACGTGGAGCTAGCAAGCACACGTTTGATGTTGAATCACGGAGCTCGTAGGCTCGCTTTGATATTGAAACACGAGCTTGATTTAGATCCGCATTTGAAGAAGAACACGACCTTCGTGTTTAGTGATGGAACGCGAAGTTCGAATATGAAGAGAGAACGGGACTCTTGCGTTTGTTGTTGGAACACGAGGTTCGCGTTTGGGATTGAAACGTGACCTTTGCGTTTGGCGCAAGGCTCGCGTTTGAGGCTTTATCATCAGTAATTTTTGACTGCCTACAACTATTTGGTGTTTTGTTATTTTTTTTTGAAAAGCCATTTCCTTTCTTTTTGAAATAGTCCAACAATAGCAAATAGTTTTGCTTCATGTTTAAAGGACAACTTTTACAGTGAAATAACTATATTCACGTAAATATGAGATGTCAGCATGTTAATCATACACAAATTTCCACCATTATTTTGATAAAGGAAAATTTTGACTATAAGCTCCTAACAAATATCCTACTTTCTGAGGACTGATTTACAAGGTCAAGATATTCTCCCAAGGCATTCATAATAGGTTTTCGCATTGTTACGGATTTATATGATTGTATCAAATAATCATCGTTGTGGGGTAGTAATATCAAACTAGAATTTCTCACGGACTTTTATATGAACAACCCTCTAATAAATACAATAAACTAATATACTATAAAATGTTCAAAGTTTCATTCCTTTCAGCCCAAGCTTTGAAATCTTCTCTACTCATTTAGGGTAGCTTGAAATTTAAAAAACATTTAAATGATGTCCTAGCGTTTTTGCTACTGTGGTATCTTTGACAAGATTTCAGCCAAAATGACCCAGAACTTTGGAGTTTTAATTATCTTTGAACATTTGTTGGGGATTGGCACATTTCTGTCTGTATGTAAACTTGGAAACAATAAAGTTGACCTTTAAAGCTCTTGCTTGAGCAATATGATTCCCACTTTGAAGGTCTTGCTCAAGCAATTCGAGCATCATTTACAACATGGAATTTTAAGTTCCATGCACATTTATGGAGCTGATGAGGCTAGTCAGGAAGATGACACATGACACTTACAATACAACATACACACATCAACACCACTGACAAGTGAATAACCTCCTTTTCTGAGTGCTATGTTTAATTGTTTAAATCATAACCAGTCGCATGTATGGGTATGACACATTAACTGATTGGGGGCTTTTGTGATAATTAGAGCTTGTAGTTGTTTGCACTTACATCTTATATTGCTATTAAACTCTTCTATGGATCGTTATTGTCTTTAATCCTTTTCCATAAAAAATGGTTCCAATTATAGAGCATTAATCTAAATTGAGAAGGCCAATAGAAAAATTGGTCAAATTCAAGTCCGTAAGTTTGACAACTTACCAAGCACTATGTATATGAGTGGGATGCCTAGATTGGGTGCAGTATGTCTGGTGTCCTTATGGGCATAAAATGACATCCTGAGAAAATGAGAAATATATCTGGCACAATGGGAAATAGTACCAGGAAAATTGTTTCAACACTCATGGGACTCTCATCTAACACTTATCGAAAAAATATCTTAATTATATTGACATGTTTATGACCCATATCAAAAAATGGTTTTCTAGTTCGGCAAACTTGAGAAACATACGGGATACTGACCACTGCTAGTAGCTTTTTGGGAAAGAAACTGTAAAAAAATGAAGATCTTGTCGGGCAAACTAAAGTGACTCTGTTTATAGAAAAGTTGTTAGTGAACTTTTATTTTTGTGTAGAAAGGAACTTTAATGAATATTCACTTAAAGATGTAAGTTTTTGAAGGAACAATTGAATCTCAACTCTTTGTCCAAAAATGACTTCTTTCCTGGTCTCAATTTACCCTTCTCCTGAAAATACTCTCCCATCTCTCTGATAGTTTTAAGAAAAATTATTTATATGCAATTACATATAGACATATCTATTTAGTCGGTCTGTACGTAAAATTTATTTATATATTACAAGTGAAGCTTTAATAATATGCTACTATAAACTATATAAAATGATAAAAATATTAAGATACAGCTATGTTGTATTCATAGTAGATTTTATATCTTTTATTAATATTGTTTCAGGGTATATCCACTATTACTTATATTATACATTTCAAAAGAATAAGGCTTAATAAGTATGGTTCATGCATATGTGTCATATATATGGTTTCTGTAGTGGTAAAAAATTGACCCTCATATAATGACACCACGTTCCAAGCAACCAGGAGAATCCGTCACTCCACATCCTTCCAGAGCCAGTTCGGTCCACACTGAAGTCACTCTTCATCCCGTTGATACTTCCGTCCTGGTAGCTCTGATGCTCCAAGTCAACCCCAAAGTCTCTTCATTCTGAAGACTTCAATTCCACACAAGACAACTACAACAACAGAACTGTCTTTGCCGACAGTTACGCAACCAAATCTTCCCCATGTTCATAATGTGTAACACCCTCCAGCGTGTGTAGTTATGGACAGAGGCGAATTTTCCTGCATGCAATCTCAACAATCAAGCACCGGTAATCACGGTCGTTACAACAAATCAACACGTGTAGATCATGCGGTTATGAGGATCACGCTCGTACCATCCGCTTTCAGGCACATAGATCAATCAAGCATAAAGTGACCTCCCACGAGAGGATCGTTGGATTTTCTTTTCTTCCAATTAAGCCAGCACTAAGACTTTGGCAAACGATTCCTGTAATTACTGTAACATGCAAATTATAGTGAACTATCCCCCCTGTAGTTTTCCCCAGTTAAGGGTTTTCACGTAAAAATCATGCTTCTCTTTTTTGTGTTGTGGATCGACCGTCCTGGAAAAAGACTCTGGCAAACGATCAATCAAGCATCATCTTATTTCTCACATACCTCACTCCCTAATCTTGCTTGTGGTGTGGATCGATCATCCGATCGCTTGTAGCGAAAAATCTCACCACAAATCGATGCTTTCATTGAGATCTGAGTCCCAATACTCAGATTCTCTCCTGCTAAATCTTTCCTAAAAAATCCTCAAAAAAGCAGTGTTTTAAATGTCGGATATCAGGGAAATGTCGGATGTCGTAATCGGATGTCGGATTTCAGATTTCGGAGATATTTTGGGGCCATTTAGTAAATTTCGGACGTCATGACGGATAACAAATATATATCCTAGATGCCTTAAATAATGTAATTTAAAAATTCTTATCAAGGTAATACATACACAACTTATGCAAAACTACATAAATATGTTTAGGATATGTATAATTAACTTAAACATTTTGCATATATTCACTAATTCGTTGTTAAAATTTCTCAATTGCTCTAACTTCCAAGACCAATCAACATATTGGATTTTTCCCAAAATGTCGGCCGACATTTCGGGAAAATGTCGGCCGACATTTCAGATTTTTCCCGAAATGTCGGCCGACATTTTTTAAAACGCTATTTCAAATGCGGGTGAGGATGTCGTGGCGGTGAGGGCTTGAAAACAAAATGTCGGCCGACATTTCGGAAATGTCGGCCGACATTTCGGAAATGTCGGCCGACATTTCGGAAATGTCGGCCGACATTTAAAACACTGCAAAAAAGCCATGGTCTCGAAAAATCAGCCGACCACCGACAACGGGACCACCTCCAAGGGCAAATCTATTACCACCGCTGGGGGGCATCGTTTCCCCGAGCGACCTTAACCTCAGCCCTGTCGTGGAAGAGTCTATCTCCGCACCTTTACAAGGGACAACATGAGACACCCACCTGCCATCGATGTACGAAGGTCAACTCCAAATGTTCGCTGACATGAGGAGATGGCGAAGCAGCATGCTCTATTTGACCGCGAGTGGGAGCAAGCGATGCTCGATTGAGATAATGCGTCCCGTGAACGGGAGGAGTTGAAGCATATAAACAACTAACTCCTCGTTCAGATCACAACCATCCAAAGCACCCAAGGGCCGCCTCCGCCATTAGAAGGGCCAACTGCTACGGAGGCCCAAGTCAGCGAGCACACCCAGAGCCGGAGGCGATGCAGGTCAGACTTCCCTACTCCGTCAGAACGATCCGACGACAGGTCGAGTTCGTCTCATCCCCGCACGATGATCATACTCGGAGGAAGATTGAGGAGTTCATCTACGTCCAAGATCTCGACAAGCTTATATAGAAGCGAGTCGAGGAGACAAGAGTGTCACCCCATGGCAGACTCAGAGCCATCACCACCGATGCATCCAACTCTCCCTTCTCCGAGGGCTTATTAGAATGTGAATTTTCCAAGAAGCTCACGATTACAATCTTTGACTGCTACTCTGGAGCGATCCGATCCAGCATCTCCGTCAATATCAGGACAAGATGGCGATTTATGCCCAGAGCGACCCCATCATGTGCCGGATCTTCTTCTCCAGTTTGAAGGGAGTAGCTTCCTATTGGTTCTACTCTTTTCCATCACGATCGATCTGCAACTTCCAGGATTCACCAACTTATTCCTCTCTCTATACTCCCACCAGGAGTTTCAACAGATCAACCACCACCTTCTTTCTGTCAAGATGAGCCCTTCGACAGTCTTATCGTGTACGTCGGCTACTTCCAGAGTCACCTTGGCTGAGGTGCACAACTGCAGCGAAGATGTTGCCGCTTTCACATTCATCAGCGGGCTGCGAGTCACCCACTCACTGTATAAACATCTGGTGAAGTACAACATCACCCGTTGGAGTGAGGTCCTGTACCGAGCCCAATCGTATATCTAGTTGGAGGAAGTAATGAAAAATTATGTCAACCAGTCTCTCAACTGTGGCGATGACGGAGGGAGATCGAAGCCATATCACGGAGGCCCCTTCATCGACAACCCAGGTCGCGAGCAAGGCTCTTTCAAGAAGCATCTGCTCCCGAACCCTCAGCAGAGTCCACTCAGAGCTTACCAAGTGGATGACAGTCTCACCCCTCTGAAGCTCCTGATCCAGGACGTCTTCGAGGCCATCAAGGGTCAACCTTAGGTGAAGCGTCCGTAACCAAAGCCAAACGATCCTTCCTGTCCCGTAGTGAAGGACTACTGCTCTTTTCATGATTGCAAGGGACACTGGACTTCCCAGTGTCGGTCCCTTCGCAAGTATCTCGAAGATTTTGTCCAGTAAGGATATCTTCGGGAATACGTTCTTACACCCAGAGCCGCGTCCGAGACAGAAAGTCAGTAGAGAGCTCCATCTCCGACTCGACTGTTACACATGGTCACTCAGTACAAAGTGCTTGACTAACACCAACCCTGCAGAAAGAACATGGAAGTTCCTTTAGCAAATAATACTCCCCGTGTCTCATCCACTTTCATGTATTTTATTAAAATCAATTAATAAAATTTCATTCCGATTCTTAAACACTTCCCTACATCCTTCTCAGGATCTGTGGAACCTGCCCGCCAGCTCTCATGCGGCTAGCCTACGTGCTTCTTTCTCCGGAGACCTATGATCGTATGTCCAAGGAGAGATTCCCCCATTCGGGATCGACAACATCAGCATTCACCTTCGGGCTCTCTCAGGCTCATCCCTGATTGGGCAACTACCTTTTGAAAGGCTCATCCCCAATCAAGTAACTGCCATCCTCAAGGCTCATCCCTGATTGGGCAACTGTCAGGCTCATCCCCAACTGGGTAACTGTCAGACTCATCCCTAATCGGGCTTCCCCTATTGGGCTACTGCCTTTGTTTGTGCATTCCGAGGAGGGAAGCTCTCACTCGAGAATTATAACACAAGCATCTATCTCTGGATTTTTAGGATCATCCTTAATTGGGCAACTGTCTCCCGGAAGGCTCATTCTCAATTGAGCAACTGCCTACCTAGCTCCGTAGCTGAGGACTCCCCTCGAAATCTTCTGCTTGTATGTTCCTTAGATAGGAGCCCCTACTCGAGAACAGTAGACACAAACATCTGCCTTCGAGCACTTTCAGGCTTATCCTTGATTGGGCAACTGCCCTCCGGAAAGCTCACCCCCAATCAGACAACATAACCCTCAAGGTTCATCTCCGGTTGAGCAACCACTGTCTGGAAGGTTTATCCCCAGCTGAGCAACTTTTAGGCTCATGCCCAATCGGGCAATTATCGTCTGGAAGGTCCATCCCCGATTGGGCTACTGTCTTTGTTTGTGCGTTTTGAGAAGGGAAGCCTCCCACTCGAGAATCATAGCACAAACATTTATCTCTGGGTTCCTAAGGCTCATCCTCAATAAGGCAACTGTCCTCCGGAAAGCTCATTCCTAATTGAGCAACCGCCTACCCAGCTCCGTAGCTGGGGTTCCCATCACTTGAAATCCTCTGCTTGTGCATTCCGAGATGGGAGGTCTCCACTTGAGAACAGTAGACACAGACATCTGCCTCCGGGCTTTCTTCGGCTTGCCCCTTCCAAATGGGCAATCATCCAAACAGACCAGTCTGCTGAGGTTCTCACTTCACTCGGAGTTCAACGTCTGTACGCTCAGAGATGGAGTCACTGTCCAGAGACAGTAACGCGGACATATCGCATCCTTGCCATCCAGAAGTCAAGCCTCCGAAGGGGTATGATCATTCCACAATCCAAACAAGGCAAGATCTAAACATGACTCAGTCATTTCTATTACGAAATATTTGTCATTACATTTATTAAGTTTCATTATGTTGTTACATTTAACAAATGAAATACATGAAATTCATTTATATCCATGTGTTTGCACTTTTGAAAAAGAAACACATGAGATCCGAAAACTTATTCCGCTACTGTGGCCAGACCTCCGATACAAGAGCAACAAAGATTTGTTTATTGGAGATCTCCCAGAAACAGTCAACTGCCATAGATCCTAAGCAGGGAGCCATACTCTTCGACAACAGCTCATACGCCTTCAAGGCAGCCAGACCAGCACCGCTCCCCACGACGGTCCCCAAGAAGCTCTCCAAGAGCGAGGCAAATTTGTCCTACTAAACGGACTTCAACAAAAACACCCTAGAAGGAGAAAGCAACACTCCACTTTAGTATTTTGAGGAAGAGGTCAAGGCTCTGAGGTGAGAAGCAATTCTCTAGCACACCTGACCGAAGAGCCCCATTTCTTCCTTGTGCACCCAACATGGAGGGAGGGTCGGATCCTAAAGAACGATCCTTACCCTCTAAAAATCGGGTGAATCGGAGCCAGATCATCAGCTTCAATCGAAGCGCGCCAGCAAGCAATCGCTCCCGGCGACGGAGCCCTGTCATAATGATTGATGTTGTGACAGGCTCATCACAACGACTGACATATTACCCCAACCAAATTCCCGAACAGTGGGGGCTCAACCACCATCTTCTTCTTTCCCTTCCGTCCTTCCATCTGATGAAGAGGAGAAAATGATACATCGTGACTCGGCAAAGCAACAATGGAGGAATACAGAGGTTTCTCAGAGGAGGTGGCAGAGTTTACTTCCACCCAAAAGATCCAACCTATTTATAGATGGAGGGGGAGGAACCAAACCGTCTCAAATTCATATTTTCAATCTCCAAAAAGTCGGTTCACATCCCGATCGGTCAACTGAGGCATAATATCAACCGTCGCAGCCACACGATTTCAGTCATCATGGCGCCAGAATCCAAAGAGGCCCCGATTACAAGCTTCAAGAAAATCAATTGATCGGCTGCCAGCTGTCAGCCAACAACGGGATCTTCAAGTCTTCAGACGATCCACATTTAATTTCAAGATTCTCCTCTGCCCGCAAGCATCAAGACGAAATAATCTCATACCAATTCTGCTCTTCCGACTTATCTTTTGTTGTTCCGACAAGCGAAAGAGCGGGGGACATCTGTAGTGGTCAAAAATTGACCCTTACAGGATGTCACCACGTGTCCAAGCAATCAGGAGACTCTGTCACTCCATATCCTCCCGGAGCTAGTTCGGTCCACACTGAAGTCACTCTTCGCCCCGAGGATATTTCCGTCCCGGTAGCTCTGATGCTCTAAGCCATCCCGGAGCTCCCTCTGTTTCGAAAACTTCAATTCAATACAAGGCAATTACGACAACATATCATCATTGATCTCCGCCGACAGTTACGCAGCCAAATCTCCCCTACGTTCATAACGTGTAACACCCTCCAACGTGAGTAGTTATGGACAGAAGTGGATTTTCCTACAGGCAATACCAACAATCAAGCATCGGTAATCACGGTCGTTACAACAAATCAACAAGTGCAGATCATGTTCGAGGATCACGCTCGTACCATCCGCTTCCAGGCACATAGATTAGCCAAGCATAAAGAGACACGAGGAGGAGGACCGTTGGATCTTCTTTTCTTCCAATTAAGCCCAGCACTGAGATTCTGACAAACGATTCATGTAATTCTGTAACTTGTGAATTATAGTGAACTCCTCCCCGTTGTTTTCCCAGTTTAGAGTTTTCACGTAAAAAAATCACGTCTCTCTTTTTGTACTGTGCATTATCTTGTTTCACACACACACACACACACCCTATTTCTAGTGTGGATCGACTATTTGATCGCTCATGGCGGAAAATCGCCACCACAGTTTCCAAACTAGATGCTGATGTCTTTCTTTATTGTAATTCTCTCATGACATTCTTCATGTGAAAAATTTAATGAAGCACTACTCTGATTCCAGTGTCAAATTGAAGTTGAGAATAATATTTGATATATTTACACTAGCGATAATGAATACAGGGCCCTAAAATTATCTCTTGCATTTTAAGTTTTGGTGTATATAGAGGAAGGATCATATTTTGAAGGCATGTGATGATAAGCTCAGGACGTGTATATATCTTTATATTGTTAACTAAATTTCGTCTCTAATTTTGTGCATTATATTTGCTATTTTGCAACCCATAATTTCCTTTTGGGGGGAAATATGAAATTCTTTTGTACAAGGAGTCATTGTTTTTTGAACTTCTTAATAGTTCCTTATTATAATGTATCAACTTAGTCATTGAAAGGATTCTTTTTATAAGTAAATTCAGTGTTCCTGTGTGTCATATTTGTGCCTAAAGTTTGTGTCCTTAACGTGTCTTGATGATTTCCCTCGTCTGTCCCATAGAATGCCATGTAGTGCCTCTGAAGTTCTTTGGGTTTTTGCCTTGTCATTTTTCTCCAAGTGTTTGAGCGATATCTAATACATCCATAAACTTTCTCACAAATCATTCCTTTTTATCATTAGTTTCACACTTTTGTCTTTAAAATTTTTTGACGAGGAAACTAAGTGCTCATTCAACTGGGGAGCAACCTGCAAAAATCTCCTTGACTAATAAAGAGTTTAGATAATAATATTTGGTGTAGGGAATTGTATCAACCTTTGAGGCAAAATGTAAACCAATACTAAACTAGGCAAAATGAAGCTCATTCTCATAATATTTCATTTGTCAGAACTATAATTTTTTTCAGGTGCAATGAGTCCTTTTAAAGGATTAGATGCTCTAATTGCTCAAGCTGCTAAAGATAATCACGTATAGTATGAAATACATTATATCAAAGTTTCTGAAATGAAATATCTCCTGATTAGTTGTCAAACGGTGAACATAATTCATATTTGATTGTGTAAATAACCTTAATAACCCTAAGGTGATTAAAGCTACCAATGTCGAAATGTACTTCATTATTATTATGATTTTTTGAGAGAATACTTCATTATGTTTATATCCGATATATTAGCCTGCTGTGTTGACCAGCCTATATACACTGTCCATTTAGCTGGTCAGTTTTGTTTCATATCCCCATTAAAGCATTTCTGAGACTCATGTGCCAGTAATCACATGCATTTGTTTGTTCTTTTTCTTAAAAGTAAATAAATACTCATCGTTTTAAAGAGAACAAAATATTTCTATTTCTATTCATGTAGCATGTGATTGCAACATGCTGGAATATGTACCAAAGTCTTAACAACAAGGTTTTGGTTCCACCCCCTTCTGGAGTTCAGTTTTTAATGTGTATATTACATGCAATATGATACATTCTTTTCTCGTCATGTGGCTTACAGGGGCTCTGTTATTGTTTCTCAGGAGCAACATGGGGTAGTGGCAATGGTAGCAAACTTGGCTGATCCATCATACAAATTGGAATTGTCATCAACTGTTCCATCCCTAGGATTGGTAAGTGATATCTTAAGATGGCGAAAGGAACTTTTTTGCTAACAAATTGTCAAAGAAGCCCTAGCTAATATTTTAACAGTTCATCATTTAAAATGTTTAATTTTTTTAACTATTACGAACTTTTTTTTTCTGCGATGAAAATGGTTCAATGAAATGACTCAGGACCTCAGCATCCTGAGTTACCGTTTAGGTTGTCGCAAAAGTTCTTTATAGTTCCATTTCAACATCTTTTGTGTTATCTTATCATTAAAATCAACCTACTTCATATATAACTTGACCTTCTACTGATCTTTTCATTCCTTAGTCCAAAAATGTGATATGTTACAGTACAAACATGACGATCTAAACCAATATTAAGGCAACAGCCTATCTTTATATCCTGAATCCTCTCCTTAGGAAATTAAAATCAGGGCAAGTTTTGATGCTAAACTCTCATGGAATTATTGAGGACCATCAAGTAAATGTTACCCCTTGCCTTGTTAATACGAGAAGAGTTGAGAAAAAATCAGTTTGCACATATATTGTTTGAAACATATCTTTTCCCTTTTGTAGCCAAGAGCAACTCTACGGTTCCCCAATGGTGAAGTATCACTTGAGGAGAAAGAAGATGAGGAACTTAAGGAAGTGCTATTGGTTAACGGGATCTTGAAAGGTAAACTTATGAATGGAGTTTGTACTGCCATGTACAAGGAAAATGATTTGAACCTAAGATATGCATATAAGGTGATTGATCTGCAGATCCCAGTACTTAACTTCCTTTTCTGACTGTTTATTATCTTTCCTTTTGTTCTTGAACAATATTATTTTGGTATATTTTCTTCTCATTCCATTATTTTTTAATATGTGATCTTGTTGTTGTCTTGGTAGGATCAAGAAATATCCTTCATCCCAAGCATTTCTTATCCGTCAAATGCCTATCCATTGCATTCAAGCGTCGTTTCAGTCCTTCAGACAAGTTGAGGTCAGTGTTCTCCTGTATCTTCTAAAAGTTTATTTTTAGTTTCCTGGAGAACACTTCTTGCTATCTTGTAACCAGCAAGGGAAGCAAAATGGAGAACACTTTAAACTTAAATATATATTTCTCTACACGTGTGCGCGCGCGCCCCCGTCTGCTCGTACTAGCATTATTTTTTTATTTTCAACTTGAAAGTCCTAAGGTAACTATTTGCAGACAAAAGAAAATAAGAGGAAAGAAGTTGATCTTGCTGTAATATGACAATCACTTGGTGATAGTGTAGTGACAATTTCATGTAAATTAGGCTGATGGTGGTCTTGAAATATTTTAAGTTTCACTGCATTCAGCTTATCATATTATAAATCTCCTAATTTCACATGTTATGTTGGTGGTCTTGAAGTATGATCAGATTTTGTTGCTTTTGAAATAGGTATATGCTATTTATTTATATTATTAACTATGGCTAAAGATGGTGACACTGCTACATATGTTATTGAAATATTAAGTTGGTAAAATGCATCAAAGGAGTGCATTTCTATTCAATGTAGAAGATAAATCAGTAGAATTTGCCAAGTTTCGAATTCACTTAGAAAACATTTATGTTAGTTTCCATGCGAGCTACAAGGGAAGTAATGGTTAGGAATAGCGTACCATATTATCAGCATCAATTTGAATATTCAAGTTTGTATCACACTTGGAGAAGAAGTTATGACGGTTTTGTCATAAAATACTGTTAGAACAATAACTAGTGCCTCAATGGGAACAATACCAGAGTATCAGAATCAGATTTGAACTTGAACCATAATTACTAAGATTGGAGATAAGAATGCCCATGATGATTCAATTAGAATATGGTGATGGATAAGAACTGCACCAATTTTGGACATAGCGTTGTAGGACCAGTGGAGATGACATGGTGTGTGTACCAACGTAGGTAAGTATTGTTCAGTAGAACAACCCAGATGTGTGAAAAATCAAGAAAGACTAAAGAGGAGTAAGAGATCTTTCATGATGACAGATCGAATTAGGTAACATTTGGCAATTAGGTAATATTGGCATATGATAATCCTTTCCAGAACTGAAGATAAATCAGGGTGCATTAGGTTTGTAATATCCCCTATTTAATAATACCATATAATTATTTTTAAATATTTACCTAAATTCTATTTATTATCTTATTATTATTAATTAACTTGATTTAGTATCATTATTAGTATTATTATTATTTATGACTTGTAGACTCTTATTGCTTATATTTAGTTATTTTAAATTATTATTAATGAGTAGTATTATTATTTTCATCCAAGCCCAATAAGCTCAGCCCATTCTCCTTTTCCTTTTTATTTTCTTTTCCTTTTTATTCTAAGCCCACATGAGCCAAGCCCACTTTTTATTTTCATTATTTTCCTTCTCCTTCTTCTATTTTTCTTTAAGCCCAAAAAAAAAAAAAACTAAGCCCACAAGCCCACCCTCTATTTTTCTTATTCTTATATTACTTATTTCTTCTAATTAAAGCCTAAATATAACTCATAACCCATTACCATGAGATCCTTACCCATTAACCCAAAACACAATCCTAATCCTAATCCAAATTCTATCTTATCAAATTTTTTCATAAATATTAACTAATCCTAATCTAAATCCTAACTACTAAATTAAGTAATCTAAACCTAATTAGAATTCATGTTTCTAAAATATCTTATATCCTATATAAAGAGCCAAACTCTTTCTTTCTCTTCTTCTCAAGAGAAAACCCTAATCTAAAATCTCCCTACTTCCATCTTTCCCTTCTCCTCAAACGGATCGTGAACGAAAAGGGAGTTTCGAGGTACAAGGGTTGAGGAGAAAGCAAGGAGGAACAACTCAAGTAAGTAAAAAATCAAACTTTTATGAATTAAAATTTGATTAATGGTTTCATGATTAGATTTATATTCCCATAAATTTTTCATCTAGAATTCTTGTCTAAGCTCTAATAAAAAATTAAATTTTGGAACTCGAATTTAAATAATTTATAACGTTAACTCTTTCCATGGATCGTTTTCTTTCATTAAAAAAATCACCTTTGTTTATATAAAATATATAAAAGTCACAAATTATTACCCTAATTGGAATATTAAAAAGAAGAAAAAAAGAATTGGTTTGGATCTAATAAATTGCATGTTAAAAATTTTTATTCCAAAAAGAAATTTTTTAGAACTTAATTCCAATGATCTAAATTAGACACATAGGCTAATCTATCAATATATCAAAACTCAATCTAAAAATCTAATTAAAATACATGTGATCATATACCAACCCATATTTTAAATTACAAATTTTTCTGGAATTTTTACAGCAAAAGATTTAAAAAAATAGAAAAATCCCGGACCAGGGCTGGGCTTGGCCTGGTCCGGCCTGAGACTGGTCGGGCCTGCTGGGCCTGGCAGAAGGGCCAGGCCCGTGAAATAAAAAAAGTCAAAAAAATAAAGACTTAACAGTCGGACCAGACCTGGCCTGGCCCGGGTCTGGCCGGGCTGATCTGCACAGGGCCCTTGGGCCCTTTTTAAATAACAATAATAATAATAAGTGAAAACGAAAATCTGGACCAGACCTGGGTCCGGCCTGGTCCAGCCCAGGCCTGGATGGGCCTGGGCTACTGTTAGAGATAGGTTAAATTAAGAAAAAAAGGAAAGAAGAAAGAAAGAAAGAATATTTTGTATTAAAACAATCGGTTAAAAATATCAAAAAAAATAGAGAAAAATATAAATAATAGTCTACAATATTTCTACAATCTATGATAAATTTTTTTAGATAAATACTAACACGAAATTTAAATTAAATCACCCACTTTAACAAAACCATTATTCCTTAATGTTAAATTTAGACCCGTTAAATATTTTAATAGTTTAAAGCCTATTAAAAATCCAACAAAAAATTAGAAACTAGTTTAAATTAAATCTACTAGATTTAGTAGACCTAGAGGATCATATTCTCAACCCCAAACTAATTAATCAAGATTAAAACTCATTATAACTCCCAAGTAAAACATCCTTTTAAAGATCCTAACAATTTCTATTGAAATACATTTATGTAGATTTACCGGGATTCCTAGAATTTCCGTGCTTTGGACTTGCGATCGAGTTCAGGTGAGTGTCACTTCTTTGTTTAATTTTATTTAATTTATTGTGAGTGTTTCCTTTTTTTATTTAATTTTATTTTGTAAGTGTTCTTTGTTTTCTCATTGAGTATTTTAGTATTATTTAATTTTATTATGAGTGCTTATTCCCTCTTCAGTTAACAAGAATTCTTGTGATGAAGGATTTTATCTAGTTATCTAATTATGTTGGTTAAGCTAATGTTCTAGTATTTAGAAATTTCATAAGTTTCATGAATTACCTCCATGCATTATCCGTAGTATTTTTTTTGTGTATTCTTGTATGCTTCAAGATCACTACATGACATCGGTTAGGACTTTACTACTAAGACTCACCTGAATGATATTTGTGACCATCATGTTCATGTTATCTAACTACTGTGAAAAATATTGTAAGACGTTAACAATCCCGTCCTGTTTATCATGTTCATCGATATATATATTCTGTTATACATGTATCACGATTTCACTTCTATGTTGTTACTATTATCATTACCGAATTATCCCAGTAAATTTAGGTAACATGTACATTAATAATATTAAACAACTTACACTGGGATTGGGAAAATTGGTGGAGGAGACAGCGTCTGTATTTTGGGCGGACCTAGGATTTAGGTTGCGCAGCCGAAAGAGGGTTCCACTGCAGGGTTCCCGTGGGGTGACTGGCACCCCGTCCTTTTCCTGTTATACATGTACCTGTTCCTGTTATACATGTTCCGACTATCTTGCGGTAGGTCTTGGTTCAGCGCCAGGAGTCTGGGCCGTGGTCCCGTGTATGCACGAGACCCACCTAAAACACAGACAATGTCTCCAACTGATCAGTTTCAATAACTGAGGACCTCGATTGGCATGTGTGGTAGGCGTAGTATGGGATGCGTCTATTACATGTGGTAATTGGTGTTCGCTGACATAATTAATAATGATAAACTGTTAATGTATTGTGACTAACCGTGATCACCCGACTGTATATACATGTATAAACTATGATAGACATAGGATTGTACATCAAACTAGTGACATATACTAGGTTATACCTTATGACATCAGTTGTTTGTTTACAGTTGTTTTACTTGTCTTTTATCTGCACGCTTATTCATGTTATTCTTATTCAGTTGTTTGTTTATCATGTTATTTAGTTATCCTATGTTTGCAATTATCTTGTTATTATTCTGTGCACATTGTTTATATGCACGAGCATTCCTCTTTACACACATACTCATTAGGTCGCTTCTGATGACCCTGAATTCGCACGTCCAGGGATTATTTTTGGACACCTTCTTATGTTGTTTAGGTGTTCGTGTGATCGTATGCTTCGCGAGGAGCTGGAGTCTATCTTTTCTTTATTATAGTTATTCTTGCTCTTTTATTCATGTTATTTCCTGATTCTATCTTTATCGCATCTAGTTGCCATTTCTTTCCTGTATTCATCTGTTATCATTGTGTTAGGTATTTATATGTCATATTGTAGTGATATTAATTTATCATAGTAGATTTTTAACAACTTGTTCAGGTTACTTTAGGCTTAGCGTGTATTCGTGGGGTATTTCCTCGCGTATATACGTCGCCGACTTTCGTCGAGACTCCGTTTCCACGTATTTTGGGAAGCGGGGCGTGACAGAGTTGATTCATATACTTGGGTTAACGGTTTTCTATTGTACAAGTATCATATGTGGTTTTCTTTTTTGACTTTGGCAATAGATGAGGATAACAAATTTTCACCTAATATACTTGGGTTAAGGGGTTTCTATTGTATAAATAGCGTATGTTGGTTTCTTTTTGGACTTTGGGAATAAATGAGGATAACAAATTTTCTCATATTGTAGTGAAGCATGTATGAAAGTGAAGGAACTGTTATGTTTACTCTTGATATTTCAGTCTTATGGTTCCTATTCTATATGCTTCTTGATTTATTTTTCCGCCATATTTCTTCTATGTTTCTTTCGTCTTATTCCGCCACTCAATTATCTGCTTTTTCGTTTTTCCTCCAGCTACTGCTACCATTTTGACTCTAATGAGTGGAGTTCAGTTTTCAAGCACACTGTTGGTATGGATCTCAAGTTTAAAGCTGGTTATGATTCTGAGGTGCGACTTGGCTGGGCATCTCTCTGGGTAAGACTACCATTCCTTGAACAGCATGCTTATGTGGCTTCAAACTTCAAAATTTTTAATAATATATAAACAGTTAGACTGTGAAACCTTTGTTTTATATAAGCAAGTTTTCCAAGTCGGTGAAACTTAGATCTTAAACATGTCAAAATTTGTCATGGGCATCTGATTGTTTCCAATAACCATCTCCCTGAGGAATTCAAGTTCTGTCCCTACAAGTTATCATAATTGAACTACCTAGCTTTGTATATCAAGTGATTTCATAACCTGAATATTTTCTGTGACCAATCCAAATTCATCTTCCTGGGTGATGAAACTATTCCTAGCTAGCATATGGACTGACATGCTTGTTATTTATAATTGTTCATGGCTGGAGCCCATGAAACTTACACAAGGCACCATTCCCTGGTGCGCATACAGCACCATTAACCTGGAAATGCTTACACCCATTGGCTGCAAGCTGGCTCTTTTTGCAGGATTGTTTAGTTGATTTTCTTCTTTCTAAAGTTTTCCTTGACTATTACCAGGCACTATATGTCGATCGCTTTAAAATAGTGGCATAGTTTCTGTTCTTATTACATCAAACCTAACAAATCCGGTGTGTGTTTTTTTGATTAATTTTTCGTGGGAGAAGTGATAGCGTTTCTAATTTTGACAATATACAATTACATTAGTGTATGGCCCTTTCATGTAAAGCTGATTTGAATACATGGTAAATTACAATTAAATACACGCATAACCCATTGACAAACCAATATTTTGCTATTTTTTTGTCAAAGATCATGTTTTGCTCTTAATCAATGTAGCTGTCACACGCCCTCTGAAATGCATGACTAGTTTCACTTGTACACCCTATGCCAGAAGAGCTGTCTTATTCATCCCTATGAATGTATGCAACCGAAATATCACTTCTCATCCATATGCATATAATTTCTATCTGCAGGTAAGTTCTTGTAAGTTTTTTTAGTAATGAATTTTTCTATTTGCAATTACCTTTTGGAAGCTGTATGCCAGAGGGAAAAACCTTGTTTTAGAATTTAAATAATCTCTTTTTCCTTCTTAAACAACAGCTATTATCAAGCATATTTTGATTAGCTATGCTAGCTTGTCGAGTCAAAACCAAACAATACACTTTGATGAACTGTTTTACTTTGAATTTTTTTTTTTTTTTTTTTTTTTTTTAAGGTTGGAGATGAAAATGGAAAAGCAAAGACATCCCCTATGAAGATGAAAGTTCAATTCATGCTCCAAGTTCCACAAGATGATGTTAGAAGTTCAGCCATCATGTTCCGTGTGAAGAAAAGGTGGGATATCTAGCCATGGTTCACAGTCGCGGTCTCGCCGCCGACTCGACGGGCACTGAGACGGATCGGTCTCGGCGACTCGGATCGGAATCGGGCGATACGCGCAAAACGCTACATAGAAAGCTCAAAAAATTCTGAAAAAATCACGACAAATCTTAAAAAATGTAGACATCCACATTCATGTATAACATGTCCAAAATATATCACCTAGCACACTAAACATAAAGCGAAAGTATAAATACAAGTGTCGTCGGTAGAAGCATATCAAAATACATGCACAATATAGTAAATTACACAAACTACATTCATAAATACATGCTAATGTAGTTATTTTCACATTGAATTGCGATGAGTCACAAAATCATCAGTATAATGTCGAGTCGACTGAGTCAACTCTGATTCTCGACCGAGTCGGTCTCCTCTGAATTGAGTCGACCGACTCGTGACTCGGACTCGTCTCGGAGCGGGCCGAGACGGATACGACTCGGCCGACTCGTCTCCGACTCGGCCGAGTCTATGAACTGTGTATCTAGCGCTTGTACTTTTCCTCTTTCTTCGGCAGACAAGGTATGCAAGCTGTATTATTGGAGTGGAGGGCTTTGGGCTTTACTCTTATCATCCTAATGTCTATGGCTACAGTTTGCAACCATATATTATGCCAATGAAATTCCTTGATTTATTGCCCCACTCTCTTCTAACTAACACATTATTACTTCATAGAGAGAGAGAGGTTAAAGTTAAACCCCTAATGCCGTAATACTAAATCTAACTGGAGAACTAATTAATCAATTCACATATGTGGCATGCTTCCCCAAAAACTTCTGAATTTCTAATTAAAAGGATTTTCTAGCCTCAATTAGTTGTGTTGTCTCAATCAGCTACTCATACTTTGACTTATTAAATAATTATGGTGAGAAGTATTGCACCAAGATAATGCCATAAACAATTACAATATGATGCCTATCCCCCCCCCCCCCCCCCCCCCCCTCCCTCTCTCCTTCAAGTGGAATTTTCAGAACGTGTTCTTATTTTTCTAAATATTTGTTTCAAGTGCAAAACTACTGGTAGTTGTGGTGCTAATGAGGCTAAATTTTTTCTGTTTGTTATGATATTATATATTGAGTATCTCACCTAAAGAAATCTATGGTTATTTTAGGTGTGCCTTAAAACATTCAAAGCAATTTTTCTTTCCACTCCATGTGCCTGTTTATGTTACCAGGATCCAGCACGGCAGGGCCTTATATTGCAACTAATTCTACATTTTGTGCCAGTAGGTAATTGGGCTAATGTGCATCAATCACTTTGAATTCTTGCTTCACATTTGAGGGGGTAAAAGTGAAGTATCAGTATACATTGCTCCTTTAGACTAAGTCAGCTCATTATGTTTACAATAGCTTGATCTAGTTCTTTTGAGATCTCACAAGCTGATTTTGTACATTTTTTTTCTATCATAAAATAAAAGGAACAACTTGCAGCATCTCTATATTTTTATGAGGAGTGGAAATGGGAGCTCCCAGCAGTCATGTGGCTGTGTAGAGACTAGAGATAATTTTATAGCTTTGATCAACACATTCATTGTACATGGTAGCAATTGGCATGTTCGCTTGGTATATTAGTATCGTATAATAGTAAAAATTAATTTCAGCTTTGCATATTATTATTCTCTTAAACTTTGAAGTCCATGTCAATGTTGATGTTTTAGCCTAGGGTGAAGCCAATTTTCTTCAGTGCTGTTTTTTATGGTGTTTGCATGTGACAGAAGAGTTCATTATTACAAGCTGACTCTTTGGCTCATCATGTTTGTTTTGAGACATAATTTGTTCTGGTATAAATATTGTTTGGGTGCTTTTCATGGTATTTATTCTGGAAATGAGTTTTCTGAAAAGATACGCGAACTTGAGATCTATTTTTTAGCAAGGCTTGAACCTGCATGAACCACTCATTCCTTTGGTTCTGAAGTTTCGACCGAAACCAAAGAACCATTTCCAGGGGCTGTTTGGTTGCAAGGAAGTGGGCGGAAGTAAGGAAATAGGGAAGTATAATTGCTCACTTCCCAGTCTATACAAACACCGGAAAAGGAAAATAAAAAAAACCTCTTTTCCTTTTATCTTTTCTCTTTTACACAACCATTTCCTCACTTCCAGAGTGCTACAGTTAATTTTGTGATCATGTAAATCTCATTTGTAATAAATTGTAACACAAAACAGTTAATTTTTTGACCATGTAAATCTCACTTGCATTCTAATTAGAGTCTATTTTTTATTTTTCTTAATTAATTTTTATTTTAATATTATTTTACAGTCAACTTTGTGGTCAATTTTTCCACTTCCACTTTCACATTACCATCCAAACACCGGAAAAGACAAAATATTTTTCAAATCACACTTCCCAACAACATCCAAACACCGGAAAACTTACTAACCAATTCCCAAGTTCCAAAGGGAATTATTATAACTTCCTCAATTCCTCACTTCCTCACTTCCACCCTTAACCAAACAGGCCCGATCGATGTGGAATTAGATGGGCAAAAACAAAGGGGGAAGTGGATTTCCATCGCTTTCTTTTTCTTTCTCATAGCTTCATTTTCAATCATCTAAACTACAAATGTGATCCTTGGAACTGGCCATTGCCAAGCAAAAATGTCCAGGTCAAGTTGTGCAGGTGAAGTGAGGTTGAAGGAAAGGGATGTCTATCAATTCTCATGTTCTTTGAAGAAAAAAACAAAAAAAATTCCCTCTTTTCTCATTGATTGAACTCTTGTTTACGCGTCAGTATGCTGAGGCTTGTTTTGTTTGTGCCTCTGTAGAATGTTCCTCAATATTATTTATTGCCTTTTTTAGATTTTATAAATATTTCTTTCCTTGTAATGTTGAGTTAGTTCTCTCTTGTGTGTGACAACAAGCTGCCAGCTTTCAAGCACCAATGAGAATGAAAGAAGAAAGAAAGAGCCCTTCTCTCTTGACTCACCTAACTGCTGACCACGCCAACTGCAAAGAGCTGCCTACAGATTTAGCAAAATATTATATGTGAGAGAGAGAGAGAGAGTCTCAGCTGGAGCTTGAGATGAGACAACTCAGACAAGGAGGCACATCTGATTCAGGCTGGATTAGGGAACGGTGGGTGGGTTGAGATTTCACTTTTGAGAGAAGACTTGTGTGAAGGTTGTTGGAAGGTTAAAATCCAAGCATGCATCTGAGTTCATGTTTATTTGAACAGGTCTTGAGATTTGTGATGATGACATCATGATGCAGAAAACAAGTTTAAAACATGCCACAAACTTTCATACAACTATAATCGAAATAAAAGGACTCGCTTTCTTAGTATTTGTGCAAATTCTAACGTGAGTATCGACTGCCAAGATGAAAGATTACCGTAAAATTGTTGTGAGGGCTGCACCAAAGAACACAGTAGCGAACAATCCAAACACCACATTTTGGAAAAGTGAAAGCCAGTCTTTAAAAAAAAAAAAAAAAAAAAAAAAAAAAAAAATCTAAACGTGGCCCAAAGTCAAGTCATCTTAGCTAGCATCCTCTATTTAAAATAATAATAATAAAAAGAATCCAAACTCATAAAAAAAATCACAGAAGAAACAGCCTCCCTTCTTCCTCTTGCCATGAAGTCAACCATCTCTCAACAAGGACACACTAACATCCCAATCTCAACACAACTAGAAAACATTCACACACAAACACAGAGGCAGGCCAATGCAGCAGTGAGAGCCAGAAACAATGCACTCTGCAAACCACTGGGGTGGCTCCTTTGAGATTGCCGCCGATGGCACGGACGACGAGCACAGCCGGAATCTCGACCTGGACCGGGCCGCGCTGTCCCGGCAGCAGCACCCCCTGGACGAGACCCAGCAGAGCTGGCTCCTCGGCCCGCAGGAAGGCGGGAAGAAGGACAAGTACGTCGACCTGGGCTGCATCATTGTCAAGCGCAAGCTCCTCAAGTGGGCGTTCTGGACCGTGCTCGTCGCCTTCATCGTCATCGGCATCCCCGTCATCGTCGTCAAGACCCTGCCCAAGCACAGGCAGCCGCCCCCGCCCCCCGACGAGTACTCGAAAGCCCTGCACAAGGCCCTCATGTTCTTCAATGCACAGAGATGTAAGCATGCTTCCTTTGTCTTTGGCAACCAATCTTTGGCAACCAGTAAACTTTCTGATATATGTTTCCGATATGTTGATCAGCTGGTCGCCTGCCGAAGAACAACGGCGTGCCGTGGCGTGGGAATTCAGCCCTGAATGACGGGGCCCTTCTGACAGACGTGAAAGGAGGGCTGGTCGGAGGGTACTACGACGCCGGGGACAACATCAAGTTCCATTTTCCCATGGCGTTTTCGATGTCGATCCTCAGCTGGTCAGTGATTGAGTACAGTCACAAGTATAAGGCAATGGGGGAGTATGAGCATGTGAGAGAGATCATCAAATGGGGAACTGATTATTTGCTCAAGACCTTCAATTCTTCTGCTACCACCATTGATAAAGTCTACAGCCAGGTAAACTTGAAAACTTTGCACATTGTGTTGATTTATTGTAATGTTCTGTTTCATCAGTTAATAGATCAGATACTTCTTTCCTTCAAATCTTTTGTAATATACACTGCAAAATCTTCTATTTTTTCAGTCTTAAATCCCCGAATCGAGGAAACATAGCACCAAATGTTTGTTGCTGAAATAACACAGAATTCAATCTGTCCTAAAAATTTTGTGTTGATTGTTTTGTGGCATTCTGTAGTCATCAGTTTTCCCCCTTTTTTTTTGCTCATTAGCCCTACATTTGGTATGTATTTGTATGTTCAGTTATTTATTATCAGCATTTCTCCTGCCCTAATTCTTCAGATTGAGTCATGACTCTCTACTACGATTTAAAATCTTAGTATCGGTATCGGCTAATAATTTTTAGTATCAACATTAGTGATCAATATCAAAAATATTACCATGTAATCAGTCGATATTATAAGGTCACTCTGGCCAATTTTTGAAACCATGCTCTGTGATTTTGAAAAGTTATCAGGCATATACTTGTATCTGAAAACTATACAGGAATCCAATCAGTCCTAACAAAAAGATGATCCTCAGGTTGGTGTGGGGAGAAATGGCACAACCACCCCAGATGACCACTACTGCTGGACGAGGCCAGAAGACATGGACTACCCCCGGCCGGTCATACCCTCAGCCACTGCCCCGGACCTCGGTGGCGAGATGGCCGCCGCCCTCGCTGCCGCCTCCATCGTCTTCCGTGACGACACCACCTACTCCAAGAAGCTCATCAAGGGCGCTGCGGCCGTCTACACATTCGCCCGCAACATGGGCCGGCGAACGCCCTACTCCCGTGGAGTCCTCGACATCGCGCAGTTCTACAACTCGTCGGGCTACTGGGACGAGTACATGTGGAGCGCGGCGTGGATGTACTACGCAACCGGAAACAGCAGCTACATATCGTTTGCCACGGATCCCAGGCTGCCGAAGAACGCGAACGCTTACGTTCGCGTGCCGGATTTAGGAGTGCTCAGCTGGGACAACAAGCTGCCTGCAGCTGAGTTGCTATGGACCAGGCTCAGGATCTTCCTGAATCCTGGGTACCCCTACGAGGAGTCCCTCAAGGGGTACCACAACATTACAGGCTTGAATATGTGCTCCTATATGAAGCAATACAATGTCTTCAACTTCACTCGCGGTGAGTTTCATCAGTAACAATTGAGACATCCGAGCTATAGTTTGCAAATCTCTTACTGTAGTCTTACTAATGCAGGGGGGTTGATACAGCTGAACCATGGCCGGCCGCAGCCGCTGCAGTATGTAGTGAATGCAGCCTTCCTCGCGAATCTCTACGCCGACTACATGGACGCGACTGACGTCCCCGGATGGTACTGCAACAACGACTTCTTTGATTCTAGCACTCTTCGTACCTTCGCCGCCTCTCAGGTTGACTGCTCTACTCACCTCATTTCCTGATACGTTTCGGTCTATATTGCACTGACACGGCCTGATACATTGACACACAACAAATTTTAAAAGAACGTAGAAGCTTCAACATTTGAGGTAACATATCTCTGATGAGCCATATTCCTGTGTGTGATTGCAAACAGTTGGACTACATTCTGGGAAACAATCCCCGGAAGATGAGTTACATAGTCGGATACGGCAATAAGTACCCGAAGCATGTGCACCACCGCGGCGCGTCGATCCCGCACAACGGCGTCAAGTACTCGTGCACTGGCGGAACGAAGTGGCGCGACGCCCGGTCGGCCAACCCGAACACGATCACTGGGGCGATGGTCGGGGGACCGGACCGGTTCGATGGATTCTCCGACGTGAGGACCAATTACAACTACACCGAGCCTACGTTGGCCGGCAATGCCGGCCTCGTGGCCGCCCTTGTGTCGATGACGAGCAGCGGTGACGGTGGCATTGACAAGAACACGATGTTCTCCGCCGTGCCGCCGATGTACCCCGGGACCCCGCCGCCGCCGCCGCCGTGGAAGCCGTGAGAGGGGTGCTTGTTTTGTTTCCATAGCATGAATCAGTGATATTGAACATTGTTGAAACTTGTGGGAGGGTGACGGTCATTTTACAAATTTACAGTGGATATATAGATAGATGAGCAGCTTAAACATGAATAAAAAGGCTCACATTGTTTTCAGAATCTAAGTGCAACCAATTTTTTCTTTTTCTTTTTCTTTTTTTTAAAGCTTAAGCTCCATTATATTACAATTCAAGTACATGGGCAAAGTTTATTATTTTGGTTTGATTTAAAATTGAGTAGTTCTGTTTTCTGGTAAATTTCAATTCAACACTTTCTTATTAAAGTACAATTATTAAACTAAATTCTATAAACTATATGTAACTTTGATTGTTATTACCTAATAAGTGATATAATTTTGATTATATTAACTCAAAATCAGAAAAAACTCATTTGTACACAAAATAAGATGCACAATTGGATTCAAAGTACGAAGTGTAAATTTGAGACGAATGGATCAACTCCATAAAAGTACGAATGGCTGAAAAAAAATTTCAGTTCTTCAGAAAGGAAAGCTGCAGCTCTTCAGAAGAGGAGGAGGTGGTTTTGAGCTATGGTCACTTGGCGATGTCTCTGCTCAGAATTGATTTTAGTGTGAGAATCAGATATTGGTTATGTATGTTTTAAGCTGGAAGTTTGGGTTCATGCTGTTAAAAATTCCAGACTTATATTTTTGTAAATCTATGATATATCAAAACACTAAATAAAAGTTTTCGCACGGGACAAAAAATTCTAGTTTTATGATTTTTTGATAAGATGTGATTTCATAAGCTGTCCTAAATTGTGCATCTGATTATGTCAGGTTTCTAATAAGAGTTAAAATCTTTTAATTCTCTGATTATTACTGTGAGAAATGTTAAGATTATGACGTGAATACGTCGTGAAGAAGGTTGATTAATGTCGGATTTGACAGCTTTCTTTTTTGGATCTGTTTTGAGTATGAGTTGGATTCAAGTTTTCTTTATTCTGATTGAAGATGTTTTGAGTCCGAGTTGGCTTCAAGTTTTCTTTATTCTGATTGAAAGAGCTTGTTTAGGATTAGAAGAGTTTTAAATTAGGGGTGGCCTTCAATGTATTTCAAGAGCATCCTATAAATTTGTAATTTCTGGGTGTAATTCATCTAGGTGAGAAATTCGTGAGAGAAGCTTAACCACAAGGATTCGCTGTTCTTGGCTGCCATCAAAGACTTATAATCTTCTCAGCGTGAGGTGTAAGTAATCTTATTATACTCCCCAAAGTTTTAATAAGTTTCTCCACTCTTCTCCTCTGGACGCACAGACGATCAGTTTGATCGGTGGAACCACGTTGTATTGTTTATTAGCTTTCTATCTACTTTAGAATATCTTCTTCTCTTCTTCAAGTTGCCTTAGTAGATACTGTGGTTCGTATCGGCTGCGCCGCCCGTCCCAGTCGATTTAGTCGTAGGGGCGTCCAACTCCTGAAATCACAACAATTGGTATCAAAACATACAGATTGTTTCCTCACAAGAAATTCAATTTTTTTAAAAATTTAACAGTCAAGAATATTATTCAAATGTAGTGGCCATTGAGCATATTGGATGTTTCCAAATGTTCCTTTTCTTTCTTGTCCTGTTTTTCTCAGCATGCACATGCTACGAAATAATGTTGATTTGTCAATAATAGTGAAATATGATATATGGGGGGTGTATAAATAAAATAATATGACGTAACGGTAGCCTGAAGATAATTAGATGATTATATAGATCAGAATCCATCATAAACTTGAATCTACGAGGTGCCCTTAAATTAATAGAGAAGAAAACACAATTTTTTTCACGAAATTTTATTGATTAAGAGTTTTTAAGTGTATTATGTTGAGAAATATGAAGAATTAAATGTGAATCTTTGAGTTGAATTACGGCAAGATCCGTTGATAGAATCAATTGGATAATGGTTGGAGTGTGTTCTTCTTCCATTGGGGATGAACGTGATATATTCACATGTTCAATTCCGACTTGAGATATTCAAGTCTAAACTTTGCCTAATTCGAAAGCCAAAAGGGGACTAAAGGTAGTTAAAAACATTTAGTCTCACATTAGCCATGGGATAGAAGTTTGAAGTGTTTAAATAGAGAAAAATGGGAAGAAAGAGTGTGCCTTTGGATACTTGGAGTTTTCGCGCGCGATTAGGGAGAAACCATGCTCGCGCGCGCTGCCGGTGTCGGAGCCGGACTCGGGCTCGGGTTCTCTACCCGGTTCGGTTCTTTTTGAACCGGGTCTCACGGGTATGAGTTACAGCGGATCGTACCCGCTCCACCATCTGGATCCGAACCGACTCAGTGCAACAGCTGACAGAAAACCGCCACGAACAGTTCGGCGGTTTTTGTCTGAAACGAACCGTTGCAATGGTTCAGACCGAGCTGTTGCAACCATTCGGTCGGGTTCGACGATTTTACCCCTCCCGGAACGCTATAAATAGCGCTCCTTTTTTCTCATTTCAGAACACAGACAGAAACACAAAACAGTGCAAAAAAGGAAAACAAGTTCCTTCCTCTGCATTCCGAAGTGGGACTTCTGCAACTTAAATTCAGAAGTGACTTCCAACAGGAAGTGAGAATTCTGCAACTCGGATTCTGAAGTGACTTCTAACAGATTCTGAAGATTCATTCTAAAAGAAGGCTCAGAAAATTCAACATATTCTTTAAGAGAATTGTTGTCTAAATCTGTGACTTCCAAAGAAGAATATTCTTTTATCTCCTTTTTTTCTCTGCAATGGGTGTTCCTCCAAAGTAAAGACAAATATTCTCCCTGAAATTTGTCTTGGTCCTGCTGCTTTCATAATGCTGTGAAGGTACTGCTTAACTACGGTTCGACCATACGGTGATCTGGTAGTGCTATCCAAATATCATGAAGGAGTGTTGTATCTTGGGAGACAAGCGTCCAGTAACCCGTTAGCACCATAGCGGGGGACGTAATTGTCTTAAGGAGATTCGCTATAAGCGTACCTCACTCCAAGTACTGTATAAATGAATTAATTTTTTTATACAGGGTTATACTGATATTCAGTATATTGAGACTGAATTATACCAGTCTAATTGGTGTTTAACCAAGGAAGGTAATTGAAAAGTAGTTCTGTAATTAAGGAACGTTCTATTGAACGAAAAACCTTCCATCTGATATTCACCGACCTGACCAATTAGATCGGTGATATTGATTAGTTGTCAGATTGATCCTAGTAACTAATAATCTTAAGACAATTATCTCTTGAAGTTACTTACTTTTGTTCTGCTTGAATTTGCAGAAAATGTCTGAGACTAATCAAGAGCCAAGTAAGGCACCAAACATGCAGATTCAAGCTTTGATGCCTGCTCTACTTCCTAACCCGAAGCCAGAGAAGCCAGAAAAATTTGATGGCACAGAATTCAAGAGGTGGAAACAAAAGATGCTCTTCTACTTTACCACTCTGCATCTGGCCAAGTTCCTGCAAGAGGATCCACCAGAACCCGGAACTGATCGGGACTCAGTCCTTGCAGTCGATGCTTGGACTCAAGGTGACTTCTTTTGCTGAAACTATATTTTGAATGGACTGGATGATTCTCTTTACAATGTCTACAGTCCTATCGCAACGACAAAGAAGTTATGGGCCAGTCTTGATAAGAAGTACAGACTGAGGATGCCGATACAAAGAAGTTCGTCGTAGGACGATTTTATAGTACAAGATGGTGGACAACAAGATTGTGATCAGTCAGGTGCAAGAGTTCCAACTTATCTTGCACAAGATAGAGGCTGAAGGTATGAATCTACCTGAAACTTTTCAAGTTGCTACTATTGTGGAGAAACTCCCACCTGCGTGGAGAGATTTCAAGAACTACCTGAAGCACAAGCGTAAGGAGCTGAAGTTGGAATATCTCATTGTGAGGCTTCGAATTGAGGAGGACAACTGAAAGTCAGAGAAAAGGAGCAGTAAGAACTCCTATGAAGCCAAGGCCAATATAATCGAAGACTCAAAGCGGAAAGCGTCTACTTCTAAAAGTTTAAAGTGGAAGAAGACTGCCCAAGGGTACAAAGGCAAGGTTCAGAAGACAAGAACATGTGCTTCAAGGGAACTTACTACATCTGCAACAAAGAGGAGAATAAGGCGAATGAATGTCGCAGCCGTCTCAAAAAGAACAAGAAGAATCATCCACAGGAAAACCTGACCGACCATGCATCGCCATGCCTTTCAGCTGTGGTGTTAGAAGTGAATCTGACGACCAATAATAAGGATTGGTGGGTAGACACTGGGGCTACTCGGCACATCTGCTCTGAGAAATTATTATTCTCCGAATATCATAAACTAGAGCAAGATGAGCAATTCTTTATGGGAAACTCAGCCGTCTCCAAGGTTGAGGGAAAAAAAAGGTCATCCTGAGTGGACATCTGCGAAAGAGCTTACTCTAAATAATGTGCTACATGTTCCAGATATCCGCAAGAATCTGATCTCTGTATCAATACTTAGTAAGAAAGGATTTAGAATGATTTTTGAATCAGATAAATTTGTACTTACTAAGAGTGGGCTGTATGTGGGAAAGGGTTATCTTGTTGATGGACTTTTTAAAGCCAATGTTGTAGTGGTGGACAAAAAGTCTGTGTATTTGTACCCTAAGCTTATAAATAAAGAAAAGTCTTCTGTTTATTTACTTGAGTCTCCTATTTTATAGCATGCTAGATTAGGGCATGTAAATTACAAGTCTTTAAAAAAACTTGTCTAATCTAAGATATATTTCTAAACTCAACTTGAAAGAAATTCGTAAGTGTGAGATTTGTGTTGAGGCCAAGTTCGCGAAAAGTTCATTTCACTCAATTGATCGAAATACAGAACCTTTAGGGTTAATTCATTGCGATCTGTGTGACTTGAAGTTTATGCCAACTAGAGGCCAGAAAAAGTATTTTATTACTTTTATTGATGACTATATAAGATACTGTTATGTGTATCTTCTAAACAGTAAGGATGAGGTAATGAATATGTTTATAAAATATAACATATAAAGCCGAAGTAGAGAATCAACTCAACAAGAATATCAAGATTCTAAAATCCGATCAAGGCGGAGAATATGAATCAAATGATTTTAGTGAGTTATGAACTAAATTTGGTATCCATCAAACTACAGCACCATATACTCCTTAGCAAAATAAAATTGCTGAACGGAAGAACAGAACTTTGAAGGAGATGGTCAATTCCATGCTCGTAAGTTCTGGAGCTCTGCAGAACCTGTGGGGGAAAGCTCTGTTAACTGCAAATTATATTCTAAACAGAGTACCCCACAAGAAATTGGTCTTATATCATTTGAGTTATGGCATGGATGGACACCTTCCTACCATTACCTCAAAATGTGGGGGTGCCTTGCAAAAGTACTAGCACCATTGCCTAAAAAGACTAAGTTGGGAGCAAGAACTTTGTATGCATACTCATAGGCTATGCCTTGAATAGTAGTGCCTACAGATTTCTGGTTCATAAATCAGAAATACCAGATATTCATGTAAACATGATTATCGAATCTATAGATATTGTGTTCTTTGAAGACATCTTTCCATACAAACGGGAAACAGATAAGACTTCTGGGAAAAGAACACATGAGATGGCATTCAGGGATGGAACCCCCGAGGAACCGATTGTTAATGCGAAAATTGACAAGAAAAAGTCAGAAATCTAGAATCTCAAAATCTTTTGGTCCAAATTTCATAGCATACGCTATTGAAAGCGAGCCTCAAAAATTTAAAGAGGCTATGTCTACCCCAGAAGCACAAATATGAAAAGAAACTATAAATAGCGAAATAGAATCCATACTAAGTATCATACTAGAGAATTGGCAAACTTGCCTTCTAGCAGTAAACCAATTGGGTGTAAGTGAATTTTCAAAAGAAAATTAAAACTCGATGGATCTATCGATAAGTACAAGGCTAGATTAGTAGCCAAGGGCTATTCGACAAACGGAAGGACTTGACTACTTCGATACTTATTCACCAGTAATAAGAATAATCTCCATTCGGATATTGATTGCAATTGCAATATTGCATAACTTAGATATCCATCAAATGGATGTCAAGACTGCATTTTTAAATGGTGAATTAAATGAAGAAATATATATGGAGCAACCTAAAGGATTTATAGTCAAGGGCCAAGAACACAAGTGTGTAAATTAGTAAAATCCTTATACGATCTAAAGCAGGCTCCAAAACAATGGCATGAAAAATTCGATAGTGTCATGATCAAAGATGGATTTACTATCAATGAATGCGATAAGTGTGTTTATACTAAAATAGTTAGAAATGCATGTATCATTATTTGCCTTTATGTAGACGACATGTTGATACTTGGGACTTTTATTGAAATTATTAAGTTCACTAAAAGAATGCTATCCAAGAGTTTTGACATGAAGGATCTGGGGGTTGCTGATATAATTTTAAGAATTAAAATCACAAGAACACCAGATGGAATCAGTCTATCTCAATCTCACTACGTGGATAAGATGATAGAAAGATTCAAGGATCATGGGATAAAGGAGAATACAAATCCTTTTCTCCCACACATCCACTTTCATAAGAATATAGGAACTGAAGGACGCCAGTTGGAGTATTCTCAGATTATCGGAAGTCTAATATATTTAATGAATTGCACTAGACCCAATATTGCTTACACTGTAAGCAAGTTAAGTAGATACACTAGTAACCTTAGTGATGATCATTGGACTGCTTTACTACGAGTATTAGGTTACGTATCACATACCAATGAATATGCCTTGAGATATAGAAGTATCCACTTGTACTTGAAAGATACAGTGATGCTAATTAGATTGCAGATTCTGAGAAATCAAAATCAACTAGTAGATACGTATTTACTCTAGGAGGGCAGCAGTATCATGAAAATCTTTCAAACAAACATGTTTTCCCTGTTCCACTATGGAATCAAAATTATAGCCTTAGACAAGGCCGGAGAAAAAGCAGAATGGCTTCGATAATTTTTGAAGATATACCATTATGGTAAAAGCCAGTGCCCGCTATATGCATACACTGCGATAATCAAGCAGCTATATTTAGGGCACAAAATTTTATATATAACAATAAGTCTAGATATATTTGTCGAAGACATAATACCGTTAAGTAGTTGCTCTCAAATGGAATTATCTCTATTGACTTTGTTTCATCAAAAGATAATTTAGCGGATCCGCTTACCAAAGGTTTAAGTAGAGAGCGTATAAACTGCGCATCGAGGGGAATGCGTCTAAAAGCCTAACCTTATTGAGTCAGCTCAATGGAAACCTCACTTAGCGACTGGAGATCCCACGGACTAAGTTCAAGAGGAAAGCTAGTTATGATTGACTCAGCAAGTAAGCACTTAGGAGGTTGACTCAAATCTATTCCTAAGGTGCACACAAGTGCTTTCTACAACTGGATTAAGGATAAGCTTAACGCTTTTAATGATGCCTATATCTTGTTATTAAACAAGTGGAGTAGAGTAGACTACTCTTAATAGGACGATCACCTATTTGAGTATAGAGCTAGGTCGGCTCTTTGGGAATTTCTATGGAGGCTGTTATTCCCTAAAGATACTCTCTGAAACTAAGAATGTTCAGGGCGAAAATGGACACAACCGAGAACCAAAATTAATTTGAAAAGTTACTGTGTGAAACTTATTGACTTGGCTTACACTAACGGCTAACAGTTCAAGACCTAGTTCACTGATTGGCCAATAAGTCCGATAAAACTTTCGCTATGAAAGGTTCAAGACCTAATTCACCTATCCTGATGCAGTTTCTTTTCTAAAGTACCTTTCACTATAGAGTCAATCTCTTTGTGTATAAATTCCTTGAATCTCCATTCATTGTGGGGGATTGTTGGGAAAATGAAGAATTAAATGTGAATCTTTGAGTTGAATTACGACAAGATTCGTTGATAGAATCAATGTATAATGGTTGGAGTGTGTTCTCCTTCCATTGGGGATGAATATGGTATATTCACATGTTTAATTCTGACTTCGAATGAATGAGATATTCAAGTCTAAAGTTTATCTAATTCAAAAGTAAAAAGGGACTAAAGGTAGCTAAAAGTATTTAGTCCCACATTGGCCATGGGATGAAAGTTTGAAGTGTTTAAATAGAGAAAAATGGGAACAAAGGGTGTGCCCTTTGGGTACTTGAGTTTTCGCACGCGATTAGGGGAAATCATGCCCACAAGCGTGCGCGCCGCCGCCAGCAGGGCGGCCGGCCGGCCAGTGCCGGGCTCAGGTTCGGGTTCTCTACCCGGTCCGGTTCTTTTTGAACCGGGTCTCACAGGGTATGGGTTACAGCGGATCGTATCCGCTCCGCGATCCGGATCCGAACCGACTCAGCGCAAGGCTGACAGAAAATCGCTGTGAACAGTTGGGCGGTTTCTCTCTGAAACGAACCATTGCAACGGTTCGACCGAACCGTTGCAACCGTTCGGTCGAGTTCGGACGGTTTTACCCATCCCGGAACGTTATAGATAGAGCTCCTTTTCTCTCATTTCAGAACACAGACAGAAACACAAAATAGTTAGAAAAGGAAAATAAGTTCCTTCCTCTGCATTCCGAAGTGGGACTTCTGCAACTCAGATTCAGAAGTGACTTCTAACAGGAAGTGCGAATTCTGCAACTCGGATTCCGAAGTGACTTCCAACAGATTCTGAAGATTCGTTCTGAAAGAAGGCTCAGAAAATTCAACATATTCTTTAAGAGAATTGTTGTCTGAATCTGTGACTTCCAAAGAATTGTTGTCTAAAAATTCAACATATTCTTCTATCTCCCTCTTTTCTCTGAGTGAGTATTCCTCCAAAGTAAAGACAAATATTCTCCCTGAAATTTGTCTTAGTCCTGTTGCTTTCATAATCCTGTGAAGGTACTGGTTAACTACGGTTCGACCGTACGGTGATTTGATAGTGATATCCAAATACCGTGAAGGAGTGTTGTATCTTTGGAGACCAGAGTCCAGTAACCCGTTAGCACCATAGCGGGGGACGTAATTGTCTTAAGGAGATTCGCTATAAGCGTACCTCACTCCAAGTACTGTATAGGTGAATTAATTTTCTTTATACAGGGGTTATACTGATATTCTGTATATTGAGACTGACTTATACCAGTCTAATTGGTGTTTAACCAAGGAAGGTAATTGAAAGGTGGTTCTGTAATTAAGGAACGTTCTATTGAACGGAAAACCTCCCACCTGACATTCACCGACCTAACCAATTAGATCAGTGATATTAATTAGTTGTCAGATTGATCCTAGTAACTAACATATTATACTGGAAACCTTCCACAGATTTTAATTGTTAAAAACTTACTTAGAAAAGAAAAAGACATTAACTGAAATTTCAGCGTCCAAAATAGAACAACTTAATACAAAATGGGAAACTTCACAACAAATCAACTTAGTTTACTCGTACTGGCTTCATTATTATTAAAAGAGTATTAGAATACCTTAGATAGTTATTTTAGCCTCCACCAATATCACAAATGAAAACCCAAGTCTACCCAAACCTCATAGATATTCATATTAAAGATTCAATATTTATCAGAAATTAGGGCCTGTACTCATCAGCTTAATAGATGGAAAGGGTGCAAGATTGTTCATATTGAAAATTAAGGACTGATAATTTTAATTATATTTCTCTACCTGCCACAACTTGATTTTAGTAAACAGAGAAAATAGTATAAAGATTGTCTGTGGATTCAACACATAATAATAGAAGGCTACTTATAAGGCAATACAATGAGAATCAAATTAGCAGCAATAAAGTCATACAAAAACGACTTGCAGCTTGTAACAATTGTTACAATTATTGAGAGAGTCTCCACTCAAGATCTATGTGAAGACTTGAGGATAGAAAATGCAGAATAAATCTAACAATAAGCACACACAAGGAACACCGAGATTTTAATATAGTTAGGCGACAACTCGGGTTTACGTCTATAATGCAAGAGAGAAATATTTCCCTAATCAATAAGAAAAGAAAATATTATACAACCTTCTTTCAAAGCTACAACAAGTTTGAGGATCAACAAACTAAAATGGAAAAAAAAAATACAATGTTATCTCACAAGCTCTAACTCCAATTTACCAAAATCACTTGGTAGAATCACCTTTCAAACAAGTAGAAGAACCCGATCTTCAAGATAGTGTGAAATTATTGACCAAATCAACACAAATGAGTACTTTGAGAAACCTTGTTAGGATTTTGCCTTATTTTCAAGAGAAAATGATGGTCCAAGAAAATTCAACCCGATTGGAGAAGACAATAATTTGAAGTAAAAGAAACAAATCAAGATGGAGCAATCTAATATACTTATAAAAGATATAAGTCGACTGATGCGCAGAACAGTCAACTATACAGTCGACTGAGCAGACATAGAGAATGATTGGTTATACAGAAGTCAACTAATAAGAATTATAAGTCTATTAATGGAAGGAGTAGTCGACTAATCTACATGATAAGTTGACTCTGGCGTTCTGAAGCGTGAGCAGTTTCCTTTTCAGGCGCGGCAAAGTTTTTTTCTGAAGGAGTACGAATAGGATTCCGATTCTGTTCAATAAAAATTTGTTTTTAAAAATTGAAGGGTCTAAAATTCTTCTAAATCAAGGAGATCAATTGATCAATATTCTTCAAGCATCCAACGGTCAAGATCATCTCATAGTCCAAATAAGAGTTGTATTATAAAATCCTATAAATAAAGGTTGTTGGCTGCCCAGAGGCCCTTCACTCTAGTTTTGATGATGATTAACTCATGTAGTTATAGTTTACTAATAATCTTGTGATATTTAGTTTCAGATATTTAATCAAGATATTAGTAGGTGATTAGCTTCAACAAATGTGTTTTTGGAGCTTTCACATATTGATTCAAGAGCTCGCGCGTCAAGATCGCATCTAGTACTCGGTTGGAGTCAAGCTCGTTGGATCGGTTTTGGATCGAGTCACTTGGAGAAGGAGTTCTATAAGAAGACCTCGGTTTATTTAGTAAAGATTGTGTTTAGATCATTGTAAAGATTAGATAGTGTTGATATGCTCAAGTTCACATACACACACTTGTTTTAAAGTATCATGTTTTGTTTTCGGTTTAATCGGTTTTGAATTTCTAGTTTAAATATATAGTTTTTCAAGAATAGATAGAATCAAAAACAAGTTTACATGGTTTAATGTATATTAGATTTGATCTATATACATCTATACTTCATCTATTTAGAAAAACTTATTTTGATAGTCTATTTCATAAGTTGGAGTTTTGTATTTAAACAAAGCTTATTTTTAGATTTCATGTCAAAAACATAGATATAAATCTTTATATGTATATTGGATTCTATCCATATACAATATACTTCAAAGTTGTTTCAATATCATGTTTTTGTATTTACATGTATTTTGGAAAAATCGGATTTCCATTTCAAAGTTTGGTTTTTGGAAAATACAGTTTTTGGTTTAAAGCAAATTTTCAAGAACACAAAATGGTTCAAATAGTTTATAATATATGTTGAATTTTACTCACATATATTTGTATTTCAAAGATCTAATAAGAACTGATTTTGTGCAATTTATGTGTATTTTATGGGATTTTTTAGAAGGCAAAAAGACAAGTTTTTAATCCCTAAAATGTTTGACCTAGCTGTCTGCCGGTCGACCGACGTGCACAGGACGTGCACGCAGCCTGGCTGGTGGGCCGGTCGACAGGGCGGTCGACCGTCCAGAGAGCTCTGCTCTCTGAAAATAGCCCCAGTCGACCGGTCAGTCGACCGGCAGAGAGCTGCTGCTCTATGTATCCAGTCTCGTCGACCGGACGGTCAACCGGTGGCACAATGGTCATAAAAATGACCGTTGGCCGATCGACCGGGCAGTCGACCGGAAGGGCAAAAATGCCCTTTCCTACTGCAACGGGCAGATTTGTTTTGGGGTTATATATACCCCATTCTTGAGCTGTTTTTGAAAGTACACCTAGAGGGGGGTGAATAGGTGTACTGCTAATCTAATGAACTAAATGCGAAAATTAAAACTTAATTGCAATTACATTTAATGCAACCAATGAGTGTAGCCAAATTCCCGGTGAAGGGCTCTGGACTAACTCCTCTTGATTCCTCTAAATAAGAGTTGAGGCGCTATATGAAGCTCTCGTGGTTAAACACAAGTGAGGCACACACAAACAAGCCAAGCATATATATGATATGGCAAAGTAAAGCAATGCACAAAGTAAAGAGAGAGAGTAAGAGTCAATGGATCAAACGCAAACACCAAGATTTGTTTCGAGGTTCGAGCACCCAGCTCTACGTCCTCGCCTTCACACAGAAGGATTTTCAATCCACTAGCTTGTCCACACAGGACTCCACACATGGAACCTTCACTGAGGATTTGGGGCAAATACAATCGGGAGTACACAACTCCTCTCTCAACCGAATACAACCTCTCACAGAGGCTAGGCACAATCCACAACAAACACCTCTACACTTAGAGGGTTAGGCACTTAGCCAATACAAACCAATCACCTCACACTTGAGGGATTCCAACACAAACTCCACCTCTCACTAGAGTGAGCTAACCACAATCTCCACCTCTCACTAGAAGGAGCTAACCACCACTCCAAAATCAACCTCTACACAAGAGGATAACACAAGTAGGAGGGTTACAACTTGGTGGTTTCCACAACCACAAACTAATTTCCCACAAAATAAAGATCCTATAGATAGGATAGCAAGATAGCTCAAGTGTGGAAAAACAAAGTGTGCTAGATATGATCTTTGACGCTCGGGCTCTTGAATCACCATGTGAGAAGCTCCAAAACCCTTTGTTGAAGCTAATCACCTACTAATATTTTGGTTAAATATCTGAAACTAAACATCACAAGATTATTAGTAAACATAACTACATGAGTTAATCATCATCAAAACTAGAGTGGAAGGCCTCTGGGCCAACAGTTTTCAGCATGAATTTTAAGAGCAAAATTTTCTATCTTTCAGCAAGTTTTTAAAGAGTTTTTGTGCTAAAAGATTTGATCTTTATTTGTTTTAAGGGGTTGGAAAAATTAAGAAAAAGAGAAGTCTTTGGATTGGTTTTTGATTTTCATTTCTGTAGCTATTCTAGAAGTTTTCCTAAGAGTTTTTCTTTGTGATTTTGATTTCCAAACTCTTTGTTTTTCTCACACTTGAGCTTATCTATCTATCCTGTAACGCCCCGATTCCACAGATACGGGGACGTCACTGCAACGTATATACGTAGGTCAGAAAGTGCCCCCACGTATATACGCTAAGCATAAAAGTACAAGCAAGGGATCAGAGTACAACACAAAGCGTGGTATACATACACATGCCAACATAAAAGGTACATATACAAGTCATCACAGTGTATGATAAACATTACATATTACATATGTCTTTTATCACAACCAAGTCCAAAAGTAAAATATACAATAAGATACCAAAAAGCTCACGAGTAGGATGAAGATCCCGTGAGTCAAAAGAGGAGTCTGGCACGAAGGAAGTAGAGCTAGTCTGCCTGCTCACTAAAGAAAGCTCGATCTACTGTGGACAGCTCCACTTCGATCCAAGCTTCAACCTGAACATACAAATCCAAGGGAGTCAGGACCTCCCAACAATGAACAGGCTACAACCAAATGGCTAAGTGACAAGAGTAGAAAGGTTAGAACACAAGTAAGGCAGATATGAACAAGTGAATCATAAAACAGGAAATCCAGGTTAAAACTGATTATAAGCAAGATTGATTGTATACGCTTAAGTCACGGTCCCATGAGACTAATACATCGAAGGAATAATCCAAACAAGGAAACCCTCATCTATATACCTTTATCTCATGCCACAGAAATCCAAGTGTATAGAATCAGAGTTGCAAATCATATGAAAGTCAAACAGGAATACATAACATGAATACTAAGAATCATAACCAGAGACATAACTGGAATAACGGGAATCATAATAAGTATCACAACTGGAAACATAACTGGAATATCAAGAATCATAGTAAGATCCATAACGGTTATCAATTATTATTATAACTCGTCTAACCCATATATCTAAGTATGTGTCTCGGTATCGATCCCAACCCACATACGTCCATATATAAGAAAGTCGAGGGTTGTTATCGGAAGCTGATGGAGAACTGATATAGCTTCTTATAGTAGTTCCCATACACCTGGGACCAGTTTTGGAGGCCCAAAGTCCCCCTAACAGTAATCTGTGGGCCCAAAGTCCCACTAACAGTACCGCCAATATGTCATATTCCCATACTATAAGCAAGATATCATTCCGGCATCCATCACTTCCTCCCATACCCATACAAGTTGTAGCTTATTAAGATTATCAGGTTACGGGAATAAACAGTCATAACAGTAATAGCCCTACCGATTCAAGAGGTGGCCCCCACAGATTCAAGAGGTGGCCCCCACCGTGTATGGTGTGGCACTTTGTTCCATGTGGCACTTTGTTCTGAGGGGGTGGATTCTAGAGGTGGCCCCCACGAGTATGGTGTGGCACTTAGTTCCATAAAACAAGACATGATTCCCGTAACATGACAATTACAAAGTCAGGTGTATCATGCTTGGTTTTAAAAGATAGCATGACGAGGTGGTGATATATCACAAGCAATAAAACATAACAATAGATTGATAATAGGCCGGGTCAGTCATGACATAACAATAGGATCTAGCAAGGTAGTGACATGTCAGGTGATATACATGTGTTAAAAGGAAACGGGTAACTGACAGGTCTGAATTATGACAAGGCAAGAGGAAACATAGAAGCAATGAAAAGTTCAACGACCTCGAAGGGTCTGCCACGCATGGTATACGATAAGGAGTAAGAATATCACTGGCAAGATACAAGTATAAGAATGAAACAAACAGTTGCATGGCAATACATAAACATAGAAATATAAAGTAACTAGAGGTTATATACTTCAAGTAATAGGTCATGAAGTACAATATACAAACATATAACCGAAGCATAAGATCCAAATTTAAGATAGTAATTAACTGTAACAGACAGCCAAGGTTAGTCGACTAAGGTCAAGGGAGTAGTCGACTAATAGAAGGGTTAGTCGACTAACAGTAGGGTCTAGTCGACTAAAACTGTGTAACAGAGAGTTGGGTTCCTGATTCAGGAAATGTTAGTCGACTAGGTTAGGAGGGGTAGTCGACTAATAGAAGGGTCAAGTCGACTAACAGACACTTAAGTCGACTAAATCTGTGATACAGAGAGTTGGGTTTGGTTTCAGGAAAAGGTTAGTCGACTAGGGTAAAAAGTATAGTCGACTAGGGGTCTCAAGTCGACTAATATTTATGATAAGTCGACTGGAGCCGAGAGTTGGGTTTTCTGATTTCAAGAAAAGGTTAGTCGACTAGGGTCAAGGTGTAGTCGACTAATAGGGATCTATAGTCGACTAATAAATAAGATGAGTCGACTAAAACTGTGGATCAGAAAAGTTACGTTTCAATCTAAGGGTCTCTAGTCGACTGGGTTTTAGGTCAAGTCGACTAAAACTGGTCAAAAACAGAATGCAGAACAGAATTCGCTGGTTGCGTTTGATGGTCTAAAAATGTGATTTTTATGGCATATGAACACAAGATAGGAGGATACAAGTATACTAGGAATGAAACAAGTCTTGGTGAGTAAGAATACTCACTTGGAATGGTTATGTGAAGCTTATACGAGTTCCGAAAGGTCGTAGTCGACGATATCACCAACTTGATCTTTGGCGATACTTCCGACGAAGAGAGATGCGATCCAAATCCAAGAGCGGTGGTTGCTTGAGATGGATATGAAGAAGACCTAGGTGCTTTTGGAGTTAGGGTTTGAGTTTGAGATGGAGAAGGAAGAGGTGAGGCTACTTCTCTTTGATGAAATGAAGAAAAAGGAAAAGAAGTGTAAAGGAGTGGTTTATATTTTTTGGAATTTGTGAAGGAGTTGTAATTTAGATAGAAGAGATGGGCTTTATTGCAAAAGGGGAGGTGAGGTGTCTCCTTTGGCCACACTTGGCCGGCCATGGGAGAGAGAGAAAAAGATGGGCATTTAATGAGGAAGTAGGTGAGGAAGTGTGTGGAGTTGGAATTTTTGGAAAAGATTAGAATTTTGAAAAATGAAAAACTTGTGGGTTGGGAAAAGAAATAAAGGAAAAGGAAAAGAAAAGAAATATAAAGGAGAAGATATTTTCTCTTGAACTCAAATGAAACTGTTGAATAGACAGATACCCGGTTAAGGTCAAAGATGTGGAAATCATTTCGGAAAATACCGAAATCGTCCGAAATTCAAGTATCTCGGAACGACTCGAAATAATTACCAAAATCAATAATATATATAAAGACTCATAGTGAAATCCTTTTGAAGAAATACTTTATAGTTTTAAACTAAAAATCCCGGAATCAGTTACCTACCGACTCCGTTAGAATTTTCATAAAATCCTAAAATCCTCAGAAAAAGAATGTAAGTAGAAAATAGGATTCTAAAGAATAATGCCTAAAGGACCATCATGAAATTCCAAACTGTTTGAGAATTAAAAATCCGGGAATCGGTCAGCGGCACTGGCCGACACCGGTTTTGAAGAAATTCAATTTAATCCAAGAAAAATCCAGAAAATCACAGAAAATCTAATATATTGGAAAATAATATTTGAAACTGAAATCGATCAAATCTAATCACCGGAAAGGCCAAATCGAATAATATACTATAATCGGGTCTTCGGTTCAGACTAGGGCTGACTCCGAATCCACGAATCCAATTCCAAGACAAAACAATCATACAAGGAATTCATAATACAGAATAAATACAGGAAAACAAATCGAAAAAATACGATCGAAAATCTGAATACGCAACTAAGTACGTATTCCGGGAACGGGTATTACATATCCTATCTATTAGGATCTATTGTGTGGGAAATTTGGTTTGTGGTCTTTGAGATCACCAAGTATTGTAAACCTTCCATACTTTGTGATATCCCTCTAATGAGAGGCGATTGTGTTGATATCCCTCTAGTGAGAGGTGATTGTGGAAGTTGTGTTGATATCCCTCTTAGTGAAAAGGTGAATGTGGAGTTGTGGCTTTGAGCCTTATCCCTCTTGCGTGAGGTTGATATTTGTTTGGCTAAGTGCCCATCCCTTTAAGTGTAGAGGTGATTTGTTTTGTGCCTTGCCTCTAGTGAGAGGTTGTATTTGTTGAGAGAGGAGTTGTGTACTCTCAAGTTGTATTTGTCCATATCCTCAGTGGAGGTTCTCTGTGTGGGAAGTCCTGTGTGGACGCTATAGTGAAAATTCTTCTGTGTGAAGGCTAGGACGTAGAGCTGGGTACTCGAACCTCGAAACATACCCTTGTGTTTGCGTTTGATCCACTATCTCTAACTCTCTCTCTCTTATATTGTGCCTTGCATCATTTCATATTGTCCATATCATTTATATGTTGGATTTGTTTGTGTGCCTCACTTGTGGTCAACTAAGAGAGTTTCAAATAGCACCTCAACTCTTATTTAGAAGAATTTAGAGGAGATAGTCCAGAGCCCTTCACCGAGAATTTGGCTACACTCTTTGGTTACACTAAGTGTGTTGCGATTAGTTTTTAATTCCATATTATTTGCCATTAGATTAGCCATACACCTATTCGCCCTCCCCTCTAGGTGTACTTTTAGTTTTAACCTAGTAGATTGGTTGAAGCAGAGGAGAAGAAAGTTGTGGTGAACAACAACTTAAAACCCTAAAAATTCAAGAAAGAGAGGAGCAAGGTAAAGATGTATAGAGAGAAGATACACTCTTGTAATCTAGATCTAAATTCAAGGAACGACGTCTTCTCCTACTGTGACGAGGCGAGGATGATTGCGGTCACGATGAGCAGAAAAGAGGCGCCCACATTCACTTTCTCCCTCTGTGATTTCTTGGCGTTCAAGAGGATCACCAACAACTACCTTGTCCTTAGGGATCACAAGCAATATCCTTAGGTGGAAGAGGGGTCTTAGAGCAGGGCCCAGTTGAGCCCCGCGGATGTCAAAAAGATCATAATCGCCAACAGGGACCGTGATCAATGCCCTGCATCAGGCCTTTCCCACGATGACGATGGGAATCGTTGGAGGAGGTAGGAGGACGATGAGCGAGATCGGGTTGGTGAATGACCGAAGATTGGAGGAGCTTGAAGGGTGCAGAATTGTTGGCGATGGCGGTGGAATGGGGTTGAGGAAGGACATTATGGTTTGAGAGCTCAAGAAACTGTGTCGGTTGATTCAGAGGAGCAGGAGCAAGAGGGACAAGATGATGTTAGTGGAGATGGTCACGACTGCAACTGTCGCTGCCTCTGCGATTCGACCCGCTGGAGACTGAGAGAGGGAGAGGAGGCGATGGAGAGAGTGAGTGAGAGGGTTAGGGTTAATTAACGGGTTCAGGTCTAATCAGGTATGGTTCAAGTAAAATCAAACCTGACCCATTCACTAACAGGGTAAACCGGTCCGGGTCCTATTCAGGTTCTCGGGTATAGAACTGGTTACCAGACCCGTCTAATTGGTCTGGTATTGGTTCAACCCTGACCCATTGACAGGCCTAATCGTGTCGGTCTATTGTGCCAGCCCAATGAAATTTTATTCATACCTCAACTGGGTCGTGTTGTTGGCAGTGTAGTGCCGAGCTAAGGTGAGCCCAAGCACTACCCGAAATTATCAGAGCCGTAAACATGACAACCCAGACACGGTCCAGAGTCCTGTTTTGATCATCCATGTATCAAAAATTTTCGTGTCAGCTTACCGTGCAATGGACCAACCTTGGTCCGTTACCAACCCTACAGTGGAATTTGTTTTTTCACTTTACCCCATATTGTTTTTTAAAACGTTTAAAAACCACTACTGTGGTGGAAGTGTTTGTAACATGCAGTTCAGATGAATATGCTTTCAGTTGACATTGGTGGCAAAATTACATGTTTGTCTTAAGTCGGACCTCTTAAGATTCACGTTGTTAAAATTATAATTTTTTTTGTAGATACCTGATATTTAAAACCTCGAAATAAAAGTTTCAACTCAAATAAGAAATTCCTATATATTATGATATTAGATTACAAATATATAAATTTAGATTAAAATAATTTTTAAACTTTGATTCTTACTGCGATTTCAAATGATCCATGATATGATATTTACCATATTGAAACTAAATTGTATCTCTCCGTGCCACTTAAATCTAATTCAAGTTCACACTTATCAGTCTGACAACTTTATCTTTCAGTATTTTTGTTGTGA
>JAVJIF010004666.1:0-124931 GCA_038442645.1 Agave tequilana | reverse complement strand
ACTAGTGATGGAAGCTTTTTAGTAAGTTCTCTTTTAAATCACAGTCAATAGTTAAAGATCTTTCTTTAGTTCATAAAAAAAAAAGGAAAATAGATACAATTAAGTTAGGAAGAAAGTGGTAGATTGAGAAGGTGGAGAAAATGAAAAATAGATTTATACAAAGAAATTAAAAAGAGTGATAAAGAGTTGGGAGATTATGGCGTTGGTGATCTAAACTAAAATTCAAAGAAAAGAAAGAAAACCTAAAAGAAAAAACTTACCTCCTCTGGTTGATGACTTACCTGAAACCTTGCATGTTTTATCTTGCTTCGGATGTGATCAACGCATAGCCCATAAGATCAAGCTCAATCCCCATTCGCATTACATCATCAAGATGAATAAGAATGAAATGATACAGAGTCTTGAGGAGGAGAACATCATCATGAAATATCGGTGACACTCACACAAATATGGCTATACTGATGCTTCCAGATTCACTTGGACATTCATCAAAACTAAAGAGAAAAAGTAGAAAAAAGAAGACATATAAACAAAGAAAAGCATAAAGATATTACCTTTGATTACTTATAGAAACTATGAAAGAAAGAAGGAGGTTACATCGGTGTCACTCTCAACATAAGTCTCTCTCTTACTTACATGAATCTCAATCTAACCTATGCTTACAAAGAAATAAAAATTACATAAATTAAAAATAAAATCTACACTAAAAAGAATGAAAAACTGGCCTAAGAATATTTTTCTGCTTTATCGTTCCCTATAGTCCCTGAAAACTCAGTATTTATAGGTAAAAACCCAACGGGGCAGAGTGTACAAAGATAGGGGAGCAAACGCCCCCCCAACTGATCCAACAAAGCCGCGAAAATGCAGCTTTTGCCGCATTTCTGCAGCAAGGGTGTGGCCAGGTGGCAATGAAAAACTCGGGGGGTGGTACTCCCTGATTTCGCGATATGACTTTATCTCTTGCTCGATTTGCAGTTTTGGGTTATGGATTTGACGAAACCTCCTTTGATCTTCGGCTTTGACCAATTGATTTGTAAAGATCTTATTTTAACTGGTTTTTAACTGACTTTATCTTCTCTGATTTGCCATGATTTGCCCTGATTTTCTGATTTTGAATTAATTCTGAATCAAATCAGAATTTTATTAGGCTTTTGGGCTCGTTTCTCTTCCCTCTCCTTTAGCAATGGGCCTGCATATAAATTAGACAATAAATAGAATTAAAAATAGAGTTTATTATATAATAAATATGAAAATGTGACAATAAATATGCAATATTAGCGACCGATCGCTCATATGTCTACATCCATTGTTCAAAAACTGTATACCATCACATCTTTCAGTTGAAACTTTCTCACTATGATACTAGGAATTCTAACTCAGTTTCATACATCTCCTCAAAACTTAGATCAACACTTTCCCTTGGAGGTGTATAATTAACCAAAATATCCCGGTTCTTCCAAACACATGAGTTCTTCTTTAAAGAGACTTTTAAAGATTAGGTCAATAGAAAGTTCTTGAATTATTCTCATGTGATATATCATTGATTGGCTTATTGAAATTGAAGACACTCAAATCAAATTTGTTTTTTTAAAGGGGACTCTAAAATCAGGATCTCCAACATATCTCTTCTCATTAATATAATCGTATTCGTCCTTAAATAATTCATCTAGAAATAGAGGTTCATTCTCTATACCTTTACTTTCTTCTTCACAATTGTTCTCAATGAAGTTTACCTCAAACGTTTGGTCTTTTATCTTATGAGTTGTTGTTCTAGGTTGAAGACAATGATCTCTTTAGTCACGTCTCCAAAGATTAACCTCATGGATCCATTCCTACAATTAATGATCACATTTGCAGTTGTAAAGAATGGATGCCCTAAGATAACGATAGTTTGAGACCCAGGATTGAATACAAGTTGGGTCTTAAGAACAATAAAATCTACTTGGTAGATAAACTTCCCAACCCGAATAAGGACATCAATAATTTCTCTTTTGGTTACGGACCAGTTAGCTAATGGGCTTGTAACTTTAGTCAGATTAAGCTCACCTAACCCAAGTAGTTGGTAGACTAAGAAAGGGAGTAAGTTGATACTTGCTCTCAAATAAAGAAATGCATAATTTATTGCAGTTTGAGCTATTGTGCAAGAAATGGTAGGACAACCGGATCCTTATACTTGACGGGGATTTGATTGGACAATAGCTCACTAATGTTAGTGGCTAGAAAAATCTTCTTGGGCACATTTGTTTTTCTCTTCTTGGTGCACATGTCCTTAAGGAATTTGACATAGCTAAGGATTTGTTGGATTACATCAAGAAAAGGTATATTAACCTTGACTTGATTAAAAATCTCATGTACCTTATCTATTTATGCACTTTGTTTGTTTTTAAGCCAATTTGGATAAGGTGCTATAGGTTGTGCATATTTCAGCTGACTTGTCTTTTTTAGAGTTGTCAGAATTAGGTGGAGGTGGAGTGGGACTAGGAGAGGTGGATGCTTGTGTTGAACTTGATGGTGTTGACACTTAGTTATCAACTTGTTTTCTCGACAACAATGCATGAATCAAATTATATTGGTTCATTTGATACTTTTGAGCCAAATGAGCTTGACTAGAGTTCTTAGGATTTGCTACGGTTGACTAGGTAAAGTATAATACCCATGTTCACTAAAACTATAGTAAATACTATGTAATAATTTTATATTATAGTATTAAAGTGATTAACAATTGTTTAATAAAAGAAAGAAAAAAGGGAATGAAATAAAATGAATTGGATTAGACCCAAGCCCATGTAAGATGGCTTATCACTTAAAAATAAAATGAAAATAAGAAGTGCCATATTTTTTCAAAGACCAAGTTTTGAACCCAAGCACCTAAGCCCAAGAGCCAATGACTTACCAAGGGCCACACTTATTTGTGGTGTTTACTTTCACACTTTTTTTATTTAACCCCCACTACAATAACTTCAACTCTCCCACTTTCTCCCACCCTCTCTAACTTCTCCTCCATCTTCTCTCCCACTTGTATCCACTCTTTACAACTTCCCTTGACCTTAAGGCACAAATTTTACGGTGAGTTTACAGGTAAGGGGAATTATATATACATCATTCTCTTTACAAAACTCTAGAACAAAGAAACGAAAAGAAAAAAAGAGAATACCCTACTCTCTACACCTCCTCCTCATATCATCTCCTCAAACCCAATTAGAAGAATATCAGAACCTTGCTTATGTGGAAGGGACTTATTCAGACTGAAAGGAAGCGTTTCCGGTAAGTAAATCGTAAATTATGAGATTTTATTTTCGTTTAGACATTTCATCGGCCAGGTTGTGTATGTTAGTTAATAGATTTAATTTCACCATAAAAATGTATACTAAAATTTCAATAAATTATGTAGGACTCCTTAAGAACCCCCCTTAATTATCCTAATTTTTAAATATTTTTAATTTTAAAGTGAAAAAAAGAGGAACAGGTATTGCTCTTAGCCAAGCCTGACCAGGCCAGACCTGGCCTGGGCCAGACCATGCCTGGCCTGCACAGCACAGGCCCGGGCCAGGTTTGTGCATAGCACAGACCTAGTCCAAGTCTATGCTACACAGACCCGGGTTTGAGTCTATTTTTACAGACCCGAATCCGCCCTATTATATATAAAAAAAATTTCAGAAAAGAAAAGAGAAAGAAAGAAAAAGTAAAAAAGAAAAAATAAATAAAATAAAATAAAATTCAAAAAATTATTATAGCAATAATACTATAGCAAACCTAGACCTAGACTAAGATTCGGACCTAATACTATAGCAGACCCGTTATTGTAGCAACAGAACCGTTATGAATTATTAATTGATCTTACGATTAAATTAATTCAAAAAATCCAGAAAAAATCCAGAAATTTTTTTTTGAAATCAGAAACTGAAATGTGACTCTATAAAATTACTTTTGACAGTCATATCACTTAGAATAGCTCAAAATTTAATATTTCTTATAATTATTATTTAATTGGATGAGGATTCCGAGTTAATTTGCAAATACTATATTCAGATTCATGATGATCTCAGGTGAGTATTTTTAACTATTTCTACATGGGTATATTTTACCACTACAAAATTTTGTAATTTGTACATTTATTTAATTAAATGAAATCATTTAATTGTTAATTTAGAATTTCAAGCATGTAAAATAGTTAGAAAATTGTAATGTTCATGAAATAATTTTAGTGATATATTTTTGCTTTGTAATGTTTATTTATTTCCTACATGTAACAATTTTGAATGTTGTAGATGAATAACTATAAATTTTTAAAATAATATTGTGAAATTATTAAATGGTTATTTTTTAGAGAAAATAGATTAAAAACAATTATTGATACAAAAAATCCAAAAGATTAGATAAATCATCTTGAATATATTGGATTATATTATGATATTTGAATGGTTATGCATTTATATCATATGACATAAAAGATTTGTGTTACCAAAATTACTAAAAAATATTGTGCTATGTATACTCGATGTACACTGATATTGATTGAGTCTGGTTATTTAGGTAACATGACATATAAATATTTTTACTGGGTGAAAAATTGATAGAGGAAATGGTATCAGTATTTTGTGTGAACCTAGGATATAGGTTGCACAACCGAAATGAGGGTTCTACTGCAGGATTCCCGAGGATGACTGGCATCCATCTGATATTAGTACTGTTATGTTACTGTTACTGAGTACCTAGCGGCATAGACCTGGTTCAGCGTCAGGCATCTGGGGCCGTGATCCGTATGTACGGGATCACCTAAAGTACAATACTCGTCTCCATCTATCAATTTCAAATAACAACATTCAGTAATATACTTCTGATGATAAATTACAGTGTATAAAATATAGTATGCATGTAAATGTTAAAAGTGTTAACATATATCACACTCATACATATTTATCTTATATTTTTCAATGTAATGCAGTTATGATATTCATGATGTCTTGAGTTCTATATATACATGTTATTACATCCTGTCCCATTTTTTTACCATTCACTAGGTCGCATATTGACGACCCTAACTTTGCTTGCTCAGATCCAGGTTCAGAAGTACCTCAGGAGTAGGAGTACTTCGAGCACGTGGCAGACCTTTAGGACTAGCGTTTCATCCAGTTTTACTTGTGAGTATCTTATATTTTACGTACTTTGTTTTCCTTAATGTAATAATGCAGACTTTTGTGACATTTATACTTGTGTAGCAAAGCTAGAATATGTAATAACTTTACTATATTGAACTTTCTTGTATTGAGGCTTAGCTTATTAATAATAAACGTCGTCGTCTCTCATCGCGTACCCGCAATCGTGGATCTTGATTAGCGGGGCATGACATAAAGTTCTTTTGGGTCTTTCGCTTAGGGAACCAGCTAACTGACTCATTTGGACCTCTAACTTAGATATGGCTTGTCCTGCATTTTGCATGAAAGATGCAAAAATCTTCTCCAAATCGGTTGACCTCTTTTCAAATTAGGGACCTTCGACGGAGGATTTGGGGACTTGATTGGAAACATTTGTTAATAATTGAAAAATTGGACTGATGGTTAGAAGTGTTTATTTTGGCTCCATGAGAAATTTAGGTGATTCTTCCAGCCAGAATTGTACGTTGGAGCGTATGGATTGTAATGTGATATTGAAAAGGTCGCATTCATGGGCTTGATCAACATCTGTTGAGCCTAAAAAACTGAACATCCTCAATCACATAGTTCATCGCCTGGCAGTAAGTGCAGCCCCCCATTTGGGACAGTGTTGGATTGACTTGGCTCACCGAAATTAACCCCTTAGTTTATATGGCTTCTAGTCTTCGCATAGTGTTAGTGAATTTAGCCATAATTGCTATGGAATCCTCTATCGAATAGAAACCTCTTTTTAAAGAGATAGGGTTTGCAGTTCTAGACTCTTCGTCGGTAGGTTCCCATTGTAGGGTTTTCTCGGCCAGATCTTCATATATTTTTCACCCTTCGTTTTCATCTTTTTTCGAAAACTTCTCTCCACACATGGTTTCAAGAAGAGTCTTATTTTGATAATCTAGATCATCTAGAGAATTTGACATCACCGTCACTTCTCTACGCCATGATGAGGGCATTGGACAAGAAGATTTTTGAAATGTTCGAAATATTTTCAAAATAGTTCGTTGGATTCTTACTTGCACAATGTTATGTTTTTCCTCGTAAAGGCGGTCTTGTTGGTAGGGTAGAATTTTTTAAGAAGACCTTGACAAAACTGTCCCATAATGTGATAGATCCGGCCTCCAATCTGTAGAGCTATTCTTGGCTAAGTCCTTAAGGAAAAATGGGATGAATCGCAACCTGATAGCATCGTCTACAAGGTTGGGTAATTTTGTCTTTGGCACACTTCCTCGAATTCTCTTATGAAGAAATATGCATCTTCGGACTCTAGCTCATGAAACTTGGGGAGTGTGTAGATGAATTGTAACTTGAGCTCAAAGTTATTGTCACCAACTAATGAAAGTTGGATGCAAAATAGAAGTGAGGTTCTAATAGGGTAGAACCTATCTTGCTGAGATGGTGGTTGTGCCATGTGTGGATTGGGTTTGGGTTTGGGTGGTGAATTGTTCCTTGTCAATCTAGATGTGGTTGGGCCTCTCGACCAAGCGACATGCACAGTTAACAAGCAAGTTCGCCCAATCAATCAAAAAAAAAATAAAAAATCACAAATCCTAATCTAGGGTAAGCTTGGACCTAGACGACTCCTAATTTTAGACTGTCTTTGGGAGGTATATTGCTGACCATAACCATAAGTTATTAGGCTAGGTAGGTGGCAAGGTTGGTGGGAGGTATCCGCCGAGAGGGGCCTAATTAAGCCAAACCACCAACCTTCGAGGTTTCGCCTCTTAATCCCCTACCTAGTCACCAATTTGGCAAGAGTTAAGTTTGAACAACTTCCACCTTCAGTCCATCTCTTAATTGTTGGCCCAAAGGTTACAATCACCGGTTTTGTATTTTGATGATAACAAAACAAATGTAGTTATTTAGTATTAATTAAGTTCAAGTGTTTTAAGTGTTTTTAGGGTTCAAGAAGATCTAATAGATTTCTTTCTTTAAAAGAAGGTGTTGATGGCTCAAGGGTATTCAAGAACGGGATTGGAGCTTAAAGCACTCAACGTCGCTATTGGAGAAGCCTGCTTGAAGATATGTGTAGTCATTTAGAATCTTATAAGAACCTAGTGTGTTAAAGTGTAGAATATAGAATTGATGCTCAAAGATACACACACAAAAAATAGACGTTTTTGAAAATACAGTTTATTTTGTATTGGTGCTTTGACATGTTTGGTTTTGATACATGATTCCACATTTTCTCAAAATTTATATCTCAGTTTTAGAACTTATATCTTCTGGCTCATACATGTTTTCCCCTTCAAAACCCATACGAAATCATTTACAAAATTTTAGTAGTTTCAAATTGACCTTAATACTGCTCTTAGCCTAGGTTGGTCGACCGGGTGGTCGTCGTGCCTATTTCAGGCCAGGACTATGATCGCACGGTCGACCGAACTTCTGGCAGAGGAGTGTGCATGTTTGTACTCATTCACGGTTGACCGATCGGTCGACCGCACTCCCCTGCGATCGACTGATAGGTCGACCGACTATAATGGTTTTAGCCTCGGTTAAAACTGGTCGACTGGGCGGTCGACCGATAGCCAACGGTCAAATTTTTTAAAAAGGGCCGGTCGATTGGTCAGTCGATTGATAAATTGCCAGAATGGCAGTAATAGCCAGATTTCAAAATCTGTATTTTTAGCATGTTTATAAAATGTGGAGATTTGAATTCTGAGGGTCAAATTCTTCCTTTATGATCTGGTAAACAATTCTAAATATGTTTTTCTATAGCCTATATAAAGGGTCATTGGAATGAGTTTATACTACAATAAATTTTATTGAAAATCAAGTTTTTGCTTTCAAAGAAAAAATTTTTAAAAGTTTTCTTTTGTGCTTTCAATTTCAAAATTTTAATTCAGTTTTCTGCTCTTATATTCTCTCTCTATTCTGATTTCACTCTCACATACATTCTTGAGCTTCAAATCTACTTTTTACTCTATAGGGATTTGTAAGAGAGTTGTAAAAGAGTGTTTGTGATCTCTTGATCATCAAGAGCTTGTAATCTCAATTGGCTTTGTGCTACCTCTCATATAAAGTATTGAGTTGGGGAGTTGTGTACTCCAAGTGGTTGTAATTCCATATTGTAAGGTCCCTTTGTGAAAGATTCAATAGTGGATAGAGAAATCCTTCACAGTGGTGAAAGCGATGATGTAGGCAGTGGATCAAACCTCGAAATAAATTTTTCTTGTTTGTGATTGCCTTATTGTCTTTATTTCATTTACTTGTTTATCATTTATTCATTTTTGTCGATCAATACTTATCTCAATGACATAGCAATTGAGCACCTCAACTTTTATCTAGAGGAATCATGAGAAGAAGATCAGAGCCCTTCACAGGAAATACGGCTTCACTTCTTGTTTTGAGTGATCAGTTTGCATCATTTATTTAAATTGTTTAGAATTTGTATTTGATTAGATTTACACCTATTCACCCCCCTCTAGGTGTAATTTCAATTGGTATTAGAGCTTTAGTCTCTAGAGTTTTGCTTAACCACCTTAGAGAGATCCTATTTGCTAATCACTTCATTAATATCTTCATTCTCATCCACTATAGTAAAAATGGCCGAAGATATTAAGACCCCTATCAAATTTGATTGCCTTAACTTTCCCATATGGAAGGTTAAGATCACCGTGTTTTGCAATCCCTAGAAAGTTGGGTTGCAAAGGCGGTGACTAAACCCTTTAGTGTACCCGCTGGTGATGAGAACACTTGGTCTGACATTACCACCAAGGAATTTAATGTCAATGCAAAGGCACACTATGCATTACTTCAAGCTTTGAACGATGACGACATAGCTAGGGTCATTCATTGCAAATCTGTCTGCGAGATTTTGTCACACTTAGTGGTCACTTACGAGGAAACATCACAAGTCAAGAGGGCTAAAATTAATCTCTAGCATTCCCAATATAAGAATTTCACTATGCATGAACATGATTCCATTGATGATATGGTTACAAAATTTAATAAAATCACTAATAGTTTTGCATCTTTAGGTGATGCCATTGACAATGATCAAAAAGTAAGGAAGGTCATTCGTGCACTTTCACCCTCATGGGAAGTCAAGGCTACTACATTAGAGGAGCTAATCGACAAAGAAAGATGAAACTCATCGATCTTATCGACAATCTTAAGACCTATGAGATAGAGAGGAAGGCTAGAGAAGAAATGATGCCGCAAAAGAAAAAGGTGATTTCCTTCAAGTCTACTCCCACCATCTCCGACGATGAAGAAGAGGAAGATGATGATGAAGATCTTTTCCTCCTTGTGAAAAATATAAGGAGGATGAACAACAAGGCCAAGTTCAATAATAAAAGATGATGACAAGGGAAGGAGGAAAAGAAAATAATTTGTTTCAACTGTTAGAAACCTGGACATATCATTGCCGAATGTCCGAAAATCAAAAACACGCCATCTTCCTCAAACAAGCCATCTACCTCAAAGAAGCCATATAAGAAGAAATCTCTCAAAGCAACAAAGGATTCGGAAATTGAATGTGGAAAAGAAGTGGACACGACAAACGTGTGTTTCATGGTAAATGTAACACACCTAAGGTAACTTCTGAGCCATCCCTTAATGACTGTAATTTAACTGTGGATGAATTAGGTGAGGTATTTGAAGAACTTTTAAATAATTATAATTTTCTAAAGAAAAATTTTTTAAAAACGAAAACGAAAAATGAAACTCTTCAAAATAAAATTATCACTCTTTTTAAAGAAAAGGATACTTCATCTTTCACTCTTATGTCTACACAAAAAGATTTTGATGCATACAAATTTCATGTAAAGCAAAATTTTTCATGATTGATGAAAATGAAGTTTATATTTTAAAAACTAAAATCAATACTTTGGGAAATATTTAAAAAAAATGTGAGTTTGATAAGGATAGATTAAATGCCATGTTTTCTAAGAAAATTTCTTCAAAGAAACATATTCATGCTACACATGTTCACACATCTAAATCACAACACATTCATACACATAAGCATGCCCATTTTCTACATACTCTCATCATTCATTTATATATGGTAGAGTTTATTCTTGCACTTATTGTGGTCGAAAGGGTCACTTAGCTAAATTTTATTTTGATCATATATATACTTCTAATAATCATATTTGCGTTCGAAGTACTAACGCCATAGGACCCATGAAAAAATAAGTACCAAAATCAACTTCATTATTTGAGTAAGTACACATCAAGCCTCCAAAACGTAGGGAGCAGTGGTATCTTGATAGTGGTTGCTCAAGACATATAACTTAGGATATCAATAATTTTGCAACCCTATCAAGGTATCATGATGGTGGCACGTCACCTTCGGAGATGACTCAAAGGGTAGCATTATCGGTATAGGTAACATTAAAATTGGCTCATCTCCATTGATTTAAAATGTTATTATAGTTCATGGTCTCAAGTATAACCTTTTGAGTATTAGTTAACTTTGTGATAGAGCTTTTAAATTATTTTTGATGATTTGTCTTGCAATGCTTTAGATAGTAAAACCAATGCTTGCATTCTTTCTGGATTTCGTGAAAATAATGTATATATTATTGATATGTTAAATTTAAATTGCAATGCTACATGTTTAAATGCTTTCAATGAGGATTATTGGTTATGACATAGAAGATTAGGTCGTGTCTCTTTTGACTATCTATCTAAAATTAACTCTAAGAAATCGGTGAAGGGTATTCTTTTTTTAAAGTTTGAAAACGACCGCATTTGTGATGGGGGCCAACTTGGAAACAAACCAAGTCCTCTTTCAAACCAATCATGGATATCATGACATCTAGACCATTAAAGTTGATTCACATGAATTTGTTTGGTTCTACTAAAACCAAGAGTTTAAATGGAAATTATTTTATTTTTGTTAATGATTTTTCTTATTTTAAATGGGTTTTCTTTTTGGAACATAAAGATCAAGCCTTTTTGCATTTTAATATTTTTAGAAAAAGTGTGAAAAAAAGGTTTTTCAATTTTGCGCATAAGAAGTGAGAGAGATGGTGAATTCATTAGCCATTCTTTTATCTCTTATTGTGAAGAAAATGAAATTAGGCATGAATTATCTTCACTTATTGTGAAGAAAATGGAATTAAGTATGAATTATCTTGTCCTAGAACTTCACAACAAATGGAATCGTTGAAAGGAAGAATCATGCTCTTCAAGAAATGGCTAGGATAATGATTAGTGAATACGGGCTCCCTCAATATTTGTGGGCTGAGGCTGTAAACACTTCATGTTACATCTCAAATAGAATTTATTTTTGTAAAAATACTTCCAAAACTTTTTATGAAATTTACTATTTGAAAAAGCCTAATATTTCTTACTTTAGAGTTTTTGGATGTAAATGTTTTATTTAAACACCAAAAATAACTTAGAAAAATTTATTGTAAAGTTTTTGAAGCTATTTTTGTTGGTTATTCTAACACTAACAAGCCTTATAGAATTTTCAATAAATCTACTTTGACTATTGAAGAATCTAATGCTTTTATTAAGAATGTTGTAGAGTTTGATTTTTTAGGTGAAGACATGAAGAAAGTAATCTTGAAAGACTCACTTATCTAAGAAGACAAGCCAAATCTTGATGAACAAGGTGAAGTTCAAGAGGATGAAGTGGCACAAACACAACCCCTTCTAAAAGATTGGAGATATGCTACAAGTCATCCCAAAGAACTTATCATAGGTGATCTATCAAAAGGGGTAACTACTTGCTCCAAACTCTATGATTTTTGTAGTTAATTTTCTTTTATTTCTCAATTGAACCAAAGAACATCCTCGAAGCCCAGGGCCACTCATATTGGTTGCTTACGATAGAAGAAGAGCTCAATCAATTTGAGCATGTCCCTAGACCACATGATAGACCAACTATTGGTACTAAATAGATTTTTAGGAACAAGTTGGATGAGTCAGGTAATGTTGTTAGGAATAAAATTAGGTTAGTGGCCCAAAGTTACACCCAAATCAAAGGTATCGATTTTGAGAAAATCTTTACACCCGTAGCACGGCTTGAAGCCATATGGATTACACTTACTTTTGCTTCTTTTAAAGGTTTCAAACGTTTTCAAATGGATGTTAAAAGCGCATTTTTAAATGGTTTTATTGAAGAGAAAGTGTATGTTGAACAACCTCACAGGTTTGTTGATCTTACACATCCGGATTTTGTTTTCAAATTAGGCAAGACTTTATATAGTTTAAAACAAGCTCCAAGAGCTTGATGTGAAAGACTTTCAACTTTTCTCATTTCAAATGGTTTTGTAAAGGGTAAAGTAGATACCACTTTGTTTACAAAGCATGTAGATAGTGATATTCTAATTGTTCAAATTTATGCTGATGATATTATATTTGGATCTACTAATAAAAAGTTTTGTAAAGATTTTGAATCATGATAAAGAATGGGTTTGAGATGTCTATGATGGGCGAGCTAAACTACTTCCTTGGACTCCAAATCAAGTAAAGGCGTGATGGAATTTTTATAAATCAAGCTAAGTACACAAGGGAACATATCAAGAAGCTAGGGCTTGAAGGTGCAAAGTCAAGTAAAATTCTCTTGGCTACTACAACAAAACTTGACAAGGATGAACAACGTATAAATGTAAATATTAAACTTTATAGAAGTATGATTGGTAGTTTACTTTATTTAACGGCCAGTAGGCCAGATATTATATTTAGTGTGTGTCTATGTACTAGATTCCAATCTTGTCTTAAAGAGTCTCACTTAATTGCGGTAAAATGCATTATTAGATATCTTAAGGGCACTATTGGAATGGGTTTGTGGCATCTGAAGACCGGACAATTTTTCATGACGAGTTTTTCGGATGCTGACTATGCCGATTGTAGAGTGGATAGGAAGAGCACAAGTGAAACTTGTCAATTTCTAGGAAATTGCCTTGTTTCATGGTCTTCAAGAAACAAAATTCTGTAGCCCTCTCAACCGCCAACGCGGAGTATGTTGCAGCCGGTCTTTTTGTGCATAAGTCTTTTGGATAAAACATACTTTCCTTGACTATGATTTGCATTATGATCTTATTAAAATATTTTGTGATAATACTAGTACTATTCATTTGACTAAAAATGCAAATCAACATAGTAAGACAAAGCACATAGAAATTCGATATCATTTTCTTAGAGATCATTATGAGAAAGGAGATATTGAAATTGATTATTTTTCAACTGATTTTCTACTTGCAAACATTTTTACTAAGCCACTTGATTTTAACAGATTTTCTTTCATTTGTGGTGAACTAAATGTTTGTAGTATAGATTCATGAGTTTTTCCTTATGTTGAAATCTATATTTGTTTTAAATTTTTTTTTTGTTGTTTTGCTTACCCTTTTTGATGCATGACAGAAAGGGAGAGAAGTATTTATATTAAGTATTTTTTGGTTAGTTTGATTATATGCAATGCCTTTATCAATATAACTTGTTAATATCTTGTACTTGATGGATATGCATAACTAGAGGGGGAGCTTTTTCAGCTCTTTCCTTTCATTTCTTTTAAATAGCTCATATGTTTTGTCATCATCAAAACGAGAAAAATTGTGGCCCAAAGGTTACAATCACCGGTTTTTTGTTTTGATGATAACAAAGCATATATAGCTATTTAGTACTAATCAAATTCAAGTGTTTTAAGTATGTTTCAGGGTTGAAGAAGATCTAACAGGTTTCTTCCTCTAAAGGAAGGTGTTAATGGTTCAAGAGTACTCAAGTACGAGAATGAAGCTCAAAGCATTCCATGTTGCTATCAAAGAAGTCCGCCTGAAGATTCTTGTAGAACCTTTTAAGAATCTAGTTTGTTAAAGAATAGAATACGGATTTCATGCTCAAAGATACACACCACACAAAATGCACGCTTTCAAAAGATCAGTTTATTTTGTATTGGTCTTTTTGACGTGTTAGATTTTGATACATGATTTCACATTTTCTCAAAATTTAAATCTCAGTTTTAGAACTTGTATCTTCTTACTATACATGCTTTACCCCTTTCAAACTCATAAAATTATTTTAAAAAAAATTTATTTTCAAAACTGGCCTTGGATATGGTTTTGGCCTAGGTCGGTCGACCCGGTGATGGACCATGTCTATTACAGGCCAGAATGGTCAATCACACGTCCATCGAACCTCTGGCAGAGGGTGTGCATGTTTGTGCACGTTCCCGGTCGACCGACTGGTCGACCGATCCCCTTCTGCGGTCGACTGATAAGTCGACCGACTGTAATCAAATTCGTATCGGCTAAAACCGATCGACCGGATTGTCAACCTAGTGCCAACTGTTGGATTTTTAAAAGGGTCGGTCGACCAGCTAGTCGATGGACAGACTGCTAGAATGGCAGTAACGATCAGATTTTAAAATTGTATTTTTTAACATGTTTTTAAAACATGGAGATTTAAATTCTAAGGGTCAAATTCTTCCCTTTATAATATGGTAAACAATTCTAAATATATTTTTCTATAACCTATATAAAAGGTCATTGGGCTTGAGTTCATACCACATCAAATTCTATTGAAAATCAAATTTTTACTTTCAAAGAGAAAAAGTTTTCAAAGTTTTCTTTTGTGCTTTCAATTTCAAAGTTCTAATTGAGTTTTCTACTCTTAAAATCTCTCTATTCTAATTTTCACTCTCACATACATCCCTAAGCTTCAAATCTACTTTTTACTCTATAAAATTTATAAGAGAGTTATAAGAGAGTGTTTGTGATCTCTTGATCACCAAGAGCTTATAATCTCAAATGGCTATGTGCTGCCTTTGGTGTAGAGGACTAAGTTTGGGAGTTATGTACTCCAAGTGGTTGTAATTCCTTATTGTAAGATCTCTTTGTGGAAGATCCAATAGTGGATAGTAAAATTCTTCACGGTGGTTAAGGCGGGGACGTAGACGTAGCTCGAACCTTGAAACAAATCTTTCTTGTTTGCAATTGCCTTATTGACTCTATTTCATTTACTTATTTATCATTCATTCATTTTTGTCGATTAATACTCATCTCAATAAGATAGCAATTGAGCATCTCAACTCTTATATAGAGAAATCACGAGAAGTTTAGAGCCTTCATGGGGATCTGACTTCAATTCTTGATTTGCGTGATTGATTTGCAACATACATTTTAAATTATTTAGAATTTGCATTTGATTAGCTTTAGTTTATTCACCCACTTCTAGGTATAATTTCAAAGAAATGGCGCCCTAAAAGAAAAGATGATTGCTTTCAAGTCTACTCCCTTCGACGATGATGACGACGAAGATGATGATGAAAAGCTTTCCCTTTTAGTGAAAAATGTAAAAAGAATGTACAATAAGGCTAAGTTCAACAATAGAAGATGATGGTAAAGAAAAGAAGACAAGAAAATTATTTGCTTCAATTGCCGTAAGCTGAGACGCATTGTTACACATTGCCTCGAGAATAAAGGCAAACCATCTACCTCAAAGAAACCTTATAAGAAGAAAGCTCTCAAAGCACATGAGATTCGGAGAGTGAATCAGATGAAGAGGTAGACACGACCAATGTGTCTTTCATGGCAAATGATAACACACCTAAGGTAACTTCTGAATCATCATTAGATGATTGTGAATTTACTATGGATGAATTAGCAATTTGAAGAACTTTCAAATAATTATGATTTTCTAAAGAAGAAATACATAAAAATGAAAAAAGAAAATGAAACTCTTCAAAATAAAATTATCACTCTTTTTTTCAAAAAAAGATGCTTTATCTTTCACACTTATATCTACACAAAATGATTTTAATGCATACAAAATTTCATGCAAAGTAAAATTTTTCATGATTGATTAAAATTAAATTTCTACTTTAAAAAGTAAAATTAACACTTTGAGAAATATTTTAAAGAAATGTGAGTTTGATAAGGTAAGATTAGAGGTAATGTTTTCTAAGAAAAACACTTCAAAGAAATATGTTCATACTACACAAGCTACAAATGCTCACACCTCTAAATTACAACACATTCATACACATAAGCATGCTCATTCCCCACATACCCATCATTTTTTAATATATAGAGTTTATTCATGCACTTATTGTGGCCAAAAGAGTCACTTAGCTAAATTTTATTTTGATCACATAAATACTTCTAATAATCATGTTTGGATCAAAGGGACTAACATTATAAGACCCAAGAAAATATGGGTACCAAAATCAACGACGCTTCTTATGATATAGGTACGCACCAAGGCTCCAAGACATAGGGCGGTGGTATCTTGATAGCGGTTGCTCAAGGAATATGACTTGAGATATCAACAATTTTGCAACCCTATAAAAGTACCATGAAGGTGGCACCATCACCTTCGGAGATGACTCAAAAGGCAAGATTATCAGTATAGGTAACATTAAATTTGCTCATCTTCATTGATTGAAAATGTTATTTTACTTGATGGTTTCAAGCATAACATCTCGAGTATTAGTCAACTTTGTGATAGAGGTTTTAAAGTTGTTATTAATGATTTATCTTGCAATACTTTGGATAGCAAAACAAATACATGTATTCTTTCTGATTTTTGTGAAAATAATATATACATAATTGATATGTCCAATTTACATTGTAATTCTATCGTTTAAATGTTTTCAATAAGAATTTTTAGTTATAGCATAGAAGATTAGGCCATATTTCTTTTGACCATCTATCCAGAATTAACTCTAAGGAAGTGGTGAAAGGTATTCCTTACTTAAAATTTGAAAAAGATCACATTTGTGATGCGTGCCAACTTGAGAAATAAACCAAGTCCTCTTTCAAAACAATCAAGAATATCATGATATCAAGGCCATTAGAGTTAATCCACATGGATTTGTTTGGTCCAACTAAAACCAAGAGCATAAATTAAAACCTTTTTGTTTTATTTTGGTTGATGATTTTTCTCGTTTTACATGGGCTTTGTTTTTGGAACACAAGTATTTTCACATTTTTATGTTTTTAGAAAAAGGGTTAAAAAAGAAAAATGTTTTTCGATTTTGTGTATAAGTAGTGATAGAGGTGGTGAATTCATTAACCATTCTTTATCACTTATTGTGAAGAAAATAGAATTAGCATGAACTATCTTATCCTAAAACTCTACAACAAAATAGAGTAGTAGAAAGGAAGAATCGTACTCTTCAAGAAATGATTAAGAGAGTGATTAGTGAATATGGATTGCGTCAATATTTATGGGCTGAGCCCGTAAACACTTCATGTTACATCTCAAATAGGATTTATCTTTGAAAAAAATTCTTTCAAAACTTCATTTGAAATTTTCTATTTGAAAAACCTAATGTTTCTTATTTTAGAGTTCTTGGATGTAAATGTTTTGTTTTAAACATAAAAGATAACTTAGAAAAATTTGATGCAAAAGCTTTTGAAACTATTTTTGTTGGTTATTCTAACACTAGCAGGGCTTATAGAATCTTAAATAAATCTACTTTGACGAAAGAGAATATATGCATGTTAAGTTTGAAGAATTTAATGCTTTTGTTAAGAATGTTGTAGAGATTTGATTTTTAGGTGATGACATGAAAAAAAATAACCTTGAAAGACCCACCCATCCAAGAAGATAAGCCAAAACATGATGAACAAGGTGAAGTTTAAGAGGTTGAAGTGGACCAACACAACCACTTCCAAAATATTGGAGATATGCTACAAGTCATTCCAAAGAACTCATCATGGGTGATGTATCAAAAGGGGAAACTACTCGCTCCAAACTTCATGATTTTTGGGGCCATTTTATTTTTATTCTCATATAAACCAAAGAACATCCTCAAAGCTGAGGGCGGCTCATATTGGTTGCTTGCTATGCAAGAAGAGCTCAATCAATTTGAATGCAACCAAGTTTAGCACCTTATTCCTATACCCATGATAGACCAACCATTGGTAATAGATGGATTTTTAGTAACAAGTTGGATGAGTCGGGTAATGTTGTTAGGAATAAAACTAGGTTAGTGGCCCAAGGTTACACCCAAATCGAAGGTATTGATTTTGAGAAAACTTTTGCACCCGTAGCACGGCTTAAAGCCATACAGATTACCTTACTTTTGCTTGTTTTAAAGATTTCAAACTTTTTCAAATGGATGTCAAAAGCGCATTTTTAAATGGTTTTATTGAAGAGAAAGTTTATGTTGAACAACCCCTAGATTTTGTTGATCCTACACATTTAGATTTTATTTTCAAATTAGATAAAGATTCGTATGATTTAAAACAAGCTCCAAGAGCTTAATGTAAATGACTTTCAACTTTTCTTATTTCAAATGGTTTTGTAAAAGGTAAAATAGATACCACTCTATTGACAAAGCATATAGATAGTGATATCTTAATTGTTCAAATTTATATTGATGATATTATATTTGGATCTATTAATGAAAAGCTATGTAAAGATTTTGAATTATGCATGAAGAATGAGTTTGAGATGTCTATGATGGGCGAGCTAAACTACTTCCTTGGACTCCAAATCAAGCAAAAGAGTGATGAAATTTTTATAAATCAAGCCAAATACACAAGAGAACTCATCAAAAAATTTGGGCTTGAAGATGCAAAGTCAAGTAAGACTCCCACGGCTTCCACAATAAAACTTGATAAGGATGAACAAGATATAAATGTTGATACTAAACTCTATAGGAGCATGATTGATAGTTTAATTTATTTAAGGCTAGTAGGCCGGATATTATGTTTAGTGTGTGTTTTTTGTTCTAAAGAATCACACTTGATTGGACGCATTATTCGATATCTTAAGGCTTGTGATATCTGAAGACCGGACAATTTTTCATGATGAGTCTTTCGGATGCTAACTATGCTGGTTGTAGAGTGGATAGGAAGAGCACAAGTGAAACTTGTCAATTTTTAGGAAATTATCTTGTTCATGGTCATCCTAGAAACAAAATTCTGTAGCCCTCTCAACCGTCGAGGCGGAGTATGCTGCAGCCGGGGCTTGTTGTGTACAATTCCTTTGGATGAAACATACTCTCCTTGACTAAGATTTGTATTATGTTCATATTAAAATATTTTGTGATAATACTAGTAGCATTCATATGACTAAAAATGCAAATCAATATAAACTATGAGAAAGGAGATATTGAAATTGATTATGTTTCAACTGATTTTCAACTAGTAGATATTTTTACTAAGCCACTTGATTTTAACAGATTTTCTTTCATTTGTGGTGAACTAAATGTTTGTCTTATAAATTCACGAGTTTTCATTATTTTGAAATTTGTGTTTGTTTTTTTAAAAAAATTTGCTTACCTTTTTTAATGCATGACAAAAAGGGGAAGAAGTATTAAGTATTTATTAGTATTTATTGATTAGTATTTATCGAGTATCATTAAGTATTTATAGGTTTTTAGTCTTAATTTGTTATGCTCATATGCAATGCCATTTTATGCATATTATTACAAACTTTCATATATGCATTCATATGACTTGTTTAAAATTGATTTTTAATCGTTATACTCATATTGATATCTTGTACATGGTATATTAGCATAACTTGCGGGGAAGCTTTTTTCAAAGCTTTTTCCTTTCATTTTTTTTTAAAATAGCTCATATGTTTTGTCATCATCAAAAAGGGGGAGATAGATAGCCCAAAGGTTACAATCACCGGTTTTGTGTTTTGATGATAACAAAACATATGTAGTTATTTAGTACTAATCAAGTTCAAGTATTTTAAGTGTGTTTCAGGGTTCAAGAAGATCTAATAGATTTTTTTCCTAAAGAAAGGTGCTGATGGGTTAAGGGTATTTAAGAACGGGACCAAAGCACTCAACGTCGCTATTGAAGAAGCCCGCTTGAAAATACTTATAGTCGTTTAGAATCTTCTAAGAAATAGAATGTTAAAGTGTAAAATATAGATTTGATGCTTAAAGATATACATACACAAAAATACACGTTTTCAAAATACAATTTATTTTGCATTGGTGTTTTGACATGTTTGGTTTTGATACATGATTTCGCATTTTCTCAAAATTTATATCTCAGCTCTAGAACTTATATCTCCTTGCCTATATATGTTTTACTCTTCAAAACTCATACAAAATTATTTGCAAAATTTTAATAGTTTCAAATGGACCTTTGTACTATTCTTGGCCTAGGCCGGTCAACCGAGCGGTCGATCGTGCCTATTTCAGGCCAGATGGTCGACCGAACTTCCGATAGAGGAGTGTGCATGTTTGTGCATGTTCACGGTAGACCGACAGGTGGACCGCCTCTCCCTATAGTCAATCGATAGGTCGACCGACTATAATGGTTTTAGCCTTGGTTAAAACCGGTCGACCGACCGGTCGACCGATAACTAACGGTCTAATTTGTTGGTCACCTAAAGGGAGGTGAATTGGTGACTCGCTAATCTAAATATGAATAATGAAGAATTAAAAACTATTTAAGCAAACTAAAAACTATTAAGCTAAACACATTAAGTATAACACAAGAGTGTAACCGAATTCCCGGTGAAGGGTTCTGAACTTTCTCCTCAAGATTCCTCTAGATAACAGTTGAGGTGCCGCTATGGCTCTCTTGATTGAATATAAGTGTGAGCAAACAATCCCAAGCATGTATCAATAGAGAACAATTATATCAAGCATATAAAAGAGATAAACAGTATAAGCATGCAAGATATAAACACAAGTGAGAGATAGAGAGAGCAATCGCAAACACGGAAGATTTATTTCGAGGTTCGAACACCCTTGCTCTACGTGCCGCCTTCAACACTATGAAGGATTTTCACTAAAAATAATCCCATCGGATCACTCGGTGCCGCAACACCTATAACGAGTTCACACTAGAACTCCTTGGACTCACTAGTCCCTCTCTTGTTCCAGCAAGAACAACACACGCAAGCACACTAGCTTGCCAAGGCCGCACCTCTACATCGAGCTCCCAGAAGAACTCGAACAACACGAACCTGCAAGTTCTCCTCCTCAAATACAAGATGAAACACTTGGTGATCTCTACACTTGGATCACATAAAAACACTCTCACAACAACTCTCCTATAGGATTGATATAGCAATGGAAAGCTCAAGTATGTCTGAGAAAACAAGATAGAATAGTGGAGGAAAAACTCAAGAAATCTCTTTTGAAAATCACTCTTGAAAACTCTCCTTCTGATATGGAAGTATTAGCCCTAAAACAAGTGGAGATAACCTCTGAAATGGGAAAAACTAGCTTGAAAACTCTCCAAAAATCTTATGTAAAATAGCCCAAAACAGCCCCAATATATAGGCCTCCAAAAACTAGCATAGGGGTCCAACTCAGTAGAAAAAATCTGCTATCGGTTGACCAGCCGGTCGACCGCCAATGGTTGGATTTTCGACCGTTAGGAAACGCGGTCGACCAGACGGTCGACCGATACTGGGCATTGACCTAACGGTCAACCGCCCCGGTCGACCGCGGCCAGATCCAGAGAGCAAAGCTCTCTGCGGTCGACCGGGTCGATCGACCGGTCCACCAGCCAAAGACCTGTGCACGTCTGTGCACATCGGTCGACCGGTCCGGTCGACCGACTCCTGGTTCGGTCGACCGTCCGGTCGACCGCATTGTAGTCTGGCTGAAATTTTGGGATTAAAAATTTGGTCTTTTTACCTTCAATAAAATCCCATAAAATCACTAAAAATCTACAAAAATAAGTTCATTGAAATACTTTAAAGTATAAATATGTGTGATAAAAAATCAACACATATTACAAACTTTTTGAACTATTTTTGTAATATAGAATTTTAGCCTTAAGCAAAAATCTGTATTTTTCAAAATCGATTTTTTCAAAACTTCTCCAAATACAAAAATAAGATATTTTAAACACTTTTGAAGCTTAATGTGTATGGATATGATCCACTACACATATGAGATGAAATATCTATATTTTGAAATAAGCTCTAAAATAGTTTTAATAAAATACATGTATACTTTGAAGCGTAAAAACCAAAATGGTATTTTTCTAAACACAAAACTTTTCTTATGAAAACACATATAAATTTTGTGCGTTTGTGCATATGAACTTGAGCAATCCACCAACTAATCTATCCTTTACATTTTATCTAAAAATAAATCTTGACACTTACAATGCCCGACACAAGTCTTCTTGAAAATCTTCTTCTCCTACTTGACTTGGTCCAAACCTTGATCCATTGAGTTAGACTCCTCTTGAGTACTTGATGCAATCCTGATGCGTGAGCTCTTGAATCAACACGTGCTAGTTTTAAAACTTGACTTTGAATCCTTTGTTGAAGCTAAACACCTACTAAGATTTTGATCAAATATCTGAGACTAATTACACACAAGATCATTAGTACTATAACTACATGAGTTAATCATTATCAAAACTAGAGCGATGGGCCTTTGGGCCAACAATCTCCCCCTTTTTGATGATGACAAAACTCATAGAGTTATATATGCATAGATTAAAGATAAGCTTCATAGAAGCTCCCCCTTAACTCATGCATAATAATAAACATAAATATATTCAATAAAGTGCATAAAACTAAATAAACATATATGCATAAATAAGGAGATAAACATGCATAAACTCACCAAATTCTTTTCCCCTTTTTGCATAAATAAAACATATATGCATAAATAAGAAAATAAACATGCATATATAAACTCTCAAAATTCTTCTCCCCCTTTTTGTCAATTCATCAACAAAGGCGCGAAAATAAATCAAACAATAAAGATATATATGTGATATACATTCATGAAGAAGATAGACGTGAAGTTAGGTCTCCCTGCATACATGCATTACATGAAGAAGGGATGACAAGACCCTAACTCACATAAAACATAACATACAATGCATATGTGGAGATGTGAAGCTCCTCCTACACACGTATATCACATAAAGAAGAGATGTCAAGCTCCTCAAAGTGAGATACACTCAACATGAATGTATATATAGAAGAGATGTTAAGCTCCCCTTACATATATGCAATATATATCAACAAATTTTGAAATTACTTTAAAAAAAATTTTGAAATCTTTTAAGTCAACAAAACAAATTTTGAGATACCACTTGTAATAAACAAAGTTTTAAGATACAACTTGTAAATAAATTTTTTTTTTAAATACCACTTGTAGATAAACACAATTTTAAGATATCACTTGTAGGTTATTGATACCACTAGAAATACCTTGTAAATTTTTGATACCAATTAAAAGGTAAAATATATTTTGATATCAATAGAAATACTAATTGAAAACAAAGCGTAAGCTTATAAAGATACCAATTTACATTTAAATTTAAGCCAAGTTTAGCATAAACATGATTTGTGCTTTAAACATGTAAATATTGTAAAACAAGCACAATCAAAACATATATATATGTGTGTGTGTGTGTGTGTGTATGTGTGTGTGTGTGTGTATATGTATATGTATGTATGTATGTATATATGTGTGTGTGTGTGTGTGTGTGTGTAGTATGTATGAAAAGAAAATACCAATTGAAATGGATATTTATTTGAGATTTAGAAGCATACATATGTAGAAACAAATATGAGTGCACAAAGATAAAATTTCTTGAATAACATGTGTATAACTCATAACTACTACCCTATTCATGCACATGTTAAATAGATTTTCAATTTAGAGCATATAAAGCATGGTCGCCCATCCAACTACCCTTTAAGGGTAGAAGTTTTCAAAAATAAGATTTAAAAATAATTATTGATTGAAAATACTACCAAATGAAGAATAAGTAACTAGTGTAAGGTAATTTTTGAAAAACTAGTTAAAAATCCTTCAAAACATGAAACCAAATCATATATCCCATGAAACATTACTAAATACACAAGAGTTGACACTCAAAATCTATAAAGCTCAAAAATGTACTCATGAAACAAATCATGAGTAAATAAAAATAATGTGAGTGACAAGAATCATGTGAATAGCATACCCATGAAGATAATCAATAAAGCCCAAAATACCAAGGCATATGAAAATCATAAAAATTTATTTTTCATTAACACCAAACTTCAAGGTATATGTATGTTCTATCAAAATTAACAATATACATACATATCTCAAAAACAAACGAGTCCATAATAGAATTTGCATGAAGACAAGTGACTCAAGGGCATATATGTATATTTATTAATTTTAGATAAATATAACATATACATGAAGCAAAAACATGCATAAAGATAGGGAAAACGTGTATAATGAAAGAATCATCAAAATTAGGTTATACATGTACATGTAATGAGTACAAATGAGCAATAAAGTACAAACATATAAGAATCAAATGTTGCTCATTACTTGTACAAGTATAGACACAAGTTTTAATGAAAACTACATTTAAATAAGTATTCACCACATGAAACACAAAACCAAAACATGTTAAAATTATTTATATAAAGGCATGTAAACTAAACGGGAGTTTAGAGATAGTTACCAAACCAAATGCACTATTCTCCAAGTCTCCAAACCATGGTGGTCCTCTCACCAAACTTCCTTGATAGCGGTGCATCAATTTTGTATGTCTATCTAGCCCATGCATCCACCACCAAGGCACCAATCCTTTCATGTCATGTGAGAGCCCACACCTACATCAAACACAAGAGGTAGGGACGTTGGTACCCATTTTCTTTTCGGTCCACGAGGGTTAGCATTATAAGGAACCCAAACATTATTATTTGCAAAACTTATAGAATTTACTCTATCATAGCAAAATCTTGCAAGATGGCCTTTACGGTCGCAATATGTACATTTGTACACTCTATCATGCATATGAGAATGAGTGTGATCATGATGTGCAAAGTGTGCATATGTATGCCGTAGGTTATGTCCATGAATATGTGGAGTTTGTTTCTTTTGAAACAAGGTTTCCAATCTAGAATGGTTGAATGCGCAATTGCTCAAAGTTGAGCTCAACAATTAATTCTATTTTTTAAGACTTGAATCTCATTTTTATCAATGGTGGCATGAAGAGCATGGAAAGAATGAGAATCAACAATCTTTTTCTTTTTAGAAATATTTTTCTTTTCTTTTGAAACAATTTTTCTTTTAAAGAGTTGTTTTCTTTCAAAACAATTTCTTTTTCTTTTTCCAAGTGATTTTATGTTTCAAAGAGTTATTTCCTTCACAAATATCATTTAATTTTGAAGATAAGGAATATTCTCCTTTTTTAAAATTCATTTTCTTTTGAAATGTTTTCAAATTTATTTTGAAAAGAATCCTTTTATTTTGAAATGGAATCATATTTATTCTTCAATCTTTTATGGTCCTTTTTAAGCAAATCATATTTTTCAAGAAGTTGTTGACAAAATAAAGCAAGCTCATCATATGGCATGTCACATCTTCATCAAGCTCAGATTCAGAATTAACCTCAAGGAGGTTTCCCCTTGGACCATGTAGCAAATGTTAGAAGCATCTCTTCCATCATCCGAGTCACTCCCCGCATAGTATTGCTTTTTTCACCAAGAGAGACTAGAGTGTTTCAAACTACAAAAGCCAAATCAAAATAACAACCCTAGATAAATATTCATTATTTAGTGTAGATCTTAAAGCATGAAAGGCTTTTGCATTAGCCTCAAGGTTTTTGCCATTTAAACAATATGAATCTTTTATAGTGGCAAAATAAATATGAATACCTAGGGTTTTGAGGTACATTGACATCTTAACCTTCCAATTTTGGATATTAAGAATATCAAACATGGGAAAAGATCTTTAACTCAAGGTTGTTAGACCCAAATCAAGAGCACCAAGCTCTGATACCACTTGTAGGTCACCTGAGGGGGTGAATAGGTGACTAGCTAATCTAAAGATGAATAATGCGGAATTAAAAACTATTTAAGCAAACTAAAAACTATTAAGCTAAACACACCAAGTATAACACAAGAGTGTAGTCGAATTTTCGGTGAAGGGCTCTGGACTATCTCCTCAAGATTCCTCTAGATAAGAGTTGACGTGTCGCTATGGCTCTCTTGGTTGAATACAAGTGTGAGCAAACAATCCCACGCATGCATCAATAGAGCACAAATATATCAAGCATATAAAAGAGATAAACAGTATAAGCATGTAAGATATAAACACAAATGAGAGATAGAGAGCAATCACAAACACGGGAGATTTGTTTCGAGGTTCGAGCACCCTTACTCTACGTCCCTTCTTCAACACTATGAAGGATTTTCACTAAAAATGATCCCACGGATCACTCGATGCCGCAACATCTATAACGAGTTCACACTAGAGCTCCTTGGACTCACTAGTCCCTCTCTTGTTCCCGCAAGAACAACACACGCAAGCACACTAGCTTGTCGAGGCCGCACCTCTACACCGAGCTCCCACAAGAACTCGAAACAACACGAACCCACAAGTTTGCCTCCTCAAATACAAGATGAAACACTTGGTGATCTCTACACTTTGATCACCTAAAAACACTCTCACAACAACTTTCATATAGGATTGATATAGCAATGGAAAGTTCAGTATATGTGAGAAAACAAGATAGAATAATGGAGGAAAAACTCAAGAAATCTCTTTTGAAAATCACTCTTGAAAACTCTCCTTTTGATATGGAAGTATTAGCCCTAAAATAAGTGGAGATAACTTCTGAAATAGATGGAAAAAACTAACTTGAAAACTCTCAAAAAATCTTATGTAAATAGCCCAAAATGGCCCAATATATAGCCTCAAAAAACTAGTCGTTGGGGTCCAACTCAGCAGAAAAATCTGCTGTTAGTTGACCGGTCGGTCGACCGCTAACGGTCGGATTTTCGACCATTGGGAAATGCGATCGACCGGACGGTCGAGCCCTATACTGGGCATTGACCTAACGGTCGACCGCACGGTCGACCGGGGCCACATCCAGAGAGCAAAGCTCTCTGGCGATTGACAGGGTCGTCGACCTGCCCACCAGCCAAAAGATCCGTGCACGTCTGTGCACATCGATCGACCGGTCCGGTCGACCGACTCCTGGTTCGGTCGACCGTCCGGTCGACAGTCTGGCTGAAATTTTGGGATTAAAAACTTGATCTTTTTACATTCAATAAAATCTCATAAAATCCTAAAAATCCACAAAAATAAGTTCATTGACTTTGAAGTACAAATATGTGTGATCAAAAATCAACACATATTACAAACTTTTTTTTACCATTTTTGTAATATAGAATTTTAGCCTTAAACAAAAATCTGTATTTTTTAAAATCGATTTTTCTAAAACTTCTCCAAATACAAAATAAGATATTTTAAATACTTTTGAAGCTTAGTGTGTATGGATATGATCCACTATACATATGAGATGAAATATCTATGTTTTTGACAATAAGATCTAAAATAGTTTTGATAAAACACATGTATACTTTGAAGCATAAAAATCAAAACGGTATTTTTCTAAACACAAAACTTTTCTTATGAAAATACATAAATTTTTGTGTGTGTGTATGAACTTGAGCAATCCACCAACTAATCTATCATTTACATTTTATCTACAAATAAATCTTGACACTTACAAAGCCCGACATAAGTCTTCTTGAAAATCTTCTCTCGAAAATCTTCTTCTCCTACTTGACTTGGTCCAAACCTTGATCCAATGAGCTAGACTCCTCTTGATTACTTGATACAATCTTGATGCACGAGCTCTTGAATCAACACGTACTAGCTCCAAAACTTGACTTTGAATCTTTTGTTGAAGCTAAACACCTACTAAGATCTTGATCAAATATCTGAGACTAATTAAATACAAGATCATTAGTACTATAACTACATGGGTTAATCATCGATGGGCCTTTAGGCTACCAAAACTTTTTAAAAAGGGCGGTCGACCGATAAACTGCCAGAAAGACAATAACGGCCATATTTCAAATTTTTGTGTTTTAACATGTTTTTAAAACATGGTAATTTGAATTCTAAGGGTAAAATTCTTCCTTTATGACCTGGTAAACAATTCTAAATATGTTTTCTAAAGCCTATATAAAGGGTCATTGGTGTTGGGTTTATGACATAACAAATTCTCCTGAAAATCAAAGTTTGCTTTCAAAGTGAAAATTTTCAAAGTTTTTATTTTGTGCTTTAAATTTCAAAGTTTTTAATTGAGTTTTCTGCTCTTATATTCTCTCTCTATTTTGATTTCTACTCTCGCATACATCCTTGAGTTTCAAATCTACTTTTTACTTTATAGATTTGTAAGAGAGTTCTAAGAGAGTGTTTGTGATCTCTTGATCACTAAGAGCTTATAATCTCAATTAGCTTTATGCTACCTCTTATCTAGAGGATTAAGTTGGAAGTTATATACTCCAAGTGGTTGTTAATTCTTTGTTGTAAGATCCCTTTGAGAAAGATTCATTAGTGGATAGTGAAATCCTTCACAGTGGTGAAGGCGGGGACGTAGAGCAGTGGCTCGAACCTCGAAACAAATTTTTCTTGTTTGCGATTGCCTTATTGTGTCTATTTCATTTACTTGATTATTATTAATTCATTTTTGTCGATCTTTACTCATCACAACAAGAAAGTAATTGAGCACCTCAACTCTTATCTAGAGGAATCACGAGGAGAAGTTCAGAGCCCTTCACGGGGTATACAGCTTCAATTCTTATTTTAGTGATCAGTTTGCATCATTCATTATAAATTGTTAAGTATTTGCATTTGATTAGCATTACACGTATTCACCTCCCCTCTAGGTGTATTTTCATTAATGAGCCCGAGTTAACTTAAGGCCAACATCTAGTCATTTTTTAATTTAGGGTTAGGGTTGTGAGTACAGCGAAAGTGGTTTATGGGCCAAGAAGGGGTAATGACGTCCCCACCTTATGTTGTTTATTGGATTTTCCCTTAAAATAATTAGTGCACGTGTAAAGCAATAGCAAAGAATTCACTAAAGGGTAAATCAACCAAAAAGTGATTCCTACACTTTATGCAATGTGGACGTACCTTGTCGCCACCACTCTTCAACAAATTTTAAAAAAAATTAAATAGACACGCTCCCTAGATGCAAGAGTCTAAATCAATTTTTAAATTAATCCAACAAAGAGTTATTGTTTATTAGTTAGCAGTATGCAGGGTGATCATAGAGAAAAACTATCAGAGCATTAAACAGAACTTGTAATTTGCTACAGACCAGCAAAAGATAAAGCATTATTGAACTGCTTTTGCCGCAGAAACGTGACATTTACTGTGAAAACGCGACTGATTAGTTCTATTGCTCTGCCTTCTAGGGCAGAGGCATAGAGTTGTTATATATCCTGAGATGCAGTAATTTTTTCTGTTATCAGATTCTGCAAATAGAAACAGAGAGAAAAATTAGTTCTATAAAATATCGTACCGTTCCTTCCTCGACAACAGTACCAAAACTTTAATTGAGAAAAGAAAATGAATTGAAAGTAAAGTCAAGAGTTAAGGTTAGAAAGTTTTTAGTCTCTTCTCAATTTAACCGCGTAGCAGAGGCTAGACAGGTCGATCCACAGGGAAGAATGCGATAGAACCTTTTCTGGAATGATTTCTCTATACAGATATCTTGAAAAAATTGATATTAATTGTAAGAAAGGAATTTAATTAAGCAGAAGAAGTTATAGTCCACTAATTATCTACCTCAATCAAGTACTAGTCCAAGAAGAGAGAACATCATGGTGAATCTATAAAGATCTACCCCAGAGTTTTGATTGAGAGCCAAGTAATAGAAGTAAAGAAGAATGTAAACCCTAATTAGAGTACACTAAATAAAATTAAACTTTAGCTCATCCTATTTTCTGAGCATAACATAAGAAAAGTCTTTTAAACCTAACATGATGCTATCAAAGTATCTAAATATGAACTGAGAGTAACCATTAAAAAATGTAACCCAAAAAAGTTCAACTTAACTAATTATTTATTTTCAAGAATATCAAATTAATACTGGGGTTTCAAACAAGCATAGAGTTAAATCAGTTCATCTTTTAGACAAAAATTAAGTTAATCGAGATATTAGTAAACTACAAGATAAATTAGTTATTCATATTTTTTTTTTTTTAACAAGATATACAATAGAGAAGAACAATTTGCATCAAAAAGAAAGGAAGAAAAGAAAATAAACAAACTAAAGCAATAACAACGAAATTAAAGAACAAGAGAGATGAAAAAAATGAACCATTTATTGATTGTCATTGGCCAATTTCAAAGTCCTTCTTCTTCAAAAATCTTTTTCTTCAAATTAAAAGCTAGATAATACAATGAAAATTTAAAAATAAATGGCTAAACAAATAATCTTATACTCAATTTCTGAGATGCCTCTTCTCTGTTGCTCTTCAGGAATATTTAGGAGATTTGAGAAATAGAGTCCCAGTAGAATACCTCCTCCAAAAGTCAACGCATGCGGCCCCAGCATTACAGGATTTCAGGGGCAAAAAATGGGTTGCCGCGAAATTTTTGTGGTGTTTGGTCACGCGCTTTGGCGCGTGGCTTCCTCTCGTCTGTTCATATGGAGATCTATCATCAGAATCTTCATTTGATCCCCGAATTTTGAGATATCTTCTATCTCTATATAACTTGAGAAGCAAGTTACATCTAAATCCGAATTTAGTTTGGATTTTCCTGTTATCTCCAAATAGATTTCATTTTATCCCCTTCATCCTCTAGGATTTGTAGTGCAAGCAACCTAAATTTGAATGGAGTCTACCTCTATATTTAATTGGGATGAGGATTGATCTTGTTCTACCCATCTTTTCATCTAGATTTTAAATTAATATTTTTAAACCCAAATTCAAATAGAATAGAATAGAAACTTCTTTTATCTTCCCAATTAATCTTTATTTTCATAATAATTGTGGGCTTTTGGGCTTCTTTTCGGGCTTTCTCTTTGATTATGGTGGCCTGCACATTACTAAATAATAAATGAATTAAATAGTAATATTTTATAAAAAATAAGTAAGAAAATGTGACTAATAATAAGCATTATTGATGACCAATTAATGATTATTCACTCCTAAAGAAAATAAATCTTAGTTTCGTAGCCTAGTTTACTTAAGTATTTAAATCTAAGGGTGTTTTCTCACCTAGTGTCCTAAGACCACTTGTTTGGGAGTCATCGGTTAAAAACTCGTTGCACAAGTAAATTAGAAAGCCTAAGAAAATTAAGGGCAAAAATGGAAAATAAAAAAACACCAATAAATTTTTGTGGTATTAGAGTTTGAGTTGAAAATTTTCAAGTAAATCATCACTTCAAACAATGCATATTATTTAAGGCTAAATAAAAAATAAGTTTGAAGTACAAAATTTCTCTGAAACTAAAATAAAAACCATATTCTTGAATGAAGACTAAAGTATAGGAAGGATTAATAAGGCCTAGACTTAATGTTTATAATTGTTTAGCTATTTTTACTAAAGAAATTAAAAAGCATTTTTCTGTTTTAAGAAGAAGTTTTCAAAATACTAACATTTGATTTCTTTCTTTACGAATTTTGTAGGTGGAACCAGCTGAAAACCCTCACGAGACAAAACTCCTTCTCTAGGGAAACCTAGAGGTTTAATGGTTTGTTACACATGCTCAGTGCAATCGCGTCACCTGCAAAAGTGGTTTAATAAATTTCTTAGTTAGTTTTTCTGTTTTGCTTAGGGACGAGCAAAAGATTAGTGTGGGGGTATGATTAGTATTTATATTTGCATATTTTTGTTGGTCCCAAGATGATGTCAATTGTTGATCTAAAATACAATGTCAACACATATACTAAACAAAGGATGATTAGAGTTAAATAAATAAATGAAATTGCAATAAAAGGAAATTAAATCTCAGAAAAGTTAAGCAAACGCAAATACGAGAGATTTATCCTGGTTCGGTCCTCGTGACCTACATCTAGTCCCCAAGCCACCCGCTTGAGATTTTTCTTTATCCTTGACTTTGTACACCCAAAATCAACACCTTGTATCCTACTTGACAAATCCCCTTTGCCAAATGTATACAACTCTTCTTACAACCAAGAAGACCACACACCTTGTACAACTTCTCTTCTACACCAAGAAGACACTCTTGTACAATGATTCCTTTGAGTGATTACAAACTTTCCTATAAGCCTTGATTCAGTATGTGATCGTGGACAAGGGCTATTATAGGTGGACTTTCAGAAATCTTCACTTTGAAGTAGGAATTTGGTGAAGAAACAGAAAGTGGGAACAGTTTTCAAAGAACCAGAATTTTTGCAAGATTTTTGGTCAGAAAACTATATGTTTGAATTGGTGTTTGAACCCTAAGATAACAACCCTATTTATAGTTGAACTCTATGGTTAGTTAGGGTAGTTAATAGGACAAATTTGAATGTTTAAATGTTAGATAACGTTGAAGAAAACACCAAAACCAGAAACTGTCCAACAGTCAGAAACTGCCATTAGTCAACTTGAGATATGGGGTTAGTCGACTAGGGTAGGCAAATTTCTCAAGGTTAGTCGACTATATAAGAGACCAAGTAAACTAGGTCATGATAAACTCAAAAGACAAGTTTATGAAAACTGAACCAAGTCGACCAGAACTATATTATAAGTCGACTAGGCCATCTATTAATCGACTAGAAGGAGGGTATAAGTCGACTATAATACTTATTAGTCAACTATATAAACTGTTAAGTCGACTAACAGTGACAAACAGAGAGTTGGGATCTTTCAGGATAAAAAGCTAGTCGACTACATAAGAAGGCAAGTCGACATACCATGTATAAGTTGACTACAAAAGTTTATAAGTCGACTAATAGGCTATGATGTGTGTGTGTGTGTGTGTGTCAAGGCTTTTAATATGCTATCAATAATTACAATACACATTACTATCAACTCTCTTTGGGAAGTCTTGATCATGTAGAACTCTTGAATAGGCTTGTGATAGAGCTCCAATGATATGGCTTCACAAATGTCTCATCAAAAGCAAGTTCCAACATTCTCCCCCTTTTTGATGATGACACTTTGTGTGCACAAATGCTCCCCATGCAGAAAATAAATATATGTTCTTCCCCTGCAGAAAATGGGTTATATCAAATATAGAAACACTTGTGTTCTCCCCCTGCAACAAATGGGTTATAACAGATATAGAAACCTTGTGTTCTCCCCCTACAAAAATTGGTTATAACAGATATAGAAACACTTATGTTCTCCCCCTGCAACAAATATATCATAACATGTATATATATGATAAATATTTGAAGTATTGTCCTTATCAAACTTCTTATGTGGTACCTGAAAGATAAACATTAGATGGTACCAATCATAAAAGTAAAGCATTAACCTTTAGAAGACCAAACCCAATTTGAATTTTGTTTCCATAGTATACACATAATTGCATGAATTACATATATCATGTATGTGTGATGCAATATAAGTATTTTTGTCAACAATGCTTAAGTTTTTAGGAATCCATATGAATTTATTCTTAATTCTTTTTGAAATAATATCAGACTTTCTTTTCATAAAGAATTATATGGATTACTAACATATGAAGATTTTTTAAAAAATCTAATACCATAACGATTATGTGACATCTTTTGATATGATAACAAATCATTCAACTTTTCTTTTCCTTGATTAAACTTAGTCACATTTTTCAAAATCTCTTCATATTTCATTTTGAAAACTGACATGCCTTTATCTAACACAGAAATTCTTTCATTTAAAGACACAGTTTTCTTTTTAAGCAAAATATTTTCTTTTATAAAATTCTCATTATCCTTTTTTAATGATGATCATTTTTTCAAAATCATCTTTTTGAGAATTTATAGAAGAAACTTGAGAGACATAACATGAATTTTCTTTGAAAAGTTTTTCATTTTCCTTTGATAAAACTTTTATTCTTCATTTTTTTATTTTTTAGATCATTGAATAATTCATGGAATGCATCTAAAAGTTCAGTATATTGTATCTCATCTTCTTCTAGTGCCATGTAACAGATGTTGGCATGTTCAGTGGTTCTTCTTCGTCAGAGGAAGAGGAATCACTATTGTCCCATGATGCTTGGTAGTCTTTCTTCTTTCTGAACTTTTTGCTCTTGTATTTACCTTTGTTTTTGAGCAATGGGCAATCCTTCTTCATATGACCTGTTTTATTGCAATTAAAGCATTTAAATTTACCTTGCTTCAAGAATCTTCTGAATTTTCTTGAAAGCATTGCCATCTCCTCTTCATCGTCATCTGAATTTTCCGTGTCTGAGGATGCATGGAAGGCAAGTTCTTTCTTCTTTGAGAGAGATTGTTGTTCGTCCTTCTTCTTTCTTCAAGTTGCACTTCATATGCCATTAGATTACCAATAAGGTTTTCAAATGTCATTGTTGAGAGAGCATTCACTTCTTCTATTGCAGTTGTCTTCCTCTCCCAATCTGGTGTGAGTGCACGAAGGATCTTGCGAACTTTTTCTACTTGGGTGTATTCCTTTCCATGGGATACTAAGGAATTGGTAATGTCGGTGAATCTTGTAACCATTTCTGAGATGGTTTCATTCTCCTTCATTTTGAATAGTTCAAACCCGTGGACAAGAACAGAAATTTTAGATTCCTTAACCTTATTTGTGCCTTCATGTGTTACCTGAAGAGTGTGCCATATTTGATTTGCAGAAGTGGCTGTTGACACACGGTTGAATTCTTCTTTGGTTAAGGCACAGAATAAAGCATTCATCGCTTTGGCGTCAAGGTTCGCATTCTTCTTTTGATCATCACTCCAAGCGTTGTAGTTGGTTGTTGGCTTGGTGTATGGTACTTCTACAATGTTCCAAAGTTCGTAGTTGAGCGATTGCAAGTATATCTTCATTCTATACTTTCAAAAGTTGTAGTTGGATCCGTCAAATAACGGTGGACGTTGTGTAGAATGTCCTTCTTTGAATTGTGACGAAGGAAACTCCGTTGCCATCCTTGTAGATTCTTGACTAGGTATGCAGGGCTCTGATACCAATTGTTGGTCCCGAGATGATATCAATTGTAGATCTAAAATACAATGTCAACACATATACTAAACAAAGGATGATTAGAGTTAAATAAATAAATGAACTTGCAATAAAAGGAAATTAATTCTCAGAAAAGTTAAGCAAACGCAAATACGAGAGATTTATCCTAGTTCGGTCCTCGTGACCTATATCCAGTCCCCAAGCCACCCGCTTGAGATTTTCCTTTATCCTTGACTTTATACACCCAAAATCAACACCTTATATCCCACTTGACAAATCCCCTTTGCCAAATGTATACAACTCTTCTTACAACTAAGAAGACCACAACACCTTGTACAACTTCTCTTCTACACTAAGAAGACACTCTTGCACAATGATTTCTTTGAGTGATTACAAACTTTCCTATAAGCCTTGATTCAGTATGTGATCGTGGACAAGGGCTATTATAGGTGGACTTTCAGAAATCTTCACTTTGGAGTAGGAATTTGGTGAAGAAACAGAAAGTGGGAACAGTTTTCAAAGAACTAGAATTTTTGCAAGATTTTTGGTCAGAAAACTATATGTTTGAATTGGTGTTTGAACCCTAAGATAACAACCCTATTTATAACTGAGCTCTATGGTTAGTTAGGGTAGTTATTAGGACAAATTTGAATGTTTAAACGTTGGATAACGTTGAAGAAATACCGGAAAACAGAAACAGTCCAACAGTCAGAAACTGCCATTAGTCGACCTGAGATATGGGGTTAGTCGACTAGAGTAGGCAAATTTCTCAAGGTTAGTCGACTATAGAAGAGACCAAGTCGACTAGGTCATGATAAACTCAAAAGACAAGTTTCTGGAAATTGAACCAAGTCGACCAAACTATATTATAAGTCGACTAGGCCATCTATTAGTCGACTAGAAGGAGGGTATAAGTCGACTATAATACTTATTAGTCGACTATATAAACTGTTAAGTCGACTAACAGTGACAAAAGAGAGTTGGGATCTTTCAGGATAAAAAGCTAGTCGACTGCTTAAGAAGGCAATTCGACTATACCATGTATAAGTCGACTACAAAAGTTTATAAGTCGACTAATAGGCTATGATGTGTGTTTTGTGTCAAGGCTTTTAACATGCTATCAACAATTACAATACACATCATTATCAACTCTCTTTGGAAGTCTTGATCATGTAGAACTCTTGAATAGGCTTGTGATAGAGCTTCATATGGCTTCACAAATGTCTCATCAAAAGCAAGTTCCAACAATTTTACCTCACATTTTCACATTTATTTGAATAAAATTCTATTGATTAGTTATTCTTCTCCTTTATTTTTGGTCCATGGCTTGAGATGAAGAAGAAGCCCAAAAGTCCCATTTATTTAATGATTTTAAAGCCAAAGAAGAAGCCTAACACTTAAAGCATGTTCTGCTACTGCTGGAAGGGTAAAAAGTCAACCCTAAGGTACTTATACATAGGCAAGGACAGACACAGGCTGGGGAAAAAGACGCTGGCGCAACGGCGCCAGACAGGCCGCGAAAACGTAGCTTGTGCCGTGTTTCTGCTACAGTACTAGTGCGGGTGCGCTAGTACTTTGGGTCACCCCTTGTCCCCTCTCACTCTAGATCCCTGTCCTATAAATACCCTTTGGATTTCCAGAGAGGGGATATGCCGAGAAGAATAGCTTTAGAATAGTGTTAGCTAGGTTTTTAATTTTCTTCCTTGTGTTTTCTTTTTCCTCAAGCTTAGTTCATAGTTTGGAAAGAGAGAGTGTGTGTACAAGTTGTATTTGAAGGTGACAATCTTATACAAGTAATACTTCTCCTTCTTCTTTTTATTACTTGTATTTTACTTGATTTTATTTCCTTGTACTAGTATAGAGTTTTTGCTCACTTACTTCTTCTCTTTTACATTTATTATTCATGTCTAACTAACTTTAACTACAACCCACCAATCTCTAACAACTTGATTCATAACCCAAATGAGTCAATAGTATCAAATTAGTCTTGTGCAAACAAGAGGGTTCTAACTCTAACTTACTCACAAGTATTATTACTTTCATATTTCATGCTTAATCATTTGCTGATGATTTATAGATTGTGTAGCATTGCTTGTTCTTGTAAGTTAGAGAAATCCCTATTCATCTTTGCTGATATCAATAGTGTTTCTTCCCTTATTCTCAACTTCGATTGGATCTTGATAGGGGAATGTTTAAGTTTTGTCGTGTAAAGCTAAGTGAGGGGAAGAACTTTCATTCGATCTCCAACGTGAATAGTTCTTATGCATAAGGTTATGCTTACCTATGATCTATTGTGAGGCTATATCTTCGAAAAAATAGAGATTAGTGAGAGCACTTAATAGAAGGTTAGCCATGCATTTTTACCTTTAAGAAAATAAAGAAAAATCACTTTTACAACCATCAAAACAATCCAAGCATTTTTCGAAACAATATCGTTTTCTTTTCATTCATTATTTGAGACAAGAAACATCTTTACCACGAACAAAGAAGCCGCATTCAAGCTTTCATCACTCTTCTCCTTGTGGATACGACCCGTCTAGCTACTGTGCTATCACGGTAGATTTGCTAAAGTTACAACATCGACTATCACTTTTTTACTTATTTCTATGCATACTTTTTAGCGATCAGGTACCGTGCATGCCTGGTACCATGGTCTAACATTTCTGGTGCTGAGCAATTGTGGACTCTGATGTTGACTCATCTTCTGATCTCTTAGCAAGCTATGTGTGCTACTCATGCTACCATGTGGGCTCATTCCATTAGTCGAGAGACCTAGCTAGAGATTCCTTACATCACCCTAACTGAAAACTTTGAATCAACCATTTGCATTTGTGGAGAATTAGCCGGATGTCGAAGCATATTGTCACTAATTCTCTCGTCTGAATGCCACGCCAAACTTGTCGCATGTTCTTCATTCCTATGCATGCGTTTAAATCTAGGTATTATAGGAAAATACCATAACACCTTAGCTAGAATATTATCCTTATTTTTTTGTACTATGATAAATCACAAATTGGACATATCTTAAACCTTCGTATTCTTTTCGATAAAAAATACAGTCATTAGGACAAGCATATATCTTCTCGTAATCCATACTCATAGAGCACATATCTTCTTGTCCTCATACGCATGATTTGAAAGTTTATTATTCTCAGAAAGTATATCTTTCAAAAGTTGAAGTAAGACCATAAAACTCATACCGCTTCAGCTATTTTTTCTTTCAAATTGTACAATCTCAACACTGCAGACAATCTAGTGAATTTAGAAGAACCAACATATAAAGGTGTTACTGCATTCCTTTTCAACCTCTTCAATATTTTGGGTGATCTATAAAATTTTCTTCTACATCATACACCATGTCTTCTAATTTATCGTCCTCATTAGAATCAACTTTTTCTCTTTCATCACATCTTCTATTATCTGAATTGATAGATGTATCTTCTCTTACACTCTCACTATACCATATCCATCTTGTATAATCTTGATCAATTCCATTAATGAACAAGTGATCTCTTAATACTTTAATCGTAACTTTGTCAATAGAACCATATCTTAAGCATGGACATTTAATATGGTTTGGATTGTTGGCACGCTCAACAACAAACTCAATAAACTCCTTTACACAATTCACATATTTTGAACTTAACCTATAAGCAATCATCTATTTTTAATCCATCGTTATCTAGTATAGACACCAAAAACAAAATATTGAATTATTTACAATATAACATATAAAGAGTAAACTTACTTAATTTGTGCAATACTCTAAAAAAATATAACAATAAAATTAGATGAGATGCTAGGATTGGACTCAGTGTTTACAAAGATTTTGGACCACTGCACCCACCCACAACAGATGGGTGGCATGTTTGTTATGCTCCAAACCTCTATAATGGATTGCCATGGTGAAAAACACACCATCATTTCTCACATAAAGGACTCCTAGTTTTTTTAATAACTGACGTGAAAATCTTGTACATTCATCCAATACACATATTCGGCCTGTACAATCATCTACTACATGCAATAAATATTGAACAAATTCACATCTCATACACATCTATATATATCCAACATTTAAATCCAATACTACTTGAGCCACTAAAAAAACATGCACCAAATTGAAAACATGCACCAAACTTGCTTTTTTCTAATAATCATGCCACTAAGGAAACATGCGAGATGATAAGATTGGGCCCGGTGTTATACAATCTACAATAGAAAATAAAATGATTTTTGGGCCACTACATCCATCCACAACAGAGAGTGGCATGTCTATTATGCCTTCAAACCTCTATCACGGGGTTGCCATGGCCAAAAACACACCATCATTGCCCATACAAAGCACACAACGTTGCAATAGACATGGGACCACTACAATATAAAATAACCAATGTAAAAATTTGAATTCTTAACGTAAATAACCGACGTAATAACACACAACCCACAATCATCACGGTTGCAATTTGAGACCATATAATTTATCCAACAATGTAGTTGACTTGGGGGCCACTCACGAGTTCACCACATATTAAAGAAGCACCATATAAAAAAGCAGTGCATTACCTCTTTGCTGCGGGAAAAGAGGGTTCGTGGTCGGATGAGAGACAGCGGCTAGGGCAGGGAGATCGGGGGGAGAACGGTTTCGTGGTCAGAGAGAGATGGCAGCGAGAGCCTCGAGCGCGGCACGCTGACCTCTAGGGTGGCACGAGGGTGTTGCGGGTGGCACGACGGCCTCGAGGGAGTCAAGCGAGCCTCGAGGGTGGCACGAGGGTGTCACAGTCGACGAGGGCCTCGAGGGCGGCGGCGGGACTTGAGGGCGGCACGAAATCAAGGATGAGGGCAGTGAGGGGGAGAGATCAAGCAGAAGAGGCGGCGCGAGAGGGAGAGGGGGCTCGAGGAGGGCGGCGCGAGGGGGAGATCCAGGTCGAAGAGGGCGGCACACGGAGAGGGAGAGAGAAAATTAGGGCTGAGTGGGGTTGATGTAGGGCTAACTGGGTCCTGATGTCGGGTGTATAGCATCGGTTCTATAAAAGAACTGACGCTATACATCCAGTCAAAAGATGCGTTGACCGGTGTAGGCTTATGCTTCGGGTTCTTTTATAGACCCGATGCATAAGGCCCTCAAATATAGTGTCGGTTTTTCTTATATAACCGACACTATATGACCAGTCAACATTTCGTTGACTAGGGAAGGCCTTATGCGTCATGTCTACAAAGACCCGATGTGTAAGACCTATACTGATCCCCGATTCTTTCTAGAACCGTCGCTAAGGATATACAACGTCATGTTTACAAAAAAATGACGATTTATCAACCATCGCATATTCCAACATTTATACTAGTGTTTGCACCATTGATTAAAGTTTCTAGGAAACTATCAAGCTCCAATTGAGGTGAGGATCCGGATAAGTGACTATTAATTGATGTGGGCTCGAGGCAAGACCTGAGACTTTCTTTTTGGACCCCTACTCGATTTGAAAGCGCGTTGGGCCCATTGGTGCAAGGCGATTGGATGCTTGGGGCTCGTCTAAGATAACAGGAGATGTCGTGTGATCTCGACATGCTCGAAAGACCACTTCACAACCCCATCTATCTGAATGCTCTGTAGCTCAGGTCCATAGAATATAAGTGTACTTTTGGAAGATGAAATAATTGAAATCTTTAAGGAAAAATCTAAAGGACGAACTAAAGTTCAATGGATATGCCTGCTTTTATGGTTACTTGGCTATTGCAACCCTTCCAACTTTTATGTGTTTTATACATATGGACACCCACTCATCAAGCACAACACCAATATGTTAAAATAAACTATCATGGCTATTTACATGAAACAATTATCTAAATTCCAAATAACTAGACTACAATCACATTATTAGAAGACTGGTAGCATTCAGGCACTAGGTAATGGATTAATGAACTCCCTTCCTATTTGAAAATAAGTAGATAAAGTAAGCTAAGGGCTTGTTTGTTCTTCGTAAAAGGCCATAAGTCTTAGAGTGTTTGTTTCGTCATAAGTCGTAAAATACATTCGCATCTCAATTACGATCCATTTGCAATACAAACAGTTATTTTTGTGGTCATGTAAATCTCACTTACAGCCCACTTGCGACACAAACAGTTACTTTTGTGGTCATGCAAATTTGTACTGCAGATAGTTAATTGTAATTAGATTAATATTTTTTATTATAAGATTAATTTTTTTAAATTATTAGAAATTCTTTTTAAATTATTTGATTAAATAATATTATTAGATTAAAGTTTTTATTACTAACTTAATAATTTTATGCATTTAATATTTAATATATTTAACATTTAATATTGACTAATATTTAATATTTGTAATTATTTAATATGTTATATGATATTTTTAATATATTTACTTTTTTTAATTATTTAATATTTAATATGTTATATTTTTAAAATTTATATATTTTTTATTTTTTTAAATTTTCAATAAATTATATTTTTATATTTACTTATTTTATTGGCATTTATTCTTATTTTTATTAATATTTAAAATATTTTTTAATATTTAATTATAATTATTTATTTAATATGTAATTATTTAATACTTAATATATTAATTAAAATTTAAAATTTAATAATTTTTAAATATTTTAGTTAATTATTTATTATATTATATTTTTAATATATTTAATTTATTTTTAATTATTTAATTTATCTTTTAATTATTTAATTTATTTTTTAATTATTTAATTTATTAAATAATTATATATTAATAATATTTACTATTTTTAGTATTTATTATTATTTTTAATATTTTTAAATTACCAAATAATTAATTTTTTAGTCAATTTTTTCACTTCCAACTTACACATTACGACAACCAAATAGCGTAAAGCGCAATACACTATCTCGCTTACAATTTTAAACTTCCAACTAAACACCATAAAACTTATCTGCATGTAACATATTTACAACTGTAAAAGAGTTTACCACTTGTGAATTATGACTTACGGTCAATTACCACAACCAAACAGGCCCTGAGACTCAACCACACACCTTTCACTTGTGAATTATGGCTTCGCGACAAGACACAAACGTTTCTTCTTAGGTGTTGTAAGGCCAAATGTCTCCTCGAAGTCCAAATCCTGTGCTTTCATTCCAAACGGTGGCCCCCAATCAAAACAATGTAATAGATTAGCCAAAGTGAGCTCCATTATTGCTGATGCAAAGTTAATCCCAGGGCAGCCTCGTCGTCCAACTCCAAATGGCATGTAATCAAAATGCTGTCCTGGTCTGTAATCTCTAGCATTTTCTAGAAATCTCTCAGGACAGAACTCATCTGGGTTATTCTAGAATTTTGGATCCCTAGCGATGGCTTTGGCATTGACAAAGACCCTTGTTTTTGCAGGAATGTAGTATTCTTTTATCTTACATGTCTCAGTAGTTTCTCGTGGAATCAGCAATGGGCAGGAGGGTGTAACCTCAAGGCTTCTTTGATCACTAGTTTCAAATAATCAAGTTGTTGAAGGTCACATTCTTCCACCTTGCTTTTGCTTCCAACAACCTTTTGCAGCTCTTGTTGCAGTTGAGTCATCACTCTTGGGTTCCTCATGAGTTGCGTCATTGTCCATACAAGAGTCACTGAAGATGTGTCGCTTCCAGCAACAAATACATTCTACAGCAAAAGAAAAAGAATCCAATGTTATTACTTTAGACTTGCAGACTTCAATTATTTATCCAGCGAGGAATTGTCTAATCAAGAGTAGGATACAGAAAAACACAAATTTTGGAAGACCTCTGGTGCATGGAGTTTCCCCTCAACGTTCATGATGTAAGGCCGCATGAGGTGGGTGAACCCTTACAGTTCAATGTGGAATCCAGAGAAGAAGTCGGTGGGAACCTAAGTTCACAGTAGCCCTAGTTGAGGAGAAGAACTGAGGATTTGAGGAACTTACAGTGTCCTTTTTTCATTAAGTGACCCTTTTGGACTTTGGAGATTTTATCAAAGAGATAAAATAGGTTTAAAAAAGAGCAGCGAATAAGATCATAGAATTGTTTTGGTTGTTGGAATATGATTCTATTCCATTCTTCACTAAAAAAATAATAATAAATAAATAAATTATTCTATTCCATTATCTGCCAGCAAAAGTTAATAACACGTCAATTTATATCTAACACTTGTCTCATGTACTTGATGGTTTGATCAACTAGGTTAAATCAAAATCACATCCAGATTGATGGAACCAACTTTTAGTAGAGTATGACAATGATGAAAGAGGTTTGTTAATTATTATTTAATTAGCTTTATTATGGACAACATAAACACTTGAACTCGCAGTAATCTTGTGAAAAATTCTCCATCTCTTTTGAAGATTAACGCGGACCCCCCTGTCCATTTCATTTCCCCGTAAATTGAATTATTTTTTTTAGCATTCATTTGTGAGGAAATGTAAGACACAAACATGCTAATATCAATATCCGCACCATACCAAGTCCTCTGTGCTTGAGAGACTTACCGAGAGGAAGGCCTTAATGTTATTCATTGTGCTGAAGGTTGCGCTGTATGTCGGATCCTTGTGAAGCCAGAGCAAAACATGCACCAAGTTCTGGTGGTCCGGGTCTGAGCCTTCATCGATTTGCTCTAGTATCATTTCGTTGAAGAAGCTGTCCAACTCCTCAAAGTTTTTGTCCACCCTCTTCTTCAAGCCTGTAAACGCATGGATCCATTCCAATGATGGGAAATAATCTGCAACACAAAATCCTCCAAGCAGCTTCATTGTCTCATCAAGAATCTCGTAAAACCTGCTCCCCCCCTCGTCGTATTTACTAATTCTTCCTCTGTACTTGTCACCAAACATAATTCGACACACAATATTATTCACGAGAGTGAGCATCACCTCACTCAAATTTACCGTACAAGACGGAGATGAAGCAGGGAGCCTTCTAATATAGGCAACTAGACTCGCCACTTCACCTTCTCTTACTGCTCGAAATGATTCTACTCTCTTCAGACTGAGAACCTCTTCATGCTAACCTTGCGAAGTTGCCTCCAGTACTCGCCATAACTCGTCCAGGCCATGTCTAAGCCAGGAGGTAGCTTTCCTTGCGCTCTTCTCCCGCTGTTTTTGAAGAGTAGTAGTAGACGAACTGAAAGAAAGAGTAACCAGATGAATTGTTGAGAGGAGAGCCACTATGGATACATTAGTGGGTTAGGGGAGTGATGCTATGTCCAATAACATTTAGATTACATAGAGAATTGCATGGAAAGCAAATAATCTATCAAGGAATGAGAGGAAGCAGTAAAAAAAAAATTTATCAACCTCAGAGCCAAGTAAGGAAATTTACTGATAATGGCGGTCATTTTGGCTTTGCTGGCACGTTTTTAGCTTTTTTTTTCTGTCGCGTCCCATTCCCAGCTCATCATGTCCTTTCAGAGGTACTACAAAACCCCACTTTTCACCTAACTTATGCATCTATTAAGTTTCACGTAATTCATAGTTTTGTTGTCTTCCCCCACTCTTTCACCGAACTTATCTTTTAAGTTTAACATGATACATAATTTTGTTGTCTACATTCACCAACCTAGTCACTGGCATATTAGGCACAGGAAACGGGTCGGGCGAAGCTGGAACAACAAACAACACCCCACACCCCCCCAACCCCCCTCGTGGCGATTCCCAGGCGGCCCGACACGGCCGGGAGACCCGCCCGGACTAGGCCGGGCAGGGTCGGCTTGGGTTTTATTATTAATTAAAAAAATTTTAAAATAGTTTTTAAGTTTTAAAAAATTCTAAAAAGGTCTAAAATTTTTTTAAAATTTAACAATTTTAGACAAAATTGATACAAGATGTAAAATGCAAATGTAAGTTTTTTATTAACAATCCAATAGATTGGATAAATTGATACAAGCACAAACAAATATATAAATTAAAAATAAAGTATAAATTGATAAAGATACGGTAACACTCTGTAGGGAGAGAGGAGATAGGGGAGATGGAAGAATGTAGCACAGAGATCGGAAGACAAAGGAGCAAGACGACACATTGAAGCAGACCAGGTTAGCTGCCGGTCGACCGCACGGTCGACCGGTGGAGAAGGCCGGTCGATCGCCCTGTCAACCGGTGTGCACAACGTGCACAGGATTAGCTCGGTCAACCGCCCGGTCAACCGTGGCATGGAACGGTCGACCGCTCGGTCGACTGACTGAAAACAGGCTGCTTTCGGTTTGGGTCCGGTCGATCGCACGGTCGACCGTGGACATGGGCCGGTCGACCAATAGACGCGTTTTGTCTTCCATTTGGGATTCAGATTCCTTTTCTATTTGGGATTGAATCTAGCTGGGGTTTCCTAAAACCCAGGGACTCTGTGGCTATAAATAAGAGCTAGAGCTCTCATATATTGTATCCCTGAAAGTTCCCTCAGGTATCCCTCTGTATTAGTTTGTGTTGATTGCTGAATCAATAAAATCTCTCTCATTGAAGCAGAGACTCTGTGGCTATAAATAAGGGCTAGAGCCCTCATGTATTGTATCCCACTGAAAATCTCCATTAGAAATTTTTTGAAGAAGGAATAATTTGTAATGATTGTTGAATCAATAAAATCTCTCTATCCTTGCCCCGAGGATGTAGGAACATTGTCGAACCTCGTTAAATACTGTGTTGATAGTTTTTCTCTATTGTTCTCTATTCTGGTCGTGCTGGGTACGTCTCTGACTGCATCAGTCTCCGTCCGGTTGGCGGATTCCTCAGAGGGATTGTTGTCCTGCGCGCAACAATTAGTATCAGAGCATTCCAGATTAGTCGTGAGATCGTGTGTTGATGTAACGCCCCGATTCCACGGATACGGGGACGTTACTGCGACGTATATACGTTGATCATAAATTGCCCCCACGTATATACGCTAAGCATAAAGTACAACAAAGATCAGAGTACGACAAAGCGTGGAAATCATACATATGCCAACTCAAGATATACACATACAAAGTTATCACAGGATATTATAAAGTATTACACATTACATGTGTATTACATCATAACCAAGTCCAAAAGAAATATATACAAATATGTATACAAAAAGCTCACAAGTAGAAAGAAGATCTCGTGAGTCAAAAGGTAAGTCTGGCACGAGGGGACTGGAACTAGTCCGCCTGCTCACTAAGGTAAGCTTGGTCCTCTGTGGATGGCTCCACTTCGTTCCAAGCTTCGGAATCTGAATGTGCAAATCCAAGGAGTCAAGACATATAACAATAAACAAACTATAGCCAAGTGGCTAAGGGACATGAATAAGGAAAGATGAACAGTCATAAGGAATATCAGCTAACAAGTATGAAAAGCATGAAGGGATAAAATCCTAATACCATGAATCTACAGTTAACGTCTTATTATTATTACTTGTCTTACTGTGATATCTAACTATGTGACCCAGCGTCCCAGAGCACATAGATCCATATCCTAGTAAAGCAAGGTTGTTATTGGAAACAGCGGTTGTATCGACGAACTATGTTTACAGTGGGTCCCGTGCATGCCCGGGACCACGGTCCAGGGTGTTCCGTTGCTTGATGACGGAACCAGCCGCAAGGCCTATCAGGAGGGACTTATGTATGCCCTTTGTCATGACTGTATCAGGAAGAGGGAGCAAGCACTCCCCTCGGTCCCTGGAGGCCCTCAGGTCAGACCGGAAATATAATTGTACAATATACCTAATGCCACTGTAAACACGAACACATATCGATATCCGCATGTTTCCCCGACCCATGTGTAAGTTGGTTCATTTTATATAAAAGTCAAGTGCATCATGCTTGGTTTAAGAGATAGCATGATAAAAGGTGATATTCACTATTTAACGAGTCATGAAACGAGAATATGTAATAACAAGTCATGAAGTAACAAGTGGTGAGATCCATCAAGTAACATGTCATGTAATATCAGTTATGAAGCATAAACAGGAATAATATGTTACACATGTATCAAAGATAAAATCCAAATTCAAATAGGAAATCAACTAAGTCAGACATTCAGAATTAGTCGACTAGGTGGAAGGATTAGTCGACTAATAGGGGTCTTAAGTCGACTAACAGTCTAGATGAGTCGACTAAAACTGGGTTCCAGAGAGTTGTAATTCTGTTTCAGGAAAAGTTAGTCGACTAGGGTTGTAAGGGTAGTCGACTAACAGGGAACTACTAGTCGACTAATGGATACTTAAGTCGACTAAGTCTGTGATACAGAGAGTTGATGTTTTATTTCAGGAAAACAGGAGTCGACTGGGGAGAAATGGGTAGTCGACTAGGGGTCTCTAGTCGACTGGAAATCTGGTCTAGTCGACTAAAACTGTGAAATCAGAAAAGGTTAAGTTTCAACTAAAGTGGATTAGTCGACTAGTCCCTAGGTCAAGTCGACTAATCGTGGGAAAAACAGTGACAGAACAGATTTTCTGGTGGTTGTTCTTGATGATCTAAAAATAGGATTTTTATGGCACAAGTGTACATTATTTGTCAACACATGTATACAAAGGGGTTTACAAGTCTTGGTGAGTAGATATACTCACTTCGAACGGTTATGTGAAGCTTATACGAGTTCGAACGGATCGTTTGTCGATGATATCACCAACTAGGTCCTTGGCGATGCTTCCGACGAAGTGAGATGCGATCCAAATCCAAGGTAGTGATGGTTGCTTGAGATGGAGATGAAAACCTAGGTGAGCTTTGGAGTTAGGGTTTGAGATGGGGAAGGAAATGGTGAAGGCTATTTTCTTGGTGAAGTGAAAAAAGAGTAAAAGAATGTAAAGGAAAACTTATATAGGATTTGATTTTTGTAAAGGAGATGTAAACAATGTAAATGTGAGGGGGTTTATTGCAAAATAGGAGAGGGGATGGGTGTCCCTCTTCTTGGCCACTTGGCCGGCCATGGGAGAGAGAGAGAGAGGTGCATTAAATGAGGGGGTTGGTGAGATTATGTGGAGTTGGAATTTTGGAAGAGATTTGAATTTTTGGAAAAATGGGAAAAGTTTGTGGTTGTGGAGAAAGAGAAGTAAAGGAAAAGGAAAAATGGAAAGAAATTCATAAAGGAAGATATTTACTCTTGGACTTAGAATATAAAATAATGAAAAGACAAGTTCCCGGGTTTAAGTTGAGGATACGGAAAACATTTCGGAAAATACCGAAATCGTCCGAAATTCAAGTATCTCGGAACGACTCGTAAATTTCACAAAAATCAATAATAATATATGAAGACTAATAGTGAAATCCTTTTTAAGAAATACTTTATAGTTTTAAAACTAAAAATCCCGGAATCAGTTATCTACCGACTCCGTTAGAATTTTCATAAATTCATAAAATTCTCAGAAAAAGTATTTAGATAGAATACAGGATTCTAAGAAATAAAGCCTAAAGGACTTTCTAGAAATTCCTAACTGTTTGGAAAATAAAAATTCGGGAATCGATCAGTGACACTGGTCGACACCGGTTTTGAAGAAATTCATTTTAATTCAGGAAAAATCCAGAAAATCATATAAAATCTAATATATTAGAAAATGATATTTGAAATTGAAATCGGTCAAATACAGGAAGTAAATCAAAAAATACGATCGAAAAGCTGAATACGCAACTAAGTACGTATTCTGGAAACGGGGTATTACAATCCATCCACCTTACAAAAATTTCGTCCTCGAAATTTCATAAGGTGAAAGGTAACAGGAAAAGTAACAGATAGAGAAGGATAAGGTGGAAGATAACGGTAGAGAAGAATAGAAGGAAAGAGTCTTACCATTCAAGATGTGAAAAGTTGAGGATAGCGCTCACGGATAACGTCCTCTCGTTCCCAAGTGGCCTCTCCTGGCGCATGTCTGTTCCAAGACACCAACACTAATGGTATAGCCTTGTTCTTCAGTGTCTTCACACTTCTGTCCAGAATGGCCATCGGCTGTTCCTGATATGATAAATCTGGCTGCAGTTCCAGTTCGGAATGATCCAAAATATGACTATCATCCTTGACATACTTCCTCAACTGAGATACGTGGAAAACATTGTGCACTCCGTCCAAAGATGGAGGTAAGGCCAATCTGTAAGACACATCTCCCACTCGCTCCAAAATCTCGAATGGGCCGATATATCTTGGACTAAGCTTTCCACGAAGACCGAACCGGATAACTCCCTTGGTAGGTGATATCTTCAAGAACACATGATCTCCTGCCTGGAATTCCAATGGCCTTCTCTGTGAATCTGCCCAACTCTTCTGCCTACTCTGTGCTGCCCTGAGGTGATCTCTGATGACTCTGACTTTCTCTGTTGTCTGAATCAGGATCTCTGGTCCCAAAAGTCTCCTCTCACCGACTTCATCCCAACAAATCGGTGATCTGCACTTTCTTCCATACAGTGCCTCAAAAGGTGCCATCTTGATACTTGCCTGATAACTGTTGTTATAAGAAAATTCGGCCAAATGAAGATGGTCTTCCCATGATCCCTTGAACTCAATCATGCAGGCCCTTAGCATATCTTCAAGGATCTGGATAGTCCTTTCAGATTGTCCGTCTGTCTGAGGATGATATGATGTACTGAATTTCAGACGAGTTCCCAAACTTTCTTGGAGACTTTCCCAGAAATGAGATCTAAATCTGGTGTCTCTGTCTGAAACAATACTGACTGGAACCCCATGAAGACGAACTATCTCCTTCATGTACTTGTCTGCCAGAACCTCTGTTGTCTGACCTACCCGAAATGGTATGAAGTGAGCTGACTTGGTGAGGCGATCAATGATTACCCACACAGCATTATTACCTTTAGGACTGCGAGGCAATGCCGTGACAAAATCCATGGTGATGTGCTCCCACTTCCACTCAGGTATCGGTAAAGGTTGTAGAAGTCCAGCTGACCTCTGATGCTCTATCTTTATCTGCTGGCAGACCAAGCATTTGGCTACAAACTGAGCTATCTCCCTCTTCATAGCATTCCACCAAAACTGTTTCTTGATGTCCTGATACATCTTGGTTCCCCCTGGGTGTATGGAATAGGCTGAACTGTGAGCTTCTGCTAGGATCTTCTGTCGAACTTCTCCTTGGGGAACACAAAGTCTGCCTCCAAAATATAATGCACCATCTGGATGAATACAGATATCAGTCCTCAATCCAGCCTCTACCTGAGCTCTGAATTTCAGTAATCTGGGATCTTCCTTTTGAGCTTCCTTGATCTCATCTATCAATGCTGACTGAATCTGTAAAGTCATGAACTGTCCTGCCTTCTCAGTTCCTCGAACTATCATCAAGTCCAATCTGATGAAGTCTTGAATCAACTCCTTCTGCTGAGTGAGCTGGACAAGCACTCTATTCTCTGGCATCCTGCTCAGTGCATCTGGAACTGTATTGACCTTGCCTGGATGATATTGCAAGTCAATATCATAGTCCGCCATAAGTTCAAGCCACCTCCTCTGCCTCATGTTCAACTCTTTCTGTGAGAAAATATACTTGAGGCTCTTGTGATCCGTATATATCAACACTTTGTCTCCCAGAAGATAATGCCTCCAAATCTTCAAGGCAAAGATAACAGCTGCTAGCTCCAAGTCATGAGTTGGGTAATTCCGCTCATGAGTCTTCAGTTGCCTAGATGCATATGCTATGACATGATCATGTTGCATAAGTACACATCCCAGGCCTTTTCCTGATGCATCACTGAATATGACCATCCCTCCTCTCCCTGAGGGAGTCTTCAAGATTGGAGCTGAAATGAGCCTCTGCTTCAATTGCTCAAAGGCTGCAGTACACTCCTCTGTCCATAAGTACCTTTCTCCTTTCCTGGTGAGCTTGGTCAACGGGGCTGCAATCCTAGAGAAATCCTGGACAAAGCGTCTGTAATATCCGGCTAGTCCAAGAAAACTCTTAATCTCAGTCACCGTCCTCGGAATCGGCCAATCTCTCACTGCCTGGATTTTGCTGGGATCAACTGAAATTCCTTCTGCTGAAACCATGTGTCCAAGGAAGGCTATGCTGTCCAACCAGAACTCACACTTGCTCCTCTTGGCATGAAGCTGCTCCTGCTGGAGAGTCTGCAATACAATCCTCAAGTGTTCTGCATGCTCCCTGTTGTTCTTTGAATAGATCAAAATGTCATCTATGAAAACAACAACGAACTGATCCAGATAGGGCGAGAACACTCGGTTCATCAAATCCATGAAAACTGCAGGGGCATTGGTGACTCCGAAAGGCATAACTAGAAACTCATAGTGGCCATAACGGGTCCTGAATGCCGTCTTCGGGATATCCTCCTTCTTCACCCTCAGCTGATGGTAACCCGACTGTAAATCTAATTTAGAGAATACACGGGCCCCATGAAGCTGATCAAACAGATCATCAATCCTGGGTAAGGGATACTTGTTCTTGATGGTTACCTTGTTCAATTCTCTATAATCAATACAAAGCCTTTTACCACCATCCTTCTTGTTCGCCAATAGCACTGGAGCTCCCCATGGTGAAGTACTTGGTCTAATCAATCCTTTGTCTGAGTATTCCTGCAGTTGCTTCTTCAGAATCTCTAACTCTGTCGGTGCCATCCTGTACGGAGCCTTGGATATAGGAGCTGCTCCTGGAACTGTGTCAATGGAGAACTCGATCACCCTGTCAGGTGGCAGTCCTGAGATCTCAGCAAACACTCCTGGGAATTCATTCCACACTGGTACCTCTGCTTCTGAACCTCCGAAGTAGTCATCCGAGTCTTTCCCTTGGTAGACTTCACTTCTCCACTGAATTGGAACTCCGGTTGATGAGGGATTCTGAAATTAATTTTCTTCTCCCTACAATCAATAACTGCATGGTACTGACTGAGCCAGGTCATGCCTAAGATTACGTCGTACCCTTTGGGTCTAGTACGATCATATCTATGGCCAAGATCTTATCACATAGTTCTACTGGACAATCAGTACAGACTCTAGAAGATATGACTACCCCATTCCTGTACTAATCTCCCATTTGTGGTCTAAAGATCTAACAGGTATAGAATGCAAAGCCACAAAATGGTCTGAGATATAACAATAGGATGCACCTGAATCGAAGAGAGCGAGAACAGGTTTCGAATGAACTCTGATGTTACCTGTTATCACCTCCTCTGAAGCCTCAGCCTCTTCTGCAGTCAGATTGTAAGCCTGACCTCTACCACGCCCTGCTGCAGTCCTAGCTCCTCTCTGGACTGGGCGAACAACATGCTGTGGAGGAAGGGGAAGAGCTCTCCTCATCACTGGTCCCTGATTCCTCTGCCCAAGTGGCCCTGGAAGTGCCCTCTGTCCATTCGGTCTTTGAGGTGCCAGCAAAGCTTGGTTGGCAAACCCAATCTCCTGTGTGGACAAGCTTCAATGGAATGATCTCGAGATCCACACACCAAACACCATCCATTTGCCCTACGGCAATTCTGCTGAGAATGACCTGGTTTCTGGCAAAAGTTGCAGATAGGACCTGGTCGAGCCATCTGGTAAGGAGCTGGTCTGAATGGTTGCCTCATCTGAACCTTTGCTGCTCTGTATGGGCCTCCTCTTCCCATTGGTGCAAACGGCCTCTTCATGGCCTGGTTCCTCATCTGGTTGGCTTGCTTCTTCTCTAACCCACGCTCCACCTCTCGAGCTATGGTGAGAACTTCTGAATAAGTCTTCAGTTGCTGGGGCATCAAGAAGACCTGTATGTCCATATGCAGGCCCTGCTGGAATCTGCTTGCCCGCTTCTCCTCATCCGTCACCATGTACGGAGCAAAGCGGCTAAGTCTGAGAAACTCCGCGGCGTACTCTTCCACGGACTTGTTCCACTGCTGGAGTCTGATAAACTGCTCTTCCATATCTTTCTGAGCAGTAACAGGGAAGAATCTGCTGTAGAAACTCTTGGAGAACGTGTCCCAGGTGACAGGCTTCTCCAATCTGGCCTCTTCAGCGAGCCACCAAGTTCTGGCTACATCTTTCAACTGAATCTTGGCGACCTCAACTTGGTTCTCCTTTGGTACTCTGGCTACATTCAGCAAATCTGCGGTGTCTGTCAGCCATTGTTCAGCATCCAGGGGTTTCTCTTCACCCGTGAATATGGCTGGTTGTAGCCTCCTGAAGTCTGATATATTCCCCGGCCTCTGTTCCTTTGGAGCTGTCAACTCTTGCCGGAGAAGCTCAGTCTGCTGCTGCTGGTTCTCCATCATTGTCTGAATGACCCTTAGAATATCCACATTCTCTCCCGTGGGTCCATTCGAAGCTTGCCCCGAGTGGTTACGGCCCGTCCTTCGCTCCATACCGAGTTAGGAAAAGATAACTGGAATTTGAAAACAATTGGAAGGAGTTTAGGATACAAGGGAATGAATCGAGGAAGGAATCAAGAAGGACTTAATAACTTTGTATATTGTAGTTGGCATTAGCAAATTACTAGAATTTGCTGCTGATTGTACTTTAGGTTTGAGAGCCTAAGCTCTGATACCAACCTGTAACGCCCCGATTCCACGGATACGGGGACGTTACTGCGACGTATATACGTTGATCATAAATTGCCCCCACGTATATACGCTAAGCATAAAGTACAACAAAGATCAGAGTACGACAAAGCGTGGAAATCATACATATGCCAACTCAAGATATACACATACAAAGTTATCACAGGATATTATAAAGTATTACACATTACATGTGTATTACATCATAACCAAGTCCAAAAGAAATATATACAAATATGTATACAAAAAGCTCACAAGTAGAAAGAAGATCTCGTGAGTCAAAAGGTAAGTCTGGCACGAGGGGACTGGAACTAGTCCGCCTGCTCACTAAGGTAAGCTTGGTCCTCTGTGGATGGCTCCACTTCGTTCCAAGCTTCGGAATCTGAATGTGCAAATCCAAGGAGTCAAGACATATAACAATAAACAAACTATAGCCAAGTGGCTAAGGGACATGAATAAGGAAAGATGAACAGTCATAAGGAATATCAGCTAACAAGTATGAAAAGCATGAAGGGAAAATCCTAATAACATGAATCTACAGTTAACGTCTTATTATTATTACTTGTCTTACTGTGATATCTAACTATGTGACCCAGCGTCCCAGAGCACATAGATCCATATCCTAGTAAAGCAAGGTTGTTATTGGAAACAGCGGTTGTATCGACGAACTATGTTTACAGTGGGTCCCGTGCATGCCCGGGACCACGGTCCAGGGTGTTCCGTTGCTTGATGACGGAACCAGCCGCAAGGCCTATCAGGAGGGACTTATGTATGCCCTTTGTCATGACTGTATCAGGAAGAGGGAGCAAGCACTCCCCTCGGTCCCCTGGAGGCCCTCAGGTCAGACCGGAAATATAATTGTACAATATACCTAATGCCACTGTAAACACGAACACATATCGATATCCGCATGTTTCCCCCGACCCATGTGTAAGTTGGTTCATTTTATACAAAAGTCAAGTGCATCATGCTTGGTTTAAGAGATAGCATGATAAAAGGTGATATTCACTATTTAACGAGTCATGAAACGAGAATATGTAATAACAAGTCATGAAGTAACAAGTGGTGAGATCCATCAAGTAACATGTCATGTAATATCAGTTATGAAGCATAAACAGGAATAATATGTTACACATGTATCAAAGATAAAATCCAAATTCAAATAGGAAATCAACTAAGTCAGACATTCAGAATTAGTCGACTAGGTGGAAGGATTAGTCGACTAATAGGGGTCTTAAGTCGACTAACAGTCTAGATGAGTCGACTAAAACTGGGTTCCAGAGAGTTGTAATTTTGTTTCAGGAAAAGTTAGTCGACTAGGGTTGTAAGGGTAGTCGACTAACAGGGAACTACTAGTCGACTAATGGATACTTAAGTCGACTAAGTCTGTGATACAGAGAGTTGATGTTTTATTTCAGGAAAACAGGAGTCGACTGGGGAGAAATGGGTAGTCGACTAGGGGTCTCTAGTCGACTGGAAATCTGGTCTAGTCGACTAAAACTGTGAAATCAGAAAAGGTTAAGTTTCAACTAAAGTGGATTAGTCGACTAGTCCCTAGGTCAAGTCGACTAATCGTGGGAAAAACAGTGACAGAACAGATTTTCTGGTGGTTGTTCTTGATGATCTAAAAATAGGATTTTTATGGCACAAGTGTACATTATTTGTCAACACATGTATACAAAGGGGTTTACAAGTCTTGGTGAGTAGATATACTCACTTCGAACGGTTATGTGAAGCTTATACGAGTTCGAACGGATCGTTTGTCGATGATATCACCAACTAGGTCCTTGGCGATGCTTCCGACGAAGTGAGATGCGATCCAAATCCAAGGTAGTGATGGTTGCTTGAGATGGAGATGAAAACCTAGGTGAGCTTTGGAGTTAGGGTTGAGATGGGGAAGGAAATGGTGAAGGCTATTTTCTTGGTGAAGTGAAAAAAGAGTAAAAGAATGTAAAGGAAAACTTATATAGGATTTGATTTTTGTAAAGGAGATGTAAACAATGTAAATGTGAGGGTTTTATTGCAAAATAGGAGGGGATGGGTGTCCCTCTTCTTGGCCACTTGGCCGGCCATGGGAGAGAGAGAGAGGTGCATTAAATGAGGGGGGTTGGTGAGATTATGTGGAGTTGGAATTTTGGAAGAGATTTGAATTTTTGGAAAAATGGGAAAAGTTTGTGGTTGTGGAGAAAGAGAAGTAAAGGAAAAGGAAAAATGGAAAGAAATTCATAAAGGAAGATATTTACTCTTGGACTTAGAATATAAAATAATGAAAAGACAAGTTCCCGGGTTTAAGTTGAGGATACGGAAAACATTTCGGAAAATACCGAAATCGTCCGAAATTCAAGTATCTCGGAACGACTCGTAAATTTCACCAAAAATCAATAATAATATATGAAGACTAATAGTGAAATCCTTTTTAAGAAATACTTTATAGTTTTAAAACTAAAAATCCCGGAATCAGTTATCTACCGACTCCGTTAGAATTTTCATAAATTCATAAAATTCTCAGAAAAAGTATTTAGATAGAAAACAGGATTCTAAGAAATAAAGCCTAAAGGACTTTCTAGAAATTCCTAACTGTTTGGAAAATAAAAATTTGGGAATCGATCAGTGACACTGGTCGACACCGGTTTTGAAGAAATTCATTTTAATTCAGGAAAAATCCAGAAAATCATATAAAATCTAATATATTAGAAAATGATATTTGAAATTGAAATCGGTTAAATACAGGAAGTAAATCAAAAAATACGATCGAAAAGCTGAATACGCAACTAAGTACGTATTCTGGAAACGGGGTATTACAGTTGATTCCAAGGGCATCAGTTGTTGTTTGGCGGCGATCGTGTGTCGATCTCGGAGCGGCGTTGGGACTATTTGTGGAATCACGTGTCGATCTCAAAACAATGTGTAGATTGCTCGAGGAATCAATTTGGAGGAGTAGATTGCTTCAGAAACTCTTCGAGGGTTTCGCATGGAGGTAAAGATCTTATCTTTTTCTAGTTTGTTTTAACTAACTATTTTTATTTCCGCATTGCTTTGAGGAATCAGTTGAGAAGATGGCTGTAGAAGGTACATCATCGGGAAAATTCATGAATCCACATCCGCTGAGGATTGATGTGGTGAAGTTCAACGGCAGGAACAACTTCAGTATGTGGAGGTGTGAGGTGATGGATACGCTGACGGCATCAAACCTCGAAGACACTCTACGGTTGGAGAAGAAGCGCGCATCAACAACTGAAGAAGATTGGGACAAGATGAACCGTACGGCGTGTGGCTTGATCAGGTCTTGCTTGACATAAGACATCAAGTATCATTTGTTGCATGAAACATCTGCGAGGCAGCTGTGAGAGATCCTGGGGAAGAAGTATCTGACGAAAAGCATAGAATCGCGGTTGCAGTTGAAGAGTAAGCTTTATAGTTTTCAGATGCAAAGATGATGCTCCATCAATGAGCACTTGAATCGCTATACGAGGCTTCTTACAGATCTAGTTAATGTGGATGTGGAGACCAATGAAGAGGATAAGACGGTAATCCTATTGAATTCTCTTCCTAGGAAAGAGTATGAGACCTTTACTCTTACATTGATCAATGGAAGAAAATCCCTTAACTGCAGTGAGGTGTCTGTTGCTCTTGTGAGTTATGAAGCAAGGAGACAGGACCGACTATTTTCTTCGGGGAAAACAACAATAGAGGCATTGGCAGTAAGAGGCAGGAGTTTCAATAGGAAGGGAAGAGATGATCACGGAAGATCAAAGTCCAGATCAGGCTTCAGAGATCTGAAGTGGAATCAGTGCGCCTTGTGTAAGAAAATAGGGCACTGGAAAGTTGATTGCCCGAGCGTCAAAGGTAAGAAGATGGAGTCAAACACTGAGGCAAATCTCGCACAGGCGGATGGATCAGATTCAGGCTCATCGGTACTCTCTCTGTTACTACTCCTACTGTTGATTACTTAGATCATGCTGAGTGGATCTTATATACCGGAGCCACATATTATGTGTACCCGAACATGGCCTGATTTTCTAGTTTTGAGAAGCTAGATGGATGTTACACGGTCATGGGTGATGATCATCCGTGTAATATAGAAAGGATATGTACAGTCAGTGTCAAGATGGTTGATAGGATAGTACGAGAACTGAAGGAGGTGAGGTATATACCTCAACTCAAAAAGAATCTTATCTCTGTTGGCGCTTTGGAAGCATTGGGTCTTGTGGTATCTAAACGAGATGGTGTTCTCAAGATGACCAAAAACTCAATGGTAGTTATGAAGGGCGTCCGTCGGGAAAATCTCTACTACTTGAAGGGTAGTATGGTTACAGGTCAGGTGAAGACTTCTGGTTCTTCAGATGATGGTTGTACAAAGGTCTGACAGGTGAAGGTCAGAAATAGAGGTGAAAAGACTTTGCAAGCTCCTGCAAAGAAGGGATCATTAGAAGGTGCTACTACCTGCAACTTGAGAGTGAACACAGCGTTCTGGACAAGAAGAAAGTGAAATTCAGCACCAGTACTCACTGCTCAGAAGGTCTTCTTGATTGTGTTCATGTAAGCGTTTGCGGACCTGCTAAGACTGCATATTTTGGAGGTCATAGATACTTTGTCCCTTTTATTGATAATTTATCTAGGCATTGTTGGATATGTCCCATGAGATAAAGGTGTGAAGCCCTAAATATGTTGGTGAAGTGGAAAGGAAGAATGGAGAAGCAAACAGGTAGGAAGATCAAGGAGTTACAGATTGGTAATGTTGAAAGAGACATGAGCTAATTCCTACGATTTGGCCAGAACACTGGAATTGGTACTCACTTCACAAAAGGTATACATGAGTTGGCTAAGGAAATAAACTATTCCATACTGGAGAAGGTTCGGTGCTTGTTGTCTAATGCAAGATTAGACAAATCGTTTTGGGCTGAGGCGATTGTGTATGATGGCCATCTCATAAATGGATCGACTGTGATAGGCGGTAAGACTCCATCGAAAATTTAGTCTGGGAAAGCTGCTCAAGATCATGGTTTGCTGCGGGAATTTAAAAATCCGACCTACTTCAGTGCCAAAGATGGCATGGTGAATCCGCGAGCAAAGAAGTTTGTATTTTTAGGTGTCAAGAGAAATATGAAAGGCTACAGGTTATGGGACCCCGAAAACAAGAAGATCGTGTTGAGTCGGCATGTCACGTTTGATGAGACTTCAGTATTGAAGTCTACCGTCCCTCAGCAGGTGGAGAGGACGGAGACCAAGGAAGTATCGCAGCGGGTGGAGGTTGACGCTACTCCACCACCTCCAGTTGGTTCGGTATCAGTGAAGACTTTACCTGATGTGATACCGGGTGGAGATCATGTAGCCAAGGTTGATACTGAATAGGTTAAAGATATTGATGAGAATGTCGAATTGTTTGCAGCCATTGGAACCAAGTTAAAACCACGCATGTGGGTAAAGAAGCATGAATCTCAAGCTTGTGACCGCGACAAGCTCAAGTTGAAGGCCGTTGTTCTCCATGACGGTAGTGAGGAGGTTCATATGACTCAGCCAGATAGGTTCGCTGCTGAAGATTCAGGTACAAGTGAAGCTTGATGAAGCTTATTTGAATGAATTACGGTTGGCTTGATCCTTTGGGCAAGGTAAGTAGGCAGCCGTAAAGGCGCAGCCACATTTGGTGCTGCAACCTGTATGAAGCTATTTGGGTTCTCAAAAAGATGATTGGGACTTCACGTAGAGGTGAAGAGTTGGACTTCAGGTAGAGGTGAGGTATTGTGATCTCGATGAACAGATGATCTTCTGGTGAGAAGACAGTTGAGCTTGCATAGGAGGGGTGTGTATCCAGTTTGTTGAAGTCGATGATGGTGTTCGGTGTGCTCTTCTCGGACTTGGTTGGACCGTCAGCTGAAGATATGTAGACTGGATAGAGCCAGTCAGTTGGAGAGTCATACTTGGCTCATAATGGGTTCTTCTTGAGGTCATGAAGTTGCTGAGTAAGAGACACGTTCGTTGGTCGGCTCGTATGGTATTTCTCCTAAGGTGAAGTGATGGGAACGCATGTATGGTGCATTCCAGTTGGATAGCTGAGATCGTGTGTCGATTTCACCAGGTGATAGACTGGAGTTCATTGGAGATCGGCTCAGATTTGAAAAATCTTCACCGAGGTGGAGAATTGTAGGGAGAGAGGAGATAGAGGAGATGGAAGAAGGTAGCACAGAGATCGGAAGACAAAGGAGCAATATGATACATTGAAGCAAGCCAGGTTAGCTCCGGTCAACCGCACGGTCGACCGGTGGAGAAGGCCGGTCGACCGGTGTGCACAACGTGCACAGGATTAGCTCAGTCGACTGCCCGGTCGACCGTGGCATGGAACGGTCGACCGCTCGATCGACCGACTGAAAGCAGGCTGCTCTCGGTTTGGGTCTAGTCGACCGTGGACATGGGTCGGTCGACCGGCCGGTCGACCGACAGACGTGTTTTGGCTTTCCTTTTGGAATTCAGATTCCTTTTCTGTTTGGGATCGAATCTAGCAGGGGTTTCCTAAAACCCAGGGACTCTGTGGCTATAAATAAGAGGTAGAGCCCTCTTGTATTGTATCCCTGAAAGTTTCCTCAAGTATCCCTCTGTATTAGTTTGTATTGATTGCTGAATCAATAAAATCTCTCTCTCCCTTGCCCCGAGGACATAGGCACGTTGCCGAACCTCGTTAAATACTGTGTTGATTGCTTTTCTCTATTGTTTCTCTGTTCTTGTCGTGGTTGGTACGTCTCCGGCTGCATCAGTCTCTGATTGGTTGGTGGATTCCTCAGAGAGGTTGTTGTCCTGCGCATAACACGCTCCGATCCTGCGGGTATGGATCCATTTCAATGATGGGAATAGATCCATCAAATGCTGCGCTAATGTGCTTGTTAAGGGATGGTGGCTATCTTATCCTTGCAATTATAGAGTACCCATCAACTTGTTATCTCCAACTTTTGTGCACCCACTATCTCCACAATATTTATCGTCTGAAGTTAAGACTCCAGGAATTTGCATACTAACAATTTCAACATTGGACGCTCCTTTCACCATGTTCCTCTTATATGAGCCTCTCCCAAATCTTAAAAGCCATTTCTTGTTTCATTTCCCATCTTTACTAGATCCAGCTTAATTTGCGCCCTTGGATTCCACTCCTTGTTTCATTTTTCCATCTTTACTTGGTTCCTCGGGTGAAGATTTCTCCTCATCCACCCCCAGGGAGGGAGACCCATTTCTGATCACAATTCTAGAACTCCATAATCCAACTTACTATTGTCAAGAAAGATCTGCCACAGTTCATGCTAAACCAAGCCTCTTTCCATGTAATTTCTTTATCTTTCCTTGTAAGATTGGATTACTTCCATTCTTCTAAGTTTCTATTTTTTTAACCAAGATTCAACTCAACAGTTAAAATTAGACAAATTATACTATAATGGCATTATTCAGTTAATTACGCATATGAAACCATGTCAACTAGTTTTTCTCCTTGTTCTTATAACATAATTGGCACTACAATTTTACTAATGAATAGTTTAGTTGCACAAGCAATTTACAATTCAAATTTTAACAACTTTTTTCACAGGAGGAGGATGAGGCCAAAGCTTCAGAAACTGAACAAAGTAAAAAGTAGAGTCTTACATAGTCTCACAGTCAACATGAATTTTAAGGAACATGCTGAAACCTCCCAAGGCACCATTTATTTGAGAATATAGGAGAAAGCCACTTCTTAATGATCTTGATTCCTCTTTGTCTGTGAAGGGAGCACAAAGCATTGAATTGTCCTCGATATCAACAAGAAGGGGAATGCAGGAGAGGTCCAGAGGCTTCAATGCATTATTCGCTTCCTCCCACTTGGACTTGAAGTGGTAGAACAAGAATGATTAATCTCCCCCTATCACCAAACTCACGTCTGTCTTCTTGATCTTGATCTTCTTCTTCAACTTGACTTGATTAAAACTTAATTCATGTGAGTTAGACTCCTCTTTGTGTACTTGTTATCTTCTTTGCGCTTGAGCTCTTATATCAGCTCGTGTTAGCTTCAAAATCTGATTTTGAGTCTTTTGTTGAAACTAAACTCTAATCTATTGGTGCCTTGAGGTGAATGCGTTCCAAGCTAAACGGTGACTATTTGGATGCATCACTTTCAAGGGGAGTTTGGTGGGAGGACCACCTTGGTTTGGAGATCTAGAGATTTGCCCTCATGGTTTTGGTAACAATCTCTAAACTCCATTTAGTTTACATGCTTTTATGTTGATTTTTTAGCATGTTTTGATCATTATGCCATATGCCATGATAATTAGACTTATAACATGCATATATAGTATTTGAGATAATTATTGTTGTGTTCTCTCTTTAGTTTAACTATTGGTATATCATATATCTAAGACATGTACATTTACTTAATGATCATATTAATTTATGTTTTGTTTTATTCTTCATGTTTTGATTACATGTTTAACATGTAGTTTTCATTAAAAATTGTGTCAATACTTGTACAACTAGGGAGCCACAAATTGATTATTATATGTGTGTGCTTGATCGCTCATTTGTACTCATTAGATGTACTAGTATAGCCTAGTTTTGATGATTCATGCATTTTTGACTTATATTCCCTATTTTTAGACATGTTTCTCATGATGATGTGTTTTAGCTTCATGTATATGTTAATTTTGTCAAAACTATTGAATATACATGTATACCCTTGAGTCATTTGTCTTTCATGCAAAGTCTCTTTATAGACTCAATTGTGTTTGGATATGTATGTATACCTCTAGTTTAGACTAAGCATACATATACCGTGAAGTAGATTTAGTTTTGATGATTTTGATAAAGGAATTTCATATTGAGCTTAGATGCCTCATTCCATGATTTTGTTGATTACCTAACTTTTTACACTCTATATTTGTTATTTACTCATGATTTGTTTTCATGAGATTATATGAGCTTTATTGCTATTTGAGTGTTAATGATTGTGTGATTTTCATGTTTTCATGGATATGACCTTATTTTATTCCTTACTTGAAGGATTTCGTACTAGTTTTTAAGATTATTATAAAACTAGTTGTGTTATTCTTCATTTGGAAGAGTTTTTAATTATGATAAACTTATTTTCAAACTTATTTTTGAAAACCCCTTCCATCGATGGGTGGCTGGATGGGCGACCATGCCTTATATGCTCAAATTGAAAGACAATAACGACCAAATTTCAAATTTTTGTGTTTAACATATATTAAAACGTGTTGATTTGAATTCTAAGGGTCAAATTCTTCCCTTTATGACCTAGTAAACAATTCTAATTATGTTTTCTAAGGCCTATATAAAAGGTCATTGGCATTGGATTTATGACAACAAATTCTCTTGAAAATGAAAGTTTGCTTTCAAACTGAAAATTTTCAAAGTTTTTCTTTTATGCTTTAAATTTCAAAGTTTTTAATTGAGTTTTTTGCTCTTATATTCTCTCTCTATTTTGATTTCTACTCTCAAGTGCATCCTTGAGCTTCAAATCTAATTTTTACTCTATAGAGATTTGTAAGAGAGTTGTAAAAGAGTGTTTATGATCTCTTGATCACCAAGAGCTTGTAATCTCAATTAGCTTTGTGCGACCTCTTGTCTAAAGGATTGAGTTCAGAGTTATGTAGTCCAAGTGGTTGTTAATTCCTTATTGTAAGATCCCATTAAGGAAAATCCATTAGTGGATAGTGAAATCCTTCGCAGTGGTAAAGGCGGGGACGTAGAGTAGTGGCTCGAACCACGAAACAAATCTTTCTTGTTTGCGATTGCCTTATTGTTTCTATTTCATTTACTTGATTATTATTCATTCATTTTTGTCTATTTTTACTCATCTCAACAATAAAGCAATTGAGCACCTCAACTCTTATCTAGAGGAATCACGCGGAGAAGTTCAGAGCCCTTCACGGGGAATACAGCTTCAATTCTTGTTTTGAGTGATCAGTTTGTATCATTCATTATAAATTATTAAGTATTTGCATTTGATTAGCATTACACCTATTCATCCTCCCTCTAGGTGTATTTTCATTAATGAGCCCGAGTTAACCCAAAGCCAACATCTAGTCAATTTTTAATTTAGCGTTAGGGTTGTGAGTGCAGCAAAAGTGGTTTGTGGGCCATGAAAGGGTAATGATATCCCCACTTTATGTCGGTTACTGGTTTGCCCTTAAAATGATTTAATGCATGTGTAAAGCAATAGAAATGAATTCACTAAAGCAATAAATCAACCAAAAAGTGATTCCTACACTATATCAATGTGGACGTTTCTTGTCTCCAGCACTCTTCAACAAAATTTAAAAAAAATTTAAATAGACATATGCCCTAGATGCAAGAGTCTAAATTAATTTTTAAATTAATCAAGCAATGAGTTATTGTTAATTAGTTAGCAGTATGCAGGGTGATCATAGAAAAAAACTAACAGAGCATTAAATAGAACTTGTAATTTGTAGCAGACCTGCAAAAGATAAAGCAGTATTGAGCCTTTACTGCAGAAACGCGACCTTTTTCGCGAAAACACGACTACTTAGTTGGTTTTGTTGCTCTGCCTTCTAGGGCAGAGGCACAGAGTTGTTATATATCCTGAGATGCAGTAATTTTTCCTGTTATCAGATTCTACAAATAGAAACAGAGAAAAAAATTAGTTCTAGAGAATATCATATCATTCCTTCAATGGCAACGACCCCAAAATTTTGATTCAGAAAATAAAACGAACTGACAGTAAAGTCAAGAGTTAATGTCAGAAAGTTCTTAGTCTCTTATCAGTAACCATGTAGCAGAGGCTTGACTGGTTGATCCACAGGGAAGGATGCGATAGAAGCTTTTCGGAATGATTTCTCTACACAGATAACTTAGAAAAAGAGATATTGATTGTAAGAAAGGAATTTAATTAAGCAAAAGAAGTTATAGTCCATTATTCATCTACCACGACCAAGTACTAGTTTAAGAAGAGAGAACATCATGTTGAATCTATAAAGATATACCTTAGAGTTTTGATTGAGAGCCAAGTAAGATGAGTAAAAAAGAATGTAAACATTAATTAGAGTAAACTAAATAAAATAAACTTTAGTTCATCCTTGTTTCTGAGCATAGTATAAAAAAAGTCTTTTAAACCTAATATGATGCTAACAAAGTATCTAAATATGAATTAAGAGTAACCATTAAAAAGTGTAACCTTAAAATAGTTCAACTTAACTAATTATTCATCTTCGAGAACATCAACTTAATCCTAGGGTTTCAAACAAGCATAGAGTTCAATCAGTTCATCTTTTATACTAAACTTAAATTGATCGAGAGAGTAGCAAACTACACGATAAATTAGTTATTCATATATATTTTTATTCTTAACAAGATATATAATGGAGAAGGGAAATTTTGCATCAAAAAGAAAGGAAGAAAAGAAATAAACAAACTAAAGCAACAATAACGAAATTAAAGAACTAGAGGGATTAAAAAATAAACCATTTATTAATTGTCATTGACCAATTTCAAAGTCCTTCTTCTTCAAAAATCTTTTTTTTCAAATTAAAAGCTAAATAATAAAATGGAAATTCAGAAATAAATGGCTAAACAAATAATCCTATACTCAATTTCTGAGATGCCTCTTCTTTGTTGCTCTTTAGGGATATTTATACGAGATTTGAGAAATAGAGTCCCAGTAGAACACCTCCTCCAAAACTCAACGCCCGCGGCCCCTAGGATTGCCTCATTTCAGGGGCAAAAAAGGGGTTGCCACGGTATTTTTGTGGTGTTTGGTCACGCGCTTTGGCGCGTGGCTTTCTCTTGTCCGTTCATGTGGAGATCTATCTTCAGAATCTTCGTTTGATCCCCGAATTTTGAAATATCTTCTATCTCTAGGTAACTTGAGAAGCAAGTAACATGTAAATCTGAATTTAATTTGAAATTTTCTCCTTATCTCCAAATAGATTTCGTTTTATCCCCTTCATCTTCTAGGATTTGTAGTGCAAGGAATCAAAATTTAAATAAGAGTCCACTTCTATCTTTAATTGAGATGAGGATTGATCTTGTTCTACCCTTCCCTTCATCTAGATTTTAAATTAATAGTTGAAAACCCAAATTCAAATAGAATAGAATAGAAAATTCCTTTATCTTCCCAATTAATCTTTATCTTCATAATAATTGTGAAATTTGGGCCTCTTTTGGGGCTTTCTCTTAGATTATGGAGGCATACACATTGCTAAATAATAAATAAATTAAATAGTAATAATTTATTAAAAAAACAAGTAAGAAAATGTGACTAAAAATATGCATTATTGATGACTAATCAATGATTATTCACGCCTAAAGGAAATAAATCTTAGTTTTGTGGCCTAGTTTACTTGAGTATTTAAACCTAAGGATGTTTTCTCACCTGGTGCCCTAAGACCACCTGATTTGGAAGTCATCGGTTAAAAACTCATTACATAAGTAAATTAGAAAGCCTAAGAAAATTAAGAACAAAAATGGTAAATAAATAAACACTAATAAATTTTGTGGCATTAGAGTTTGAGTTGAAAATTTTCAAGTAAATCATCACTTCACACAATGCATATTATTTAAGGCTAACAAAAAGAATGAGTTTGAAGTACAAAATTTGAAACTTAAATAAAAACTATATTCTTGAATGAAGACCAAAGTATAGGAATAGACTAATAAGGGTTAGAATTAATGCTTATGATCATTTAGCTATTTTTACTAAAGAGATTAAAAAGCCTTTTTCTACTTTAAGAAGGAGCTTTCAAAATACTATCATTTGATATTATTTTTTATGAATTTTGTGGTGTAATCCAATAAAAACCCTCAGGAAATAAAACTCCTCATCTAGGAAAAACCTAGAGGTTTAACGGCTTGTTGCACACGCCCAATGTAATCGCGTCACCTGCGAAAATGGTGTAATAATTTCTTTAGTTAGTTTTCTATTTTGCTCAGGGATGAGCAAAAAATAAGTGTGGGGGTATGATTACTATTTGCATTTGCATATTTTATCTCACATTTTCACATTTATTTGAATAAAATTCTATTTTATTAATTGTTCTTCTCCTTTATCCATGGCTTGAGGTGAAGAAGAAGCCCAAAAGTCTCATTTATTAAGGATTTTAAAACCAAAGAAAAAGCTCAACACTTGACGCCTATTGTGCTAATACTGGAAGGCTAAAAAGTCAACCCTAGGGTACTTATACATAGCCAAGGAAAGACATAGGCTGGGGGGAAAGACGCTAGTGCAGCGGCGCCAGACAGGCTGTGGAAATGCAGCCTGTGCTGCGTTTCTGCGACCGTACTGGCGCGACTACGCTAGTACTTTGGGTTACCTCTTGTCCCCTCTTACCCTTGGTCCCAGTGTCTATAAATACCCCTCTGAATTTTCAGAGAGGGGATATGTAGAGAAGAAGAGCTTTAGCATAGTGTAAGCTAGTTTTTTAATTTTCTTGCTTGTGTTTTCTTCTTCCTCAAGCTTAGTTCATAGTTTGAAAAAAGAGAGTGTGTTTTCAAGTTGTATTTGAAGGTGACAATTTTATACAAATATTATTTCTCCTTTTTTTATTACTTGGTGTTTTTACTTGCTTTTATTTCTTTGTACTAGTGTAGAGTTTTTGCTCGCTCACTTCTTCTCTTTTACTTTTATTACTCATGTCTAACTAACTCTTCCATTGCATGGCTAACTAACCACAAAGCACCAATCTCTAACAACTTGATTCATAACCCAAATGAGTTAATAGTGTCAAATAAGCCTTATACAAATAAGAGTTATGACATTTTAAGAGGAAGGTTCTAACTCTAACTTACTCACTAGTATTATCACTTTTATATTGCATGCTTAATCATTTTCTGATGATTTATAGATTGTGTAGCATTGCTTGTTCTTGCAAGCTAGAGAAATCCCTATTCATTTTTGCCGATACCAATAGTGCACTTGTTTCTTCGCTTATTCTCGCCTTCGATTGGATCTTGATAGGGGAATGTTCAAGTTTTGTCGTGTAAAGCTAAGTGAGGGGAAGAACTTTCAATTGATCTCCAACGTGAATAGTTCTTATGCATAAGATTTATGCTTTCCTATGATCCATTGTGAGGCTGAAACTAGAGATTAGTGGGAGCACTTGGTAGATAGTTATCCATTTGTTTTTAACTTTATGAAAATAAAGAAAAATCACTCTTACAATCATCAAAACAATCCAAGTAATTTTTGAAACAATATTGTTTTCTTTTCATTCATTATTTGAGACAAGAAACATTTTTATCACGAACAAAAAAGCCGCATTCAAGCTTTCATCGCTCTCCCTCCTTGTGAATACGACCCATCTAGCACTGTGTTTCACGGTAGATTCGCTAAAGTTACAACATCGACTATCACTTTTTTACTTATTGTTGTGCATGCTTTTTAACGATCAAGTTACCATGCATGCTTGGTACCACGGTCTAACATTTCTAGTGCCGAGGAATTATGGACTCTGATGTTGACTCATCTTCTAATCTCTTAGCAAGCTATGTGTGCTGATCATGTTACCGTGTGGGTTCATTCCATCAGTCGAAAGACTTAGTTGGAGATTCCTTGCATCACCTCTAGCGGAAAATTTCAAATCAACCATTTGCAATTGTGGAGAATCTGCTGGATGCCGAAGCATATTGTCACTACTCCTCCCGTCTGGATATCACGCCAAACTTTTTGCATGTTCTTCATTCCTATACATCTGTTTAAATCTAGGTATTATAGGAAAATACCATAACACCTTAGCTGGAATATTATCCTTATTTTTTGTACTATGATAAATCACAAATCGGACATATCTTTAAACCTTCGCATTCTTTTCGATAAAAGATACAGTCATTAGGAGAAGCATATATCTTTTCATAGTCCATACTCATAGAGCAAATAATTCTCTTATCCTCGTATGCATGATTCGAAAGTTCATTATCCTCAGGAAATATATCTTTCAAAAGCTGGAGTAAGACCATAAAACTTATACCGCTCCACCTATTTTTCGCTTTCAAATTGTACAATCTCAATACTGTAGACAATCTAGTGAATTGAGAACAACCAACATATAAAGGTGTTTCTGCATCCCTTTTCAACCTCTTCAATATTTTGGGGGTGATCCATAAAGTTTTCTTCTACATCATGCACCATGTTTTCTAATTTATCGCTCTCCTTACAATCAAGTTTTCTTATTTCATCACATTTTCTATTATCTGAAATAATAGATGTATCTTCTCTTACACTCTCACCATGTCATATCCATCTTGTATAATCTTGATCAATTCCAATAATGAACAAGTGATCTCTTAATACTTCAATCGTAACTTTGTCAATAGAACCATATCTTAAGCATGGAGACTTAATATGGTTTGGATTGTTGGCACGCTCAACAACAAACTTAATACACTCCTTTACACCATTCACATATTCCGAACTTAACCTATTAGCAATCATCTATTTTCGATCCATCTTTATCTAGTATAAACATCAAAAACAAAATATTGAATTATTTACGATAAACATGTAAAGAGTAAACTTAATTAATTTGTGCAACACTCTAAAAAACACATAACAATAAAATTAGATGAGATGCTAGGATTGGGCTCAGAGTTTACAAAGATTTTGGACCATTGCACCCACCCACAATAGAGGGGTGGCATGTTTGTTATGCCTCCAAACCTCTATAATGGGGTTGCCAGGGTAAAAAAACACATCATCATTTCCCAAACAAAGGACTCATAGTTTTTTTAATAATCGACGTGAAAATCTTGTACATTCATTAAATACGCATATTCGGCCTGTACAATCATTTACTATATGTAAAAAATATCCAAATACACATTCACAGCTAATACACATCCATATATATTCAACATTTAAATCTAATACTACTTGAGCCACTAAAAAAAACATGCGCCAAATTGAAAACATACACCACACTTGTTTTTTTTTTCTAATAACCATGCAGCTAAGGAAACATGCACCAATATGAGATGATAAGATTGGGCCTAGTGTTATACAATCTACAATAGAAAATTAAATGGTTTTTTGGCCACTACATCCATCCACAACAGAGCGTGGCATGTCTATTATGCCTCCAAACCTCTATCACGGGATTGCCATGGCCAAAAAACACACCATCATTGCCCATACAAAGCACACAACATTGCATAGACATGGGACCTCTACAATGTAAAATAACCAATGTAAAAATTCAAATTCTTAACATAAATAACCGACATAATAACACACACAACCCACAATCATCACGGTTGCAATTTGAGACCATATAATTTATCCAACAATGTAGTTGACTTGGGGCCACTCACGAGTTCACCACATATTAAAGAAGCACCATATAAAAAGCAGTGCATTACCTCTTTGCTGCGGGAAAAGAGGGTTCGTGGTCGGATGAGAGACAGCGGCTAAGGCAGGGAGATTGGGGCAGAGGAGAACGGTTTCGTGGTCGGAGAGAGATGGCGGCGACGTCAGCGAGGGCCTCGAAAGCGGCACGCTGAACTCTAGGGCGGCACGAGGGTGTTACGAGTGACACGACGGCCTCAAGGGAGTCAAGCGAGCCTCGAGGGTGGCACGAGAGTGTCACGGTCGGCGAGGGCTTCGAGGGTGGCTGCGGGACTCGAGGACGACACGAAATCAAGGATGAGGGTAGTGAGGGGGAGAGATCAAGCAGAAGAGGCGGCGCGAGAGGGAGAAGGGAGCTCGAGGAGGGCGGCGCGAGGGGGAGATCTAGGCCGTAGAGGGCGGCACGAGGAGGGAGAGAGAGAAAATTAGAGTTGAATGGAGTTGATGTAGGGCTAACTGGGTCCTTATGTCGGGTGTATAGCATCGGTTCTATAAAAGAACTGACGCTATACGTCCAGTCAAAAGATGTGTTGACCAGTGTAGGCCTTATGCTTCGGGTTCTTTTATAGACCCGATGCATAAGGCCCTCAAATATAGTGTCGGTTTTTTTATATGACCGACACTATATGACCAGTCAACATTTTGTTGACTGGGGAAGGCCTTATGCGTCATGTCTATAAAGACCTGATGCGTAAGTCCTATACTGATCCCCCGATTCTTTCTAGAACCGTCGCTAAGGATATACAATGACATGTTTACAAAAAATGACGATTTATCAACCGTCGCATATTCCAACATTTATACTAGTGTTTGCGTCAATGAAGCCTCCAGGAAACTGTCAAGCTCCGATTGAGGTGAGGATCTAGATAAGTGACTCTGGATTGATGTGGGCTCGAGGTAACACCTGTGACTTTCTTTTTGAGCCCCTGTTTGATTTGAAAGCGCGCAGGGCCTATTGGTTCAAGGCGACTGGCTGCTTAGGGCTCGTCTAAGATAGCAGGAGACGTGGTGTGATCTCGAGATGCTCGAAAGTTGACTACTTCACAGCCCCATCTATCTAAATGCTCTGTAGCTCAGGTCCATAGAATATAAGTGTACTTTTAGAAGATGAAATAATTGAAATCTTTAACATAGGAGGAAAAATCTAAAGGACGAAGTAAAGTTCAATGGATATGCCTGGTTTTATGGTTATTTGGCTATTGCAACCCTTTCAACTTTTATGCATTTTATGTATATGGCCACCACTCATCAAGCACAACACCAATATGTTAAAATAAACTATCATGACTATTTACATGAAACAATTATCTAAATTCCAAATAACTAGACTACAATCACATTATTAGAAGACTGGTAGCATTCAGGCAGTAGGTAATGGATTAATGAACTCCCTTCCTATTTGAAAATAAGTTGATAAAATAAACTAGGGGCTTGTTTGTTTCTTCGTAAAAGGCTATAAGTCTTAGGGTGTTTGTTTCGTCATAAGTCGTAAAATACACTCGCATCTCACTTACGATCCATTTGCAATACAAGCAGTTATTTTTGTGGTCATGCAAATCTCACTTACAGCCCACTTGCGAAACAGACAGTTAATTTTGTGGTCATGCAAATCTGTATTGCATATAGTTAATTGTAATTAGATTAATATTTTTTATTATAAGATTAATTTTTTTAATTATGAGAAATTCTTTTTAAATTATTAGATTAAATATAATTATTTAATTAAAGTTTTTATTACTAACTTAATAATTCTTATGCATATAATATTTAATATATTTAACTTTTAATATTTTAATATTAACTAATATTTAATATTTAATTATTTAATATGTTATATGTTATATTTTTAATATATTTACTTTATTTTTAATTATTTAATATTTAATATGTTATATTTTTAAAATTTATAATTTTTTTAATTTTTCAGTATATTATATTTTTATATATACTTATTTTATTGGTATTTTATTCTTATTTTTATGGATATTTTAAAATATTTTTTAATATTTAATTATAATTATTTATTTAATACGTAATTATTTAATACTTAATATATTTAATTAAAATTATAAAATTTAATAATTTTAAAATTTTAATTAAATATTTATTATATTATATTTTTAATATATTTAATTTATTTTTAATTATTTAATTTATCTTTTAATTATTTAATTTTTTTTAACTATTTAATTTATTAAATAATTATATATTAATAATATATACTATTTTTAGTATTTATTATTATTTTTAATATTTTAAATTACCAAATAGTTAATTTTTTAGTCAATTTTTTCACTTACGACTTACACATTACATACACATTACGACAGCCAAATAGCATAAAGCACAATACACTTTCTCGCTTACAATTTTATATTACCAACTAAACACCATAAAACTTATCTGCATGTAGCTCATTTACAACTGTAAAAGAGTTTACCACTTGCGAATTATGACTTACGGCCAATTACCACAACCAAACAGGCCCTCAACCACACACCTTTCACTCATAATACTTTCTAGGTTACTTGGGCTTCGCGACAAGACACAAATGTTTCTTCTTAGGTGTTGTGAGGCCAAATGCCTCCTCGAAGTCCAAATCCTGTGCTTTCATTCCAAACGGTGGCCCCCAATCAAAACAATGTAATAGATTAGCCAAAGTGAGCTCCATTATTGCTGATGCAAAGTTAATCCCAGGGCAGCCTCGTCGTCCAACTCCAAATGGCATGTAATCAAAATGCTGTCCTGGTCTGTAATCTCTAGCACTCTCTAGAAATCTCTCAGGACAGAACTCATCTGGGTTATTCCAGAATTTTGGATCCCTAGCGATGGCTTTGGCGTTGACAAAGACCCTTGTTTTTGCAGGAATGTAGTATTCTTTTATCTTACATGTCTTAGTAGTTTCTCGTGGAATTAGCAATGGGGCAGGAGGGTGTAACCTCAAGGCTTCTTTGATCACTAGTTTCAAATAATCAAGTTGTTGAAGGTCACATTCTTCCACCTTGCTTTTGCTTCCAACAACCTTTTGCAGCTCTTGTTGCAGTTGAGTCATCACTCTTGGGTTCCTCATGAGTTGTGTCATTGCCCATACAAGAGTCACTGAAGATGTGTCGCTTCCAGCAACAAACACATTCTACAGCAAAAGAAAAGAATCCAATGTTATTACTTTAGGCTTGCAGACTTCAATTATTTATCCAGTAAGGAATTGTCTAATCAAGAGTAGGATACAGAAAAACACAAATTTTGGAAGACCTCTGGTGCATGGAGATCCCCCTCAACTTTCATGATGTAAGGGCGCATGAGGTGGGTGAACCCTTACAGTTCAATGTGGAATCCAGAGAAGAAGTCGGTGTGAACCTAGGTTCACAGTAGCCCTAGTTGCGGAGGAGAAGTGAGGATTTGAGGAACTTACAATGCGGTCCAACGAAGTAGATCTCCAATGTTCTACATTTAGTGGCCAGAAAATCTTGGCGTGGAAAACGATGTCCTTTTTTTATTAAGTGAACCTTTTGGACTTTGGAGATTTTATCAAAGAGATAAAATAGGTTTAAAAAACAGAGCAGCGAATAAGATCATAGAAGTGTTTTGGTTGTTGGAATATGATTCTATTCCATTCTTCACTCAAAATAAATAAATTATTCTATTCCATTATCTACCAGCAATAGTTGATAACATGTCAATTTATATCAAACACTTGTCACATGTACTTGATGGTTTGATCAATTAGGTTAAATCAAAATCACATCCAGAGATTGATGGAACCAACTTTTAGTTGAGTATGACAACGATAAAAGAGGTTTGTTAATTATTTTTTAATTAGCTTTATTATGGAAAACATAAACACCTGAACTCGCAGTTATCTTGTGAAAAATTCCCCATCTCTTTTGAAGATTAACGTGGACCCTTCTGTCCATCTCATTTCCCTGTAGAAGTACTCAATTAATTACACTCATAGTGAATCTGAAAACAGGGCGGCTGCATTGTATAACTTTTTTTTTTTGAATAAAAATTATAGTGATTCTTTTAGGATCTCATGATATCTAATGGTTCACAAATATCGCTATTAAATTGGGTGTTCGATTGAATTATTTTTTAGCATTCATTTGTCAAGAAATGTAAGACACAAACATGCACCATATCAATGTCCGCACCATACCAAGTCCTCTGTGTTTGAGAGACTTACCGAGAGGAAGGCCTTAATGTTATTCATCGTGCTGAAGGTTGCGCTGTATGTCGGATCCTTGTGATGTTAATCTCATGTGAAGGTGGCCCACTTAACCTTGGTTATTTGCATTGGATTCCTATTAAAGTTAACTGATATTAAAGATGCCCATATTAAAGTCACATTTATATAGTTTATTTAGTCTCTTGAGATATAAAGGGGCCATGATGGAAAGGCTTTATTTCAAGGGGTCTAATTGCAAATGTGCGACCCACTTTTCTCCTCCTGTAAAGAAATCAAAACATACGCTCATTTTTTTATCGTGAGTATCTCCATCAGAAAAGAAAGAGAGTTTTGTGAAAGGAAAAGGAGCAGAGAAAAGAGGATCCATTGCAATTAGGGTTTGCAGATTCAAGAGTAAGGAATCAAGGTCTTCTCCAATCTTCATCCAATCTTCACCAATGGCTTCAGGTATGGTGATTTACAGTATTGCATATTTAGGGTTTTTATCTATTTCTTGAGATGCTTTATTGCAATATTTAGGGTTTTTATCTATTTCTTGAGATGCTTTATTGATTCTTGATCCATGGTTTCAATTTAATCCGCATTATAGATGTATAATATTTCCAACATTTGGTATCAGAGCCATGATTAAAGAATCAATACATCTTGGATTTAGGAATTATGAAAAGTTAGGGTTTTTGATTAACGATTCAATTTTGATCATTTTAATTGTACAATTTGTAGAGGATTTAATAGCCCTAATATCATGTTCATATTCCTCTAATTATGCAATTAATAGGGATCAAAATTTAGGATTTTAGAAACCCTAATTTTTCCTAATTTTCCCGATTTTTCCCTAAAATTTTGGAATCGGGTGATAATCTGGAACTGCTCTTCGGTAACTGTTTCGTGGAGTATTAGTCGACTATAGTTATGGATTAGTCGACTAATAGTCCATCCAGAAAGTTACCCGACTCTCTGTTGGATTCAGGAGTCGACTTATAACTTTTGATTAGTCGACTAGTAAAGTGTATAGTCGACTAACCATTTTGTCAAGTCGACTAATTTTCAACCGAAAGTTTGTCTTCCCACAGGAGTCGACTAATTAAATGTCAAGTCGACTTATAAAGTTTATAGTCGACTAATAATTTGGGTATAGTCGACTAATTTCCTTTTGTTGTAGTCGACTAGACCTAATCTGTAGTCGACTTGTCTTGACCCAAGTCGACTAGTCCTTTCTTGTAGTCGACTAATACTTGTTTAAATCAATCATTAAAGTATGTTACACATTTAAGTTATTGTGTTAATATAGATTGATGCTTGGTCAAGTAATGTATTGAGATATTATGGCTTTACTCAAATGAAAGAATTAGAGAATATTATTGGTTAGTTTTGTATTCATAAGGCTTATTGATTTAGTAGTTGCCAAAGTGACCTAGGTTAGTAAATCTTATGAATATATAACTACATAAAAGACTTGTCAATGTAAGTGACATTAAAGACAATAATATTCTCGATGGCGGTTCTAATTAGGAGATTGGGACTGGCCCAAAGGAAAGTCTCTTTCAAATAATTATGAACGGATAGGGTAGTATAATTTATGTAACTTAGTGGTGTAGAATTGGATACCCAAAGGTAACAAGACTTACTATCTGAGTAACATAAATTATATTAGACCTACATAGGTGATAAAAGTTCTCACCTAAAGAGTGAACACTAGATATGCTTAGGTTTCGCCCAAAGGAGAAATCAAAGTGATATCAATAGTTCATCTTAATTAAATTTAAAACTTGTATTGATTCGAGGCATTAATGTGAGCTTGTCCTATTATGTTTCAGTGAACGTCCCTACTTCCCTCCACACTCATGCCACTAGCATTCCAGCCTTGGACGGTACAAACTTCTCAGAATGGTTTGAACATGTACAGTTTACACTGGGTGTCCTAGACCTAGACATGGCCTTAATAGTTGACAAACCTGATGATGTAACTGCTGAGAGTACAGCAGAACAGGTCAGCCATGCAAAAGCTTGGGAAAGGTCTAATAGGCTCAGTCTAATGTTCATTAAGATGACCATAGCTAATAACATCAAGACTTCACTCCCTCCTACAACTAAAGCATCTGAACTGTTAACTGCTGTCAAAGACCGATTTAAGTCAGCAGATAATTCATTAGCTGGTACCTTAATGGCTGAACTTACCACCATGAAATATGATGGTAATAGAGGAGTTCAGCAACACATTCTAAACATGTCTGATAAGGCTGCTAAGCTAGGATCACTGGGTATGAAGGTTGATGAGTCCTTCTTGGTTCAATTTATCCTCAACTCACTTCCTTCACAGTTTGGGCCATTCAAGATCCACTACAATACTCATAAGGATAAGTGGAACTTAAATGAGCTAACTGGTATGTGTGTTCAAGAGGAGGTGAGACTGAGGCAAGAAGGACAGCACTCAGTGTTGGCAGTAACTTCAAGGGGTATCCATAAGAAAGGTAATATGGAAGAGGTAAGAGATTTCCATCAAATAAAGGAAATGACCATGGGGAAAGTAGCCAAGGTCATAGAAAAGCTTTCACTGGCAAATGCTACTTCTGTGACAGAAAAGGACATGTGAAGAAGGACTGCAACAAGAGGAAAGCTTGGTTCGAAAAGAAAGGTACATATCTTTCTTTTATATGTTATGAATCAAATCTTGCTGAAGTTCCTTCTAATACTTGGTGGATAGACTCTGGAGCCACAACTCATATAACTAATTCAATGCAGGGATTCCTTACAACCAGGAAACTGAAGGAAAGTGAGAGATTCGTCTTTATGGGGAACCGTCTCAAAGTGGAGGTCGAATATGTTGGTGTTTATCGACTACTCTTGGAGACGGGACATCAGATGGATCTTGAGGATACTTTTATGTACCTTCGATTTCAAGAAACTTAATGTCTTTATCCAAATTAGATGTTTTTGGATATTCTGTTTTGTTTAGTTGTGGAAAACTCTCTTTAGTGTATAATTCAATTCCGGTTGGACATGGAATTTTATGTGATGGTTTATATAAAATTTCATTGAATGATGAGTTTGCACAATCTTTATTATCTCTGCATTCGAATGTTGGTATAAAACGTGGCTTAATAAATGAAAAATCCTCAATCTTGTGGCATAGGAGACTGGGGCATATCTCCAGGGATAGAATAATAAGATTAGTGAAGACTGGGATTTTGGATAACCTAGACTTCACTGATTTTGATGTGTGTGTGGATTGTATTAAAGGAAAACAAACCAAACACACTAAGAAAGGTGCCACAAGAAGTAAAGAACTCCTTGAAATAATTCATACAGATATATGCGGACCACTCTCCATTCCATGTTTTACTGGAGAGAGGTATTTCATTACCTTTATAGATGATCTATCACGTTATGGTTATGTTTATCTAATTAATGAAAAGTCTCAGGCTGTTGACATCCTAGAGGTGTTCATTACAGAAGTCGAGAGACAATTAGATAGAAAGGTTAAAATCATTAGATCAGATAGAGGTGGTGAATTTTATGGTAGATATGATGAGTCAGGACAACATCCTGGTCCATTTGCCAAATTTCTAGAAAAGCGTGGCATTTGTGCTCAATACACAATGCCAGGTACGCCTCAGCAGAACGGTGTTGCTGAAAGGCGGAATAGAACTCTTATGGATATGGTTAGGAGCATGTTGAGCTTCTCAAATGTACCCAATTCATTGTGGAATGAAGCCTTAAAGACTGCTATGTATATCTTGAACAGGGTTCCTAGTAAGGCTGTCCAACAACTCCTTTCGAGTTGTGGACTGGTAGGAAACCCAGTTTAAGACACTTACATGTTTGGGGTTGTCCAGCAGAGGCTAGAATTTATAATCCACAAGAAAAGAAATTAGACTTAAAAACCATATCTGGGTATTTCATTGGTTATCCAGATAAGTCTAAGGGATACAAATTTTATTGTCCTAACCATAGTACAAGAATAGTTGAAACTGGTAATGCCAGATTCCTGAAAAATGGTGAAATTAGTGGGAGTGCTGAACCAAGAAAGGTAGATCTTGAAGTGGTAAGGGTAAATATCCCAATACCTTTTCCTTCAAGAGAGATTGTTGTACCTCAGCTTGATCATCAAGTTGAGATTCCAGAACAACAAGTTAATGTTGGTTCACCACTCCATGAGGATATTCCCATTGAAAATATAGTAGAACCACCACAACCGGCAGCTTTGAGAAGATCTCAAAGGGAAAGAAGATCTGCCATTTCAGATGACTATGTGGTGTATCTAAAGGAATCTGACTATGATATTGGGATTAATAAAGATCCAGTTTCATTTTCACAAGCCATAGAATGCAATGATTCTAGTAAATGGGTTGATGCTATGAAAGATGAGTTGAAATCTATGGACCAAAATCAAGTCTGGGATCTCGTTGAATTGCCTTATAACTGTAAGAAAGTCGGGTGTAAATGGGTCTTTAAGACCAAGCGCGACTCTAAAGGCAATATCGAACGATATAAGGCTAGACTTGTGGCCAAAGGTTTCACTCAGAAAGAAGGCATTGACTATACAGAGACCTTCTCTCCAGTATCTGTAGGCTGTCTAAAAATGACTAACAGGCAAGCCACCAAAGAAGCAGTCTCAAAGACGCAAAGGATTGAAGCCCGCGTCTCAACTTCAAGACGCGTCGGCCTGAAGCCCGCGTCTCAACTTCAAGACGCGTCGGCCTGAAGCCCGCGTCTCAACTTCAAGACGCGTCGGCCCGAAGCCCGCGTCTCAATATCAAGGCGCGTTGGCTCGACGCCCGCGTCTCAGCATCCAAGACGCAAGGGACTGAAGCTCGCGTCTCAGCATCCAAGGCGCGTCCGGCCTGAAGCCCGCGTCTCAGCATCAAGGCGCGTTTAGTCTGAAATCCGCGTCTCAGTTGCAACCGCCCAGATCGTGGGGAGTCAGTTACCGCGCGTATCGCGGGTAACGGCCCTCATTCAGGCGCATTTTTAGGGGGCACGATCACCCCCTAAGACCCCTATAAATAGCCCTGTTGGCTATGAAGGATGGGTCGAAGATTTGGATTCAGTGGGAGAAGAAGGTCGAGTGATCAATTAAGGTCGGCATTTTTGAATCCAGAGGGTCAGAAGATCAAGGCATCAAGAGAGAGAAGCCCGACGTCGACGACCGAGAGAGAAGAGATTCTTCAACAGGCTTACTGAGTACTAGCCTATCTTCGCCTACCTCCTCTTTGAGAGTTTGGTAGCCGGAGCTGAGTTACTCCCCTACCGGCCGAAGAGAAGACCCCCGACGGTCCAGGACGGTCATCTGGTCAACGGAGAACAAGATTCACTCTCCATCGCCACACGAAGAACCCAGATTTAAACAAAGGGAAGATCCAAGCATCCTCCCTCCCTTGTAGTCGGAATATTGTTTTGTTGTAATCTTTCAACTGATTCAAGGAAATTTTACGGCAAAATCTCTTTCCGTACCGAACAAGAGATGGCGACTCCGCTGGGGACTACATTCGTGACCGATGAACACATCGTGGTGCAGGATGACGTTCTCCGTAAGGGGAAGATGGTCGAATCACTCGTCGTTGAGTTCGACCAGGCGAAGTATGAAGAGTTTCTCTCTTCTGGCTCCAAGAGCCCCAAGACCCGCGTCTGCCGCAGGGTCTCAACGACGCAGCCTCCCGAAGCCCAATCTGTGGCTCAACCAGGCGCTGCTGTCACCCTCTGTGCCGCGCCCAGTTCACGCGTCAACGCCTCCTCGAAGGCCCGCGTAACATCCAACGCCTCTGCTGCGATCAACCGCGACGCGCAGAACCCACGCGCCAACGCCTCTCTGAAGGCCCGCGTGGTCCACGGCACAACTGTTGCTGCGATCGACCGCGTCTCGCACAACGCCCGCGTCTCGCGTGACGCCCGCGTCTTGCAGAACGCCCGCGTCTCGAAGAAACCCCGCGTCAACGTCTCCCAAGAGACCCGCGTGGTGAACAGCCCTGGTTCTTCAAACCAGGAAGTTGTTGGCTTCTCTCCTCCTCCACGACGCAATCGAAATGCCGAGCGTCGACAAAGACGACGCGCGCGTCAACACTCGGTTGGAACCGATGGTTCTCTGACTGGGGTTGGACGCGGCGTTCAATATGATGCCTTGCCCGCACCTCGACCAGTGCAAGAAATCCGCGTTTGGCGACCCAAACGCGAGATTCCTCAAGTTGAGTCTGCTGGAGACCAACTTACCAAACGCCGAAGCGAAGTTTCTGCGTCTCATCAAACGCAGGACGCATGCGTTCCCAGGCGTGGGGCCCAGCAGCCCATTATCTTCCAAGTCCCTCTGCTTCAACGCAGCGGACAACAGTGCGAGGACCGCGTCTCGTCTCAACAGAGACACCAGACGCGCGTGACGCCCCAAGTGTCTCTGCCCCAACGCAGTGGACAACAGTGCGACGACCGCGTCTCGTCTCAACAGAGACGCCAGACGCGCGTAACGTCCCAAGTCTCTCTGCTCCAACGCAGCAGACTGCAACGCGAGGACCGCGTCTCGTCTCAACAGAGACGCCAGACGCGCGTAACGCAACAGTGTGATCTCCGCGTTTCTGAGACTTGCGTCCAGACAGCGCAACACACGACTGCCCCCCGTCTTCGACGCTGTGAGGCCAGTCTATTTAATCCCCCTCCCACGGATTTGAGGGATTATTTGACAAGGAAAAGAAGTGCCAATCAGGCCACTTCTTCTTGCTGCTGTCAACAACTCATCCAGATGCTCTCTGAATGCCATTGCGAATCAGGCGTTCACCAGCCGTCTTTGATTAGACAGCTGACCCTGATTCCCCCGTCAGCTAAAAGAAGACGCTCCCACCGAAGGAGAACCTTCCCTGACGTTGAGTACCCGGAGCTCACTGCATATATGACAAGCAGAAGCAGGGGAAAACAACCTATGGTCAATTCAGAGGGGTCAGACTCTGAGCCAGAAGGGGTGTATCGACACACCCGTACCCGGACTGGAGCCATCACCCCAATTGACTACAATGCCCTATCCCGCGGCATTAGGGAAGATGATTCTCACTCAGTTGTGATAGAATCATGGACTTCGAATTCTTCCGGTGGAAAGGAGGTTTCCGCCTACATGGCAGATGCTCCTGAGGACACAGCAAATGCTCCCGAGGAGACAACTAAGTACCTGGCCCGGATGCAGAAGCACCAAATGGAAGTACTCTCCTCTCAGCAGAGAACCATTGACGACCTCAAGCATATGCTTGAGAAATTGCTTGACGAGAGGGCAAGATCTCCTCCCAGAAGGCCAAGAGCTAGAAGGGGAAGAGGAGGAAGTCCACCCTCTGATCCTTCCGATGGGACACGACGATCCACTCCTTCGAATGTGTCCAGACCTTCAGCACATGCAGGAAGCGACCCAGATTCGGAGAAGGCTCAAAATCAAAGAATGAGCCTATTGGAGCAACGACTCAATGCCCTTGCTAGTCGTAAAGATCTCCAAGAAGCTGGAGTGGTCCGGCCGTATCCGGCCGAGTGGGACTTAGTCCCGTACCCTCCTAGATTCAAGGCTCCAACTCTCCAAGCATTCGACGGAAAGGGGTCGCCCAACCAGCATATCTACTACTTCAAATCCCAAACTGGGAATGTGGTAGATAACGATGCCATCCTGGCACGTCTATTCATTGGCACCCTGAAAGGGTTAGCCTTTGAATGGTTTATGAAACTCCCTGAAGGTTCAATCAAGAACTGGGGCGACTTGGAGAAGCTGTTCCTAACACGCTTCTTCGAGGATGATTCGGAGGTTACCATGCCTACCCTTTTAGCTACCAAGCAACGAAAGGGAGAGTCCGTTAAGTCTTTCGTAGAAAGATTTCGGAACACGGCACTCCGATGTCCGAGCGGCATGACCCAGGCCACCCTGGTGGAAACATGTCGCCACAATCTCCAAACTTCACTCCTTGCTCAAATAGGAGTAGCAGAAAGCCGCACCTGGAAACAGTTAGTCCAGCAAGGTGAACAGGCTGAAGAGATTGTCGCCCGCGTCAGAGCGGAAGAAGGCAGGCCCAGGCCAGAAAGGTCGACAAGGCGTGCGCCAGACACATCCCTCCAAACCAAACGGAAGGATAACTTGGCAACGGAGACCAAATCTCCCGTCAAGCCTCAACCAGGCAGAGCAGGTGGCTCTTCCAGCCAACCCCGCGCCAACAAACAATATTCCTTCAAGGAGGAACATGTCGACTCGCTCTTCAAATTACTCAACAAGAGCAATCGACTGAAGCTCCCTGAAATCAGGCGCCCAGAAGAAGTCGGCAAGACCGACAACCCCAACTACTGCCTGTACCATAGGATGCTCGGGCACCCTACCAAGAGCTGCTACATCTTCAAGGACGTCCTTCAAGCCCTAATTGACGCGGAGGTATTAAAACTCCGACCGGAGCAGAAACAGAGGGCGGCCAACATGACGTCGGCACTCCACTTCGGGACACGACCCCCGATGCCCGTGGGAGTGATATCTGTCCCGAAAGGAGAATTGAGAGTGGTCAATACAGACCCTCATCAGCAGCAGGAGAAGGGCTTGGTCCCGGTCCCTACACCTGAAGGAGGAATCATGTGGGTCCACCCTGACCTCGTTGACGAGCAGCAATGGACGACTGTGACCAACAGGAAGTCCAAAGGCAAAGGAAAGGCATCATCTTGCCACGTGATCTGCGCTTCTTCCCGGGAAGCAGACGCTGATGTTCCTTCGCTGACCGACTCAGAAGAGGAGACAATGGTCCTGGCGGCAGAGCCCAACCAACCGACAGCAGGCACCCGTTCAGGGCAGGCGTACTTGAAGCAGTACGGCGAAAAGGCGGTGGTCCCTCCTCAACCAGCTGTAGAGCCAGCTCAGCCCTCCACAAAACCACCCGTGGAGAAACAGAAAGAAACTCGGTTTTCTCGGGTTCTTTCAAGAAGTGCAGCGGAAGGATCTTCGACATCGACACCTTACCGCTTCGATGTGCTGGCTCAGTTAGCCAACATCCCGGCACGCATTACCTTGTATGAGCTCCTGAGGCTATCTAAGTCAACCAGAGAGGCTCTACAAGAAGCCCTGACGAACGCTGAGGTCTTTCTGACCCACGTACCGAGAGAGAAAGATGTAGAGGATTGCCTCCACACCTCTCCAAATGTTCCCTGCATTTCCTTCACAGCAGACGACATGCAGGTTAAAGGAAAGCATGACCGACCCTTATACTTCACGGGGTATATTGGGTCATCCGAGGTGAACCGCATCCAGGTAGACCCAGGGTCCGCACTGAGCATCATACCTCGCCGAGTCATGCAATTTCTTGGCATTCCCGCCCATCGTCTGAGCCCAACCCAGACGACTATTTATGGGTTTAATGCCAACAGCTCCCGCCCGATGGGGAAGATCAAGCTCAAATGCCGGATCGGGAGCCTCAAATCGGAAGTGACGTGTTATGTCATTGACGCTGACACTTCCTACAACCTGTTGCTGGGACGACCATGGATCCACCAAAACTCCATCGTTCCCTCCACTCTCCATCAAGTCATGAAATACATTGACGAGAGCGGACAGGTTCGAACGTTGATCGCCGAAAGGCATCCGTTCAAAGGGGTCGAGAACTATTTCACGGATTCCCTCTTATATGAGGAGAATAATGGAACCCCGCAACCAGAGGAGCCAGACTCTGGTAATGAAGCTGACACCGAGCCCGAAGAAGAAGAGTGCCTGTGGGAGTTAGAACCACTTGTAAAGAGCACTAATAAGCTCGATGTTGATACCACCGACGATGCAGGCGGTTGGTATATTAATGAAGACTTAGATTTCGCGTATTTTCCTGTGTATGAATCTGAGTCAATACCGTCGGATACTAGTACCGACATGGGCGAGGATGTATGGTCGGCAATGGATGCTCTGACATCATTGCATGTACCTATAAAATCATCCTTCGGGACGTACCATGATGATGGTGACGCGCAAGGATCTTCATTTATGGTTCCAGCCAGACAAAAGGGCCAGAGACCTATCCTCTTTGGACGAATCATGTCTGAACCAACGCCCCATGAAGAATCAGAAGGCGAGGATGAATCCCCCCAGTTCAATCATTATGAACCGAGAACGCTCAAGATGATGAAGCGTATGGGGTACGATCTAATCAACAGGCCCGGGTTAAACTTCGGCAAAGGAAGGAGATCATTGCTTCGATCTTTTGTACCAAAAGGGAAAACACCTGACTATTATCATCAGACCCGCCGGGGGTTGGGCTATGTATCAACTCCAGTGCCGTCAGCCTCTGATTCTGAGGAACCATCAGGCCATGATCACTCTTCAGACACGTCATCGTGGGAATCAGATGTCAGTATTGGCAACATCTTCAAAGGGCTTTCTGTAAACATGGTTTCAACAAGCCATCTGGAAGACGAAGACGAAGAAATGATCCAGTCGGATACAGACCCCTGGATCAAACATCTGAATGCTCTCTGGGATATCCGCTTTGAACAGCGTGAGCCACCCACAGAAGACAAGGTTGTTCAGATCAACCTAGGAGATGAAGCCAACCCCAAGCCCATCTTCATAAGTGACGGCCTGTCACCATCAGAGAAGAATGATCTAATATCTCTTATACAAGAGTATATAGACGTCTTCGCCTGGAATTACGAGGACATGCCTGGACTTGATCCTCAAGTGGCTATGCACCGCCTCAACATCAGTCCGGACGTAAAACCCGTCAAGCAACAGCAGCGACGGTTTCGTCCCGAAATAATGGAGGCCATTCAATCAGAAGTCAAGAAGCTTATTGACTCCGGCTTCATCAGGGAGGAACAACATCCCGACTGGGTAGCTAACATCGTCCCCGTTGCTAAGAAGAACGGGAAGATCCGGATCTGCATCGACTTCCGCGATCTAAACGAGGCCTGCCCCAAAGACGAATTCCCATTGCCAATCACAGATGTCATGATTGACAATACCTGCGGATTCGAGCGAATGTCCTTCATGGACGGATTCTCAGGATACAATCAAATCAAGATGTACCCTGACGATGAAAAGCATACCTCCTTCAGGACACCTCTAGGAGTATACTGCTACACCGTCATGCCCTTCGGTCTAAAGAATGCAGGGGCAACATACCAAAGGGCCATGAATACCATTTTCCATCAGCAGATACGCAAAACGGTGGAATGTTATGTCGACGACATCGCGGTGAAAAGTCGCATTAAAGGAGATCACATAGCTGATCTGAAGATGGTCTTCGACATCATGCGGGCTCATCAATTGAAGATGAACCCCACCAAGTCCTTCCTGGGGGTAGCCAGCGGCAAGTTCCTAGGGTTTGTTGTAACTTCCACAGGAATCCATTTGGATCCGGAGAAAGTCCGTGCTATCCAAGAGATGCAACCCCCCAGAAGCCTCAAGGAGCTCAGAGGATTGCAAGGACGATTGGCGTACATCCGCAGATTCATTTCAAATCTCTCTGGGAGATGCCAACCCTTCGCTAAGCTGATGAAGAAGGGAGTCTCGTTCATATGGGACGACGCTTGCCAGCAAGCATTCGAGGAGATCAAACGATACCTCACCCAACCACCAGTACTTGCAGCTCCGGTATCCGGAAAACCCTTCCTGGTGTACGTCCGATCGATGGATCATTCTTTGGGAGCTCTACTAGCTCAGAATGATGACCAAGGACGAGAACAAGCAATCTACTACCTCAGTAGAACGATGATCGGGGCCGAACATCGATACAACCCGATCGAGAAGGAGTGTTTGGCCTTGGTGTTCGCTATTCAGAAAATGCGACATTATCTGGTAGGCCAAACTATAAATGTCATATCAAAAGTCAACCCCCTGAGGTTGCTTATGACAAAGCCTTCATCATTGAATGGCCGGCTGGCAAAATGGGCTATATTGCTCTCTCAATATGAGATGCACTTCCTGCCACAGAAGGCCATTAAAGGACAAGCGGTGGCGGACTTCTTAGCTGAACACCCAGATCCGAGGGCAGCCAAACTTTATGAGGATCTCCCAGATGAGGTCGCCGAAGTATGCCTGACTCAGGACATCATTGAAGGACAAGTATGGCAACTTTTCTTCGATGGTGCATCAAGGGCAAGCCCAAAGGGACACACAGTAGCGGGGGTAGGAGTAGTACTCGTCTCCCCACAAAACTACGTGATCCCCCGAGCTATCTCGTTAACCGAACCCTGTTCCAACAATGTGGCGGAATACAACGCTCTCCTGATTGGGATGCAATTCGCCGATGAGATTGGCGTTAAAAATCTCGAGGCGTACGGTGACTCCAAACTCATCGTCAGCCAAGTTCGCGGAGAGTATGAGGTCAGACATGAAGATCTAGTACCCTACTACGACGCGACAATCCACATGGCGGAAAAGTTTTCAAACTTCTACATCGACCATGTGCCGCGAAGCCGAAATGCGCATGCAGATGCCCTCGCATCTCTCGCAGCTTCCCTAGCTCTCCCAGCTGGAGCAATGGAGAAAGTATTCGTCTATAGCCACGACCTATACTGTCCAAAAATCCCCCCCGGAGACTACCCAGGGTCAACAGGAGATCGTCGCGGTAAAGAGACACTTGAAGTGTCAACCGCTCCAGAGCTTAAAGACTGGCGATTTTCCTATATTGATTATGTCTTATACGGCATCTTGCCTGAAGACACCAAAGAGGCGGCCGCCATTCGGAGGAAAGCCCCCAAATTTTATTATAATGCGATCACGCGAACACTGTACCGTCGATCGCATGACGGGATCCTGCTCCGGTGCCTCTCATCAAAAGAGGCCCGCGAAATGTTGAAAGAAGCCCATGATGGCACATGTGGAGCTCACCAACCTGGTCCGAAGCTGGCAAACAGACTCCAAAGATTGGGGTACTACTGGCCCAAAATGGTCGCCGATGCCGTCGCTTACGCCAAAAGATGTCATGCCTGTCAAATACATGGCGATTTCATCCATCAGGCACCAGGGTACCTCCACTCTACGACCTCTACTTGGCCGTTCGAAATGTGGGGGATGGACGTGGTTGGCCCCATCAGCCCACCATCGTCGAAAGGACATCGGTTCATTCTAGCAATAACCGATTACTTCTCCAAGTGGGCCGAAGCTGTTCCTCTAAAAGAGGTAAAATCGTCTAACGTGATCAAGTTCGTGAAACATCACGTTATCTATCGCTTCGGTGTGCCTCGGCGGATCGTCCATGACAATGGACCCCAGTTCATCAGCCAGGCTTTCCAGAGATTCTGTGCTAAGTTCAGAATCCAGAGTGTGTCATCAACGGCATACTATCCGCCCGCTAACGGCCTCGCAGAAGCTTTCAATAAGACTATTGGCAAGCTTCTCAAGAAATTCGTCTCGAAAAGTCAACGAGACTGGGACGATAAGTTGGGCGAATGCTTATGGGCATATCGCACGACCGTGCGAACCCCAACTAAAGCCACGCCATTTTCCTTGGTGTACGGATGTGAAGCTGTCCTCCCACTGGAAATCCAAATTCCATCTCTACGCGTCGCCCTGACCGCCGAGATGACAACAGAGGAGAAGCATCGACAGCGACTCCAAGAACTGGAGGCCTTAGACGACAAGCGTCTGCAGGCCCAGCAGCAGATCGAGCTTTATCAAGCTCGCATCACCAGAGCCTTCAACAAGAAAGTCAAGACGCGAACTTTCAAGAAAGGCGACCTTGTCTTAGCCGTCCGGAGACCCATGGTCATGACGCACAAGACGAAGGGAAAATTCCAACCCAAATGGGAAGGACCATTTGTAGTAGAGTCGGTCTACTCGAATGGATCGTATCGTCTCATAACCTCTAATGGCGATACACTCATGATGCCAATCAATGGCAAATTCCTGAAGAAATACTATCCCTAGATGGTGTTCTTCTGTTGATCAAGTTAAAATTACACCTCTGATCAAAAACATCCGACGCCTTCGACGGCTAAGGATAGAGGAAAAGGTTGGCATCTAAGCCCAACATAAATCCTCGACAACTCATCATGCTGAGGGGAATAGCATGGCTAGCCCAACCCAAACGGTAGTTGGTAAAGGCACATCAAATCCGTTGAGAGCTGAGGGTTTGCTAAAAATCCTGCCGATCAAGTTAATACCACACCTCTGATCAAACATCCAACGCCTTCGACGGCTAAGGATAGAGGAAAACGTTGGCATCTAAGCCCAACATAAGTCCTCGACAACTCATCATGCTGAGGGGAATAGCATGACTAGCCCAACTCAAACGGTAGTTGGTAAAGGCACCTCAAATCCGTTGACAGCTGAGGGTTTGCTAAAAATCCTAAGTGGACCTGATTCCACTCTCTCCTCCAAAATCTCTTACCAATTCTCATCCATAGAATGGTAGGACCACAAAATGCAAACATTACTACGTTAAACACTATACCTCTGGTAATGAATACTCCTTGTCGAGTACAAGCCCCGCTTGTTACCTCTACATAGAGCAGCAAACTTCAAAATTGCCAAGTTAACACTATACCTCTGGCATTTCAAATTCCACTTGTCAATTCTCATCAATAGAATGACAGGTCCTCAAATTGCTCCTATCAAGAGCCAATTCTTGTCAAGTTAATATCACACCTCTGACAAACTACTGTTTAAGTTAACATTACACCTCTAAGCAGTATATCAGGTGCCCGTCAAGTTAATATTACACCTCTGACAGTCACCCTTTCTTCAGACTTCCATATCGAAGCTGAAATGGACGATGCCAAGTTAACACTACACTTCTAGCATCTGAGTCATTGCTAAGTTCAACAATACACCTATGGCTATGACCTTTCCTCGACTTCCTTAAGCCGAGACGAACGATGCCAAGTTAACACTACACTTCTAGCATCCGAGTCATTGCTAAGTTCAACAATACACCTATGGCTATGACCTTTCCTCGACTTCTTCAAGCCGAGACGACTAATGCCAAGTTCAACATTACACCTCTAGCATTACCCTCACTGTTAAGTTAAACATCACACCTATGACAGTGACACCCTCAGTTTTCCCTTATAAAACTGAGATGTCGATGAGTTAAGTTAATATCACACCTCTAACTCATGTCCTTGTCAAGTTAACATTACACTTCTGACAAGACTATTTCCAACCCGTTAAGTTAATATCACACCTCTAACGGTAAGGACTTCCCTAGATTCCCCCGCGAGTCTAGTTTCATTTGATATTCTCCCCAACAGAATATCGAATTCATTTTGGAGGCATTGTTGGTTAACATTACACCAATAAACAATGTTTCCATCAACATCCCCAGCTGATCTAAAATCAAGTTAAGCACAAATCCTTGATAAAAGTTCATCTTTCCTGGGGGTACGAACTCCACCTGTCACTTTCTTCCACAAAGTGGCAGGTCCACCAAAAATCACCTCTGTCAAGTTAAGCTTACACCTCTGACAGTGTCATGAAAGTTCTTGGAACAAGATCTTTCCTCAATACTTTTGACTTATTAAGATTATGATTATAATTTTGATAAAGATCAAAAGACTTCCTTGCTCCTACATGTCCAACCAAAGGCAAAGAGTTCGAGACAAAAGAAGTAAAAAGGAGGGTGTCACTTTTGTTTATATCCAAAAATATGAAAGTGATACAAAAACGCTCTCTTATACAAATAAGATTGAGCGTTACAAAAAAAAAAAAGGGAGGAGAAGGCTAAAAATCTCGATCTGGTAGGGAACGGATGCGCTCCCTGAGACGATGCATCTCATGCTGACGTGCCTTCTCAGCCTCCATCATCGCCTGGACCCGCAGCTCCTCTTCAGATAGGCAGGGTTTTTCAGCTAGCTGGGCTCGCAGAGTCTCCAACCTGGAGAGATGAACAGACTGGCTCTCTTCAGCCCGTACCCTTGCAGCCTTCTGCTCCTCTAGCTTCTTCTGGAGGGCGACGAGCTTCTCTTCATTGACAGCTAGCATGGCTTTGGCCTTAGCAATGGCAGCCCGAGCGTTGGTAATAGCAAGCTCTGTGTTCTGCATGATAAGCTCAGTATCCCCTGAGTCTTCAATCAGCCTTTGGCATTCAGCCTGGGAACGCTCAAGGTTGCTGACCTCTTCGGCAATTTGTACTTCCACTTCCTGTCGCTCTTGCCTTTGGGCAGAAAGGAGGCTATCCAGGATGACTTGGGTTTCGTGGAGGGAGTCAGCTTCGTCTAAAGACTTCAGCTCTTTCAGGTCACTCTCCAACTGATCCACCACCCGCATACATGCCTGAGCAAGAGGAAGGCCCCCGACTAGCTCGATGTTCTCGGCCACATTCCCGAGAAATCTCCGGGCAAAGTCAAAAGAACGACGCCCAGAAAGGATAAAGTCGATGCACGATCGCATCGCTTCAAAGAACTGCCGCACCGTACTGCGTGTCAGGAAGTCCATGCTGTCATCACCCGGAACGCTCCCCGACCCCCTTTCTATCTCGAAAGAAGGGGTGTAGGCCGGCTCTTTTTGCACAGAAGTCATGCTGACTGTCGATACGGCAAGAGCGGAACCAGCCACTGGTGCTTCCGGAGGTGCTATCCCTGCTGGAACTTCCGCGACCAATGATGGAGTGGCAAGCACGATTTCCTCAGAAGCTTCATTTGAAGCTTGGGCTGTGCAATCTCCTGGGAGTGGACCTGCCATTGGACCCTCCACCCGAGCCTTCTTGACCTCAGTAGTGGCTTCCTCCTCTGGTAGAGTGGAAGGCTCCCCAGTACCAGCAGCTGCCCCCTCTGAGGGCATCTCAGCAGCTGAGGTCTCAATTCCCTGTGGCCGAGTCAACTCTCTCACCATCTCCTCAATATGCGAGGAGGTTGTAGCCTCGGCATCTCCGGTTGGCCCTGCAATATAAAATGAAGAATGTCAAGACATCTTCTTCAACATGTAAAGAAAAATTGGACAGGAGGTGGAAAGGGTACCTTCAACAGGAATAGCCGCCACTGGTGGTGCAGATGATGACTCGCCCACATACATTTCCTCCTCTGAGACATGGAAGAACTTGCTTTGATCAGGAGGAGCGGGTTCCTCGCTATAGTCGACTTTGTCCTCAAAGAGGCTTTCCCCTGAGAGCGAAGAAGACGACAGCTCAGGAAGCTCCGTAATCGGAGCCTTGCCTCCAATCACCCCAGTAGTAGGACTAGGGTCGACGGCCCTGGAACTAGAGATGAAGACGCCTGGAGACCCCAACTGCTGTGCCTCATCTCTCCCTTCATGAGCAGAAGGAGGTTTGAGCTGAGCTGAGGTTTCCGGAAGTTCAACATCTTCATCGCCCATTATGTCAATCTCCGGGGATTCGGCATCAGCAGCAATAACGGGTTGTTCGATGAACTCCCCTTCCTCCACAGCCTCGCGGTGCGACTTAGGAGCACGAACTAAAGGGAGGAAATCTTCCTCTTCCGGAGGTTCCTCAACTCTGACGACGTCTTCAGGAGGGGCCTCAACTCCAGCAGAGATAGCTCCGGATTGAGAGACTTCAGCCGCCAAGTCCCTCCTAACCTTCTTTGGGGCTGGTTCAACAATAGGAGTAGAGCGTTGATGACGCTTACTCGCCAACTGCTTAGACCTCTTTGCTGGTGGCTCCGCCCTCGTTGCTGGAGGCTCCGCCCTTGTCGCTGGTGGTTCCGCCCTCGTCGCTCGTGGCTCTGCTCTTGGTGGTCGTGGCTCTGTAGCTTGTGGATCCCTCCTCGTCCTTCTCCCGACCTCCTTACGAGCTCTCCGGTACTGCTCTACGACTCTCGTTGGTTTTCCGGACTCTGTCCTTTCCTCGAGACTTGCATTGATGCTCTCGATACATGAAGACGCCGGAAGAAAGTCTGGTGTCTGGACGGCTTGGGAGTACCAAGTACAATAGCTTAGACTCATCTGGCACTTGGGCGCTTCAAGAGGTAGACGGAAGGTTGTTCCTGTCCCTCCAGCCACACTATAGTACCAGGCCCGAGCACCCTCGAACAAGTTCCCTTCGAAGGCGAGATAAGCATTTGGATTCCCGATATAGAGCTGGTCATAGCCGAACTGTCGAGCGAAGCGATTCGGCATGTATGGCTCAATGGTGCATGATGTCCCTTGTCGGAAAAGCATATACCCGGGCCGAATATTGAGCAACCACCAGAAGGCTCCCTGGGATAACCTCGTGAAATCATCAGGGCCTGCGGAATCGACAAGTAGATCGCCGTAGGATGCACCAGGGATCTGGAGGAGGCAACGATTGAGCTGATAGTTTGCCGGGGCTGAAAGACGCTTCCGGATATAATATATGTAAGGATCCTGCCACCTCGAACCCTCCAATCGCTGTATGAAGGGGACGGAGTCCTCCTTCCAACGCACCGCCGTCATCAAAGAGGGGCAGTGCATCACATACCAGGCCATAAGGTATGTGTAAGGCAGCTCAACCCGAGGATTGGGACGCTTCACCACTGGATTCCCCTCTGCGTCCGTGAGCGGCTTTCCCTCGGAATCCACAGTTTTTGGCGGCTCACAAAAGCTTTTAGCCAGCGCCCGCAGCCCGCTCTGAATACCAGCCACCACGGCCGGGAGAAGAGCTATAGGGTTGCCATGGGCCAGAAGCACCGCCGGGTACACCACGTCGGCAACTATAACTTCATGTGGCAGCGTGGGCACCACACAACGCTTTAGCCACAGCATCAGAAAACCCGCCAGCAGCGCCCGATCGGAGATAGGAGTCCGGGCTTGGTGGTGGAAGCTTTCAAAAACCAAGTCGGGGTCGAAACCATCTTCGTTCGATTCTGTGGTGTAGAACTTCTCGGGAGCCTGGTCAATCCGGTCTTCGATATCCCTATCAGAGCTGGGAGCCAATCGGGTGATCAAGTGGTCTTTGGTGTTCACATTGTTGAACAAATAACTCGCCCAAGACAGATACGTGACCCCCTGCGACCGCCATTTGGTGATCTGACCGCAGATATGGAAGTGACAGAGCACTTCCCAGTAGGTCTCGTATATGAGGGGAAACTCCTCCTTCACGTAGCGAAGCTCCACAGCGGTCGGGACATATTCTTCATAGGGCATGTCCCCTGTTACCAGTCCTGAGACCTCGTGCATCTCGTGTAAGGCAAGGCCCATCTCCCCGACTGGAGTAAAGAACGTCCCCGTCAAGGGATTATAACGTTCTAGGATCCCAAAGAAGTTTTGAGAACTTTGAGGGATCCCCCACTGTACGGCCCTGACCGCCGAGTACAGTCCTACACGCTTCAGCAAATCCCCGAGCTCGGTAAGGACAAAGCCAACCATCCTGCCCCACCAGTAATTCGCTGGGGAATAGATCCACCCATATGCACGGAACGCAACTGGATAGTCACCCTCCGCTGCCATGAACATGTTGAGGAAGGTGGAGCCAATGTGCGGTATCTCTCCAGATGGGATCTCCCTCTTGCGCGATCCAGGGAAAAGGCCGATAACCGACTCGTCATGGCCGTCATGACGGTGCACTTGGTGGTGGGAGCCCAGATCGCCAAGAGTAACCTCAGGAGCATATCGAGCGAGGTCAAACTCCATCTTCCGCGGGACGGACATATGCTGGTAATAGAACATAGGGTACATCCTATCCATGGCCGGGAGAAAGAACCTTCGGCCCCCTATTTGACGGAGCCATGTGTAAGTCCCTTCGTGCACGCGATGGCCGCCATCGTGGATATGATCCCCGAAGAAGAAGGCGGGCTTCTTCAGCTGGATGCCGTCATCCGTGACGAATGCTGCATCGGTCATCAGCACTCGAAGAGTCCTCATCTCGACATTCGAGAGCTTCTTCTCACGAGCCGGCGACTGGTCGGCAGTCACAGGGGCAGTCCTTTGCAGCACAAAGGTCAGGTTCCGGTCAGCTCCACCTACATGCCCAAAATGGCGTATCTTGGGGAGTGAAGTAGCAGGTTGCGGCGCTGCAAAAAGATAAAGACACTTAAGTCAGATGCTTTACCAAAAGTAAAGAAAAATACTAAGTGTTCTGCGTCCAAACGCAGAAAAGATACTGGACGCAGGAATCATCAAATCCGCGTCCAGACCCGCAAATCTGCGTCAAGAAGCACAGAACGCAAAGATTGAAGCCACTTATGAAATTCCAAGTACTTGGACTCAGACGCCAGATTCATCAAATTGGCGCCTGATGGCACAGAAACGCAAGGATCAAATCCGCGTTCTGCAAACCAAGACTTGTGTAATTTCAAAGTACTTGGACTCAGACGCCAGATTCATCAAATTGGCGCCTGATGGACACAGAACGCAAGGATCAAATCCGCGTTCTGCAAACCAAGACTTGTGGAATTTCAAAGTACTTGGACTCAGACGCCAGATTCATCAAATTGGCGCCTGATGACACAGAACGCAAGGATCAAATCCGCGTTCTGCAAACCAAGACTTGTAAAAATTCAAAGCACTTGGACTCAGACGCCAGATTCATCAAATTGGCGCCTGATGACACAGAACGCGAAGATCAAATCTGCGTTCTGCAAAGCTGCGTCCAGAGACCTTCACAGTTAGAGAAATTCTAAGTGAAGGACCCGAAGCACAGGGCTCTTGGGTGTCAGATTATCTAATCCGCGCCCCGGTTATCATCCCAAAGACTGCGTCTGGGGAATCAAACGCTTTTAATGGTTTAAAGTCCTTAAGGGTCAGTTCTGCCTAAGGCATACTACCTTGGAGGCCTTGGAGGACGAAGTCCTGCGCAGAGGAGGAGCTGCCCCTCCGGGCCTCGGTGGTGGTCGCCTTTGATGAAGAGGCAGTCGGCTTGGTCTTTGGTGCCATGGCGAACTTAATCTGAGATTGGACAGAACAGAGGGAAAGTGCTTTTCTTAAAGTTCTTAGCAAGCGAAATGCGGAGAAGAAGAGGAAGTTCTCCAAACAGTTGCCTTTTATAGGCACGGGGATGCGCAGAGATACGCGGCGCGTGACCCAAGGGACGCTGCAGCGAACCGTCGCTTGACGCGTGTAACAAAATCACTGCCGGTGACGAAGATCATGCGTCGCAACCCCGCCGCGAATCAGAAGCCGACACGTGGAGCAGTTCATTTAATGAACCGCAAGATCCGCGCGCCAAAAGGCGAAATTTCGCCGTTTCCCCAGGCCAGCTGGCGGCGTCATCATGACAGCGTAAAGTTCGCGCCCAGAAAACGCACCGGACATGCCCCGTCAGCATCTCCAAGAATGCTTTCTGAAGGTCGCGTCCCCTCTAAGGAGTTCGCGTCTGACCAACATCGCGTCTACCCTATAGACGCTGCGTCTTCAAAGTGGCTTCTACTTTTCAAAAAGGAGCCTGCGTCCAGTCTCCTGCGTCTGCTTTCAAAAAAGGAGCCTGCGTCCAGTCTCCTGCGTCTGCTTTCAAAAAAGGAGCCTGCGTCCAGTCTCCTGCGTCTGCTTTCAAAAAGGAGCCTGCGTCCAGTTTCATGCGTCTGCAAGACAGTTCAACAGTACACTGGCGCCAACAGACAACCAACTACTCCTAGCCAAAAACGCACCCGTGACAGACTAAAAAGCAATTGGGGAGGTCTAGGCTGTGTATCTAGACACTCAACACGATCGACTCTGATGGCTTCTAAGAGTTCAACAGTACACTCACGAAGACCAAATTCGGATAAGGTCAAACCCGAAGCATCAACAGTCCGGTCACAAAGGCGAACGCGGTTTAAGTCCAAAGTATTCCGAAATCCGTCCCATTCAACTGCGGAATATCGGAAACTTTGGAGGGGGTTCTGTAGGCTGTCTAAAAATGACTAACAGGCAAGCCACCAAAGAAGCAGTCTCAAAGACGCAAAGGATTGAAGCCCGCGTCTCAACTTCAAGACGCGTCGGCCTGAAGCCCGCGTCTCAACTTCAAGACGCGTCGGCCTGAAGCCCGCGTCTCAACTTCAAGACGCGTCGGCCGAAGCCCGCGTCTCAATATCAAGGCGCGTTGGCTCGACGCCCGCGTCTCAGCATCCAAGACGCAAGGGACTGAAGCTCGCGTCTCAGCATCCAAGGCGCGTCCGGCCTGAAGCCCGCGTCTCAGCATCAAGGCGCGTTTAGTCTGAAATCCGCGTCTCAGTTGCAACCGCCCAGATCGTGGGGAGTCAGTTACCGCGCGTATCGCGGGTAACGGCCCTCATTCAGGCGCATTTTTAGGGGGCACGATCACCCCCTAAGACCCCTATAAATAGCCCTGTTGGCTATGAAGGATGGGTCGAAGATTTGGATTCAGTGGGAGAAGAAGGTCGAGTGATCAATTAAGGTCGGCATTTTTGAATCCAGAGGGTCAGAAGATCAAGGCATCAAGAGAGAGAAGCCCGACGTCGACGACCGAGAGAGAAGAGATTCTTCAACAGGCTTACTGAGTACTAGCCTATCTTCGCCTACCTCCTCTTTGAGAGTTTGGTAGCCGGAGCTGAGTTACTCCCCTACCGGCCGAAGAGAAGACCCCCGACGGTCCAGGACGGTCATCTGGTCAACGGAGAACAAGATTCACTCTCCATCGCCACACGAAGAACCCAGATTTAAACAAAGGGAAGATCCAAGCATCCTCCCTCCCTTGTAGTCGGAATATTGTTTTGTTGTAATCTTTCAACTGATTCAAGGAAATTTTACGTCAAAATCTCTTTTCCGTACCGAACAGTATCAAAGAAGGATTCTCTTAGAATCATTATGGCACTTGTAGCTCATTATGATTTGGAGTTACATCAAATGGATGTGAAAACTGCTTTTCTTAATGGAGATTTGGATGAGGATATCTACATAGAGCAACCTGAAGGGTTCGCAATTAAAGAACAAGAACACTTGGCTTGTAAATTAAAGAAATCTATATATGGACTTAAACAAGCTTCCAGGCAATGGTATATAAAGTTTAATGATACCATTACCTCTTTTGGATTTACAGAAAACACTGTTGATCAGTGTATATATCTAAAGATCAGTGGGAGCAAGTTTATTTTCTTGGTTCTGTATGTAGATGACATCTTATTAGCCAGTAGTGATCTTGGTTTGCTGTATGAAACTAAAAGTTATCTAACCAAGAACTTTCAGATGGTTGATATGGGTGAGGCAAATTATGTTATTGGCATAGAGATCTTCAGGGATAGATCTCGAGGATTGCTAGGATTGTCTCAGAAAGGATATATCAATCGAGTCTTGGAAAGATTCCATATGGAAATGTGTTCAGTCAGTCCTGCACCCATTCAGAAGGGTGACAGATTAAGTGGTAGCCAGTGTCCCAGAAATGACTTAGAAAAGGGTCAAATGCAGAAAGTTCCGTATGCATCAGCTGTTGGGAGCTTGATGTATGCAAGCACTTGTACCAGGCCAGATATCAGCTTTGCTGTTGGGATGTTGGGAAGATACCAGAGCAATCCAGGAATGGAGCACTGGAAGTTAGCTAAGAAGGTTATGCGGTATCTTCAAGGGACGAAGGACCATATGCTCACATATAGGAGATCTGATCAGTTGGAGGTGATCGGCTATTCAGACTCAGATTTTGGTGGTTGCCCAGATAGCAGGAAGTCTACTTCAGGCTTCATTTTCTTACTAGCAGGTGGGGCAATCTCGTGGAAGTGTGTGAAGCAGTCCATTATTGCTTCATCCACGATGGAGACTGAGTTTATAGCATGTTTTGAAGCCTCGAATCATGCATTATGGTTAAGGAATTTCATCTCAGCACTTGGTGTAGTTGACTCTATTGCCAGGTCGCTGACGATATATTGTGACAATACAGCAGCCGTATTTTTCTCTAAGAATGGTAAGTACTCTAATGGTTCTAGACACATAGAACTTAAGTACTTGGTGGTTAGAGAAAGAGTTGAGAAACAAAAGGTGTCAATTGTAAGTATAAGTACCACTTTAATGGTTGCTGATCCAATGACAAAGGGATTGCCTCCAAAGACATTCAAGGAACATGTTGTAAGAATGGGTCTTTTGGGCAATCTGTAAATGTGTATTTTGGTACTTATGTAATTGACATTATTGTACAAATAAAGTTTGTTTCTGTGTTTCCTGTTATCCAATTATGTGTGCGCATATTATGTTTGGATGTTTGTTAAACAGGAAATGTCTTTACAAGACAATTACAGGGGTCATTTTGGTTATGGACTCAATTAGTAAGGGTTATCAATGTTGTGGTACATAGAAGGGAGTATGACGTGGATGTTGTATAACCGCTATGACTCGCATTAGTAGTCCAAGCTAATTGCAGTATTACAGTTTTACATATTTGGGCTTATCAGTTGTTGTTTTTAAAATTCGTGCACGTGTCAAAGGTTTTTCAGTATGGAATCCAATGGAGTCAAAATGATTTTGAAAATGAGTCTTTTCTTTTATTTTGTTTTCTAAAGTTTTTAACCTAATCGGTTAGTGGCCCAAGTGGGAGAATGTTAATCTCATGTGAAGGTGGCCCACTTAACCTTGGTTATTTGCATTGGATTCCTATTAAAGTTAACTGATATTAAAGATGCCCATATTAAAGTCACATTTATATAGTTTATTTAGTCTCTTGAGATATAAAGGGGCCATGATGGAAAGGCTTTATTTCAAGGGGTCTAATTGCAAATGTGCGACCCACTTTTCTCCTCCTGTAAAGAAATCAAAACATACGCTCATTTTTTTATCGTGAGTATCTCCATCAGAAAAGAAAGAGAGTTTTGTGAAAGGAAAAGGAGCAGAGAAAAGAGGATCCATTGCAATTAGGGTTTGCAGATTCAAGAGCAAGGAATCAAGGTCTTCTCCAATCTTCATCCAATCTTCACCAATGGCTTCAGGTATGGTGATTTACAGTATTGCATATTTAGGGTTTTTATCTATTTCTTGAGATGCTTTATTGATTCTTGATCCATGGTTTCAATTTAATCCGCATTATAGATGTATAATATTTCCAACATGTGAAGCCAGAGCAAAACATGAACCAAGTTCTGGTGGTCCGGGTCTGAGCCCTCATCGATTTGCTCTTGTATCATTTCATTGAAGAAGCTGTCCAACTCCTCAAAGTTTTTGTCCACCCTCTTCTTCAAGCCTGTAAACGCATGGATCCATTCCAATGATGGGAAATAATCTGCAACACAAAATCCTCCAAGCAGCTTCATAGTCTCATCAAGAATCTCGTAAAACCTGCTCCCCCCTCGTCGTATTTACTAATTCTTCCTCTGTACTTGTCACCAAACATAATTCGACACACAATATTATTCACGAGAGTGAGCATCACCTCACTCAAATTTACTGTACAAGACGGAGATGAAGCAGAGAGCCTTCTAATATAGGCAATTAGACTCGCCACTTCATCTTCTCTTACTGCTCGAAATGATTCTACTCTCTTCAGACTGAGAACCTCTTTCATGCTAACCTTGCGAAGTTGTCTCCAGTACTCGCCATAACTCATCCAGGCCATGTCTAAGCCATACGTGATCTTGTAGCTAGCATACAAATTGGGCCTGTTGGAGAAGGCAGCGTCGTGGAATTTGAAGACCTCTTGGGCTATGTCAGCGGAGGAGATGATTACAGTGGGAATGGAGCCGAGTTTGAGAAACATGAGAGGCCCGTGTTTTACAGAGAGCTTGTGCAGGGAGTCATGAGGCTTGGAGCCTAACTGGTGTAGGTTTCCAAGGATGGGGAGCTTCCAAGGGCTAGGAGGTAGCTTCCCTTGCGCTCTTCTCCCGCTGTTTTTGAAGAGTAGTAGTAGAGGAACTGAAAGAAAGAGTAACCAGATGAATTGTTGAGAGGAGAGCCACTGTGGATCCATTATTGGGTTAGAGGAGTGATGCAATGTCCAATAACATTTAGATTATATAGAGAATTGCATGGAAAGCAAATATTCTATCAAGGAATGAGAGGAAGCAGTAAAAAAAATTATCAACCTGAGAGCCAAGTAAGGAAATTTACTGATAATGGCGGTCATTTTGGCTTTGCTTGCACGTTTTTAGTTTTTTTTTTGTCGCGTCCCATTCCCAGCTCATCATGTCCTTTCAGAGGTACTACAAAACCCCACTTTTCACCTAACTTACGTATCTATTAAGTTTCACGTGATTCATAGTTTTGTTGTCTTCCCCACTCTTTCACCGAACTTATCTTATAAGTTTAACATGATACATAATTTTGTTATCTACATTCACCAACCTAGTCACTGGCAAATTTACTAGGCACAGGGATGCGAAACGGATCGGGCGAAGCTGGAACAACAAACAACACCCCACACCCCCCACCCCCCTCGTGGCGATTCCCAAGCGGCCCACACGGCCGGGAGACCCGCCCGGACTAGGCCGGGCAGGGTCGGCTAGGGTTTTATTATTAATTAAAAAATTTTAAAAATATTTTTTAAGTTTTATAAAATTCTAAAAAGGTCTAAAAAATTTTAAAAATTTTACAATTTTAGACAAAATTGATACAAGATGTAAAATGCAAATGTAAGTTTTTTTATTAACAATCCAATAGATTGGATAAATTGATACAAGCACAAACGAATTATATAAATTAAAAATAAAGTATAAATTGATAAAGATACGGTAACACTCTGTAGGGAGAGAGGACATAGAGGAGATGGAAGAATGTAGCACAGAGATCGAAGACAAAGGAGCAAGACGACGCATTGAAGCAGGCCATGCTAGCTCCCGGTCGACCGCACGGTCGACCAGTGGAGAAGGCCGGTCGACCGCCCTATCGACCGGTGTGCACAACGTGCACAGGATTAGCTGGGTCAAACTCTCGGTTGACCGTGGCATGGAACGGTCGACCGCCCGGTCAACCGACTGAAAGCAGGCTGCTCTCGGTTGGGTCCGGTTGACCGCACGGTCGACTGTGGACATGGGCCGGTCGACCGACAGACGCGTTTTGACTTTTCGTTTGGGATTCAGATTCCTTTTCTGTTTGGGATCGAATCTAGCTGGGGTTTCCTAAAACCCAGGGACTCTGTGGCTATAAATAAGAGTTAGAGCCCTCATATATTGTATCCCTGAAAGTTTCCTCAAGTATTCCTCTGTATTAGTTTGTATTGATTGCTGAATCAATAAAATCTCTCTCATTGAAGCAGGGACTCTGTGGATATAAATAAGGGCTAGAGCCCTCATGTATTGTATCCTACTAAAAATCTCCATTAGAAATTCCTTGAAGAAGGAATAATTTGTAATTGATTGTTGAATCAATAAAATCTCTTTATCCCTTGCCCCGAGGACGTACGCACATTACCGAACCTCGTTAAATACTGTGTTGATTGCTTTTCTCTATTGTTCTCTATTCTGGTCGTGTTGGGTATGTCTCCTGCTGCATCAGTCTCTGTCCGGTTGGCAGATTCCTCAGAGAGGTTGTTGTCCTGCGCACAACAAATGGTATCAGAGCATCCCAGATTAGTCGTGAGATCGTGTGTTGATTCCAAGGGCATCAGTTGCTGTTTGGCGGAGATCGTATGTCGATCTCGGAGCGACGGCGGGACTATTTGTGGAATCGTGTGTCGATCTCAAAACAGCGTGTAGATTGCTCGAGGAATCATTTTGGAGGAGTAGATTACTTCAGAAACTCTTCGAGGGTTTCACATAGAGGTAAAGATCCTATCTTTATCTAGTTTGTTTTAACTAACTCTGTTTGTTTCTGCAGGAATCAGTTGAGAAGATGGCTGTAGAAGGTACATCATCGGGAAAATCCATGAATCCACATCCGCTGAGGATTGATGTGGTGAAGTTCAAGGGCACGAGCAACTTCGGTATGTGGAGGTGTGAGGTGATGGATGCGCTGACGGCATCAAACCTCAAAGACACTCTACGGTTGGAGAAGAAGCGCGCATCAACAACTGAAGAAGATTGGGACAAGATGAACCGTACGGCGTGTGGCTTGATCAGGTCTTGTTTGACACAAGACATCAAGTATCATTGTTGCATGAAACATCTACGAGGCAGCTATGAGAGATCCTGGAGAAGAAGTATCTGACGAAAAGTATAGAATCGCGGTTGCAGTTGAAGAGTAAGCTTTATAGTTTTCAGATGTAAAGAGGATGCTCCATCAATGAACACTTGAATCGCTATACGAGGCTTCTTACAGATCTAGTTAATGTGAATGTGGAGACCAATGAAGAGGACAAGACGGTAATCCTATTGAATTCTCTTCCTAAGGAAGAGTATGAGACCTTTATTCTTACATTGATCAATGGAAGAAAATTCTTTAACTGCAGTAAGGTATCTGCTACTCTTGTGAGTTATGAAGCAAGGAGACAGGACCGACTGTCTTTTTCGGGGAACACAACAACAGAGGCATTGGTAGTAAGAGGCAGGAGTTCCACTAGGAAGGGAAGAGATGATCAGGAAAGATCAAAGATCAGATCAGGCTTCAGAGATCTGAAGAGGAATCAGTGCGCCTTATGCAAGGAACTAGGGCACTAGAAAGTTGATTGCTCGAAGGTCAAAGGTAAGAAGATGGAGTCAAACACTGAGGCAAATCTCGCACAGGCGGATGGATCGAATTCAGGCTCATCGGTACTCTCTCTGTTACTACTCATACTGTTGATTACTCAGATAATGCTGAGTGGATCTTATATACCGGAGCCACCTATCATGTGTGCCCGAACAGGGCCTGATTTTCTAGTTTTGAGAAGCTAGATGGATGTTACATGGTCATGGGTGATGATCATCCGTATAATATAGAAGGGATAGGTACAGTCATTGTCAAGATGGTTGATGGGATAGTACGAGAACTGAAGGAGGTGAGGCATATACCTCAACTCAAAAAGAATCTTATCTCTGTTGGCGCTTTGGAAGCATTGGGTCTTGTGGTATCTATACGAGATGATGCTCTCAAGATGACCAAAGGCTCAATGGTAGTTATGAAGGGCGTCCGCCGGGAAAATCTCTGCTACTTGAAGGGTAGTACAGTTACAGGTTAGGTGGAGACTTCTGGTTCTTCAGATGATGGTTGCACAAAGGTCTGGCAGGTGAAGGTAGGAAATGGAGGTGAAAAGACTTTGCAAGCTCCTGCAAAGAAGGGATCATTGGAAGGTGCTGCTACCTACAACTTGAGGGTGAACACAGCGTTCTGGATAAGAAGAAAGTGAAATTCAGCACCAGTACTCACCACTCAGAAGGTCTTCTTGATTGTGTTCACGTAAGCGTTTGGGGACCTGCTAAGACTGCATCGCTTGGAGGTCATAGGTACTTTGTCCCTTTTATTGATAATTTATCTAGGCATTATTGGATATGTCCCATCAGATAAAGGTGTGAAGCCCTAAATATGTTAGTGAAGTGAAAAGGAAGAATGGAGAAGCAAACAGGTAGGAAGATCAAGGAGCTACAGATTGGTAATGTTGAAAGAGACATGAGCTAATTCCTACGATTTGGCCAGAACACTGGTATTGGTACTCACTTCACAAAAGGTATACATGGGTTGGCTAAGGAAATAAACTGTTCCTTACTGGAGAAGGTTCGGTGCTTGTTGTCTAATGCAAGATTAGACAAATCGTTTTGGGCTGAGGCGATTGTGTATGCTAGCCATCTCATAAATAGATCGACTGCGATAGAAGGTAAAACTCCATCGAAATTTGGTCTGGGAAAGCTGCTCAAGATCATGGTTTGTTGCGAGAATTTGAAAGTCCGACCTACTTCAGTGCCAAAGATGGCATGGTGAATTCGCGAGCGAAGAAGTTTGTGTTTTTGGGTGTCAAGAGAAATATGAAAGGCTACAGGTTATGGGACCCTGAAAATAAGAAGATCGTGTTGAGTCGGCATGTCACGTTTGATGAGACTTCAGTGTTGAAGTCTACCGTCTCTCAGCAGGTGGAGAGGACGGAGATCAAGGAAGTATCGCAGCGGGTGGAGGTTGACGCTACTTCACCACCTCTAGTTGGTTCGGTATCAGTGAAGACTTCACCCGATGTGACACCGGGTGGAGATCATGTAGCCAGGGTTGATACTGAACAGGTTGAAGATATTGATGAGAATGTCGAATTGTTTGCAGCCATTGGAACCAAGTTAAAACCACGCATGTGGGTAAAGAAGCTTGAATCTCAAGCTTGTGACCGTGACAAGCTCAAGTTGAAGGCCATTGTTCTCCATGACGGTAGTGAGGAGGTTCATATGATTCAGCCAGATAGGTTCGCTGCTGAAGATTCAGGTACAAGTGCTTGAGCTTGATGAAGCTTATTTGAATGAACTACGGTTGGCTTGATCCTTTGGGCAAGGTAAGTAGGCAGCCGTAAAGGCGCAGCCACATCTGGTGTTGCAACCTGCATGAAGCTATTTGGGTTCTCGAGAAGATGATTGGGACTTCACGTAGAGGTGAAGAGTTGGACTTCACGTAGAGGTGAGGTATTGTGATCTCGATGAACAGATGATCTTCTGGTGAGAAGACAGTTGAACTTGCATAGGAGGGGTGTGCATCCTGTTTGTTGAAGTCAATGATGGTGTTCAGTGTGCTCTTCTCGGACTTGGTTGGACCGTCAGCTGAAGACATGTAGACTGGATAAAGCCAGTCAGTTGGAGAGTCATACTTGGCTCATGATGGGTTCTTCTTGAGGTCATAAAGTTGCTGAGTGAGAGACACGTTCGTTTGTCGGATCGTATGGTATTTCTCCTAAGGTGAAGTGATGGGAACGCATGTATGGTGCATTCTAGTTGGATAACTGAGCTAAAGGTTCTAAGCCGAGATCGTGTGTCGATTTCGTCTGGTGATAGACTGGAGTTCATTGGAGATCGGCTTATATTTGAAAAATCTTCATCGAGGTGGAGAATTGTAGGGAGAGAGGTGATAGAGGTGATGGAAGAAGGTAGCACAGAGATCGGAAGACAAAAGAGCAAGACGACGCGTTGAAGCAGGCCAGGTTAGCTCCCGGTCGACCGCACAGTCGACCGGTGGAGAAGGCCGGTCGACCGCCCGGTCGACCGGTGTGCACAACGTGCATAGGATTAGCTCAGTCGACTGCCCGATCGTCTGTGGCATGGAACGGTCGACCGCTCGGTTGACCGACTAAAAGCAGGCTGCTCTCGGTTTGGGTCCAGTCGACCGCACGGTCGACCGTGGACATGGGTCGGTCGACCGGACCGTGGACATGGGTCGGTCGACCGGCCGGTCGACCGACAGATGTGTTTGGCTTTCCTTTTGAAATTCAGATTCCTTTTCTGTTTGGGATCGAATCTAGCTGGGGTTTCCTAAAACCCAGGGACTTTGTGGATATAAATAAGAGCTAGAGCCCTTATGTATTGTATTCCTGAAAGTTCCCTCAAGTATCCCTTTGTATTAGTTTGTATTGATTGCTGAATCAATAAAATCTCTCTCTCCCCTTGCCCCGAGGACGTAGGCACGTTGCCGAACCTCGTTAAATACTGTGTTGATTGCTTTTCTTTATTGTTTCTCTGTTATTGTCGTGGTTGGTACGTCTCCGGCTGCATCAGTCTCTGACTGGTTGATGGATTCCTTAGAGAGGTTATTGTCCTGCGCACAACACGCTCCGATCCTGCGGGTATGGATCCATTTCAATGATGGGAATAAATCCATCAAATGCTACGCTACTGTGCTTGTTAAGGGATGGTGGCTATCTTATCCTTGCAATTATAGAGTACCCATCAACTTCTTATCTCCAACTTTTGTACACCCAATATCTCCATAATATTTATCGTCTGAAGTTAAGACTCTAGGAATTTGCATACTAACAATTTCAACATTCGACGCCCCTTTCACCATGTTCCTCTTATATGAGCCTCTCCCAAATCTTAAAAGCCATTTCTTGTTTCGTTTCCCATCTTTACTAGATCCAGCTTAATTTGTGCCCTTGGATTCCACTCCTTGTTTCATTTTTCCATCTTTACTTGGTTCCTCGGGTGAAGATTTCTCCTCATCCACCCCCAGGGAGGGAGACCCATTTTTGATTAAAATTCTGGAACTCCATAATCCAACTTACTATTGTCAAGAAAGATCTACCTCAGTTCTTCCTAAATCAAACCTTTTTCCATGTAATTTCTTTATCTTTCCTTGTGAGAATGGATTGCTACCATTCTTCTGAGTTTCTATTTTTTTTAACCAAGATTCAACTCAACAGCTAAAATTAGACAAATTATACTATAATGGCATTATTCAGTTAATTACGCATATGAAACCATGTCAACTAGTTTTTCTCCTTGTTCTTATAACATAATTGGCACTACAATTTACTAATGAATAGTTTAGTTGTACAAACAATTTACAATTCAAATTTTAACAACTTTTTTCGCAGGAGGAGGATGAGGCCAAAGCTTCAGAAACTGAATAAAGTAAAAAGTAGAGTCTTACTGTAACACCCCGCTCCTGGAATACGTACTTAGTTGCGTATTCAGATTTTTCGATCGTATTTTTGATTTGCTTCCTGTATTTGTTTTGTATATTGAATTCTTTATATGATTGTTTTGTCTTGGATCCGGATTCACGGACTTGGAGTCAGCTCTGATCTGAACCGAGAGCCCGATCCTAGTAAATTGCTCGATTTGATTTTTTCGCTATTCCGATTTGACCGATTTCAGTTTTAAACATCATTTTCCAATATTTTAGATTTTCTATGATTTTCTGAAATTTTCCTGAATTAAGTTGTAAATCTTCAAAACCGGTGTCGACCAGTGCAGCTGACCGATTCCCGAATTTTTAAATTACAAACGGAGTTGAAAATCTAGAAACGGCTTTCACAGTATTTCTTAAAATCATGATTTCTATCTAAATAATTTTTTTGAGATTTTTAGAATTTGTCAAAAATCTGGCCTACCCGGTGTAGACACCGTCTACAGTGGATTCCAAGATTTTTATCTTGAAAACGAGATTGAATTTCTGAAAATTGATTTCACTAAAAATCTTAAAATAATATTTGTTATTTTTGAGAATTTTTGGGAAACTTTTCGAGATACTTTATTTTTCGGGCTTTTCCTGAATTTTCGGTGTTTTCCCAGATACCGGAATAGTATCCAGATATTTTCCCACTTTTCTCTCTCCTCGCTAGACGCGAATTTCACCAACTAGGATTCTGCATTTAATGCGGAGATCCTCTCCACGCCTCTCCATGCTGCATTTAATGCACTGCTAATCAATTCCAATCAAGTCATTATGACTTTTGTCCTTTTGTTAAACGCAGCCTTTTTGCATCTTCCCTGGACGCGGCTTTAATTCCCGCGTTTGGCTCATTTTGGCCTAAACGCAGGTTTGAGGGCTGCGTTTGGAGAGGGAAACACAAGTTCTCTTTTTATGTTTCTTTGCCTTGAAAAGTATGCACATTATTATATTCGTTCCCATCCTTCATATAAATGCCTCCACTCCTTCTCTCTCATTCATTTTTCCTTTCTTTCTTCTTCTTGTTTCCTGCAACCACCAACAGAGAGCATGGCAGCCCATTTCCATGGGTTTGAGCCATGTTCCCTCCTTTGGCTAGCCATTTCTCCACCATCTCCTCCTCCATTTCCACCACCAACACCACCACCTCATTCTCCTCCATCTCCTCCTCCATTTCAACCATAACACCACCACCTCACCACCTTCTTCTTCCTCTCTTTCCACCAAACAACCCATTCTTACCACCACCTTCTCCACCATTTCCACCACCACCTATACCTCCTTGGCCACCACGAACCACACCAATATCAACTCCTCGGCGAGCTCTTTCATTCTAGCCAACCCGTCGCTCTCCGAAGCATCGTTTGCAAAATCCCATTTTGTCAAATTGAACTATATTTGCACCATCAACCTCTCTCCTTCTCTTTTAGGGCCGGCCACCTCCTTTGGATTGGGGCCGAGCTCTTCTTCGTCGGCAACCTCTCCGTTGATTATTCCGGTAATCGTTTACAATTATTCCGGTAATCATTTAGGTGACAATTGCAACGACAACACCAACGTGACCATCACCATCTTCACTTCCACCATCACTTATACCATCACAATACCACCTCCGTCTCTTTGCTTCAACCACCAACAAAATCACCTTTCCCTTCCTCTCTGTTTGATTGCTAACGCGGAGCCCACTTTCCCGCGTCTGCCCACTTTCCCGCGTCTGCCCACTTTCCCGCATCTGCAACCCCGCGTCTTCATCCTCACTTTACTGATTCATCCTTCTCCTCCTCATTTTAATATATAATCGCGTTGGTTACTTAAATTCTGGAACTTGGGATTTCCCGGTGTTGCTTGAAATTTTAGGCGAGTGTTCTCACTTTCTCATTGGACTTTCCCGCATCGTCGGGTTGACTTGCATAACATTATGTATTTATATCGGTGTTCTCGTTTGGTATTGTGGTGTACATACTTGTTATATTAACTGTTGACATACACCTGTCTGTATCATACTTGACAACTGACGTGTTACTACCTGGCATATGTTTTACCACCTGCTTCTTAACACGTTGATACTTGAACCCTGAAATAGGGAGGCTCATGACTTTACTCTTGTTGATCCCCGTAATGGGATAACCATGAATATAGATTACTATGAATACTCTGTGGACATTATTACTGGATAAATTATTATAAGTAGACAACTTGTACCTAGTTTGGGGAAACTGATGGGCCCTGATTAATCATGTTTATGGTGGTCTTATCGAGCCGCGCGTGGCCACATACTTGAGGGATCACCTGGCGGCCACCAGGGATTCCGTGGGGTGTGCTGGCACCCCTACTCCTGTTTATTCCTGCCGGGTATGCACATGCCCTAGGCCTATTTCTATGGGATCTGCGATACTCTATTCCTGTTCGGGCGTAAATAAGTCCCGGTACCTAGCGGTACGTTCCGGCTCAGCACCGGATACTCCTGAACCGTTGTCCCGGGCATGTACGGGGCCCATCCGAAACATGATTCATCGAACTTTATCAGTTTCCAAATAACTTGCTCTATAAGTTGTAAGTGGAAGTATGTGGAATGGGACACATACTGAAGCCTGCAACTTAGACGGCCCCAATTATAATAAGATGCTAAGATACCATTGTTGTGTTGTTTTGTAACTCGGGTTGTATGCGTTTGGATTACGGTGACATGGGATAAAGGTATATAAATGAGGGTTTCCTTGTTTGGATTATTCCTTCGATGTACTAGTCTCATGATGCCGTGACTTAAGCTTATACAATCAGTTTTACTCGTAATCAGCTTTATTCGGTTTTATCAGTTTTTATCTGTTCTATTTTAGTATAGGAGATATCTGGTATTGTCCTATTTACTTTATTTCTCACTTCGTTACTTCCCTTATCTTATCATACCATGAGTATTCTCTACTTGATATCGCTTGTTATGTATCTACTTGCTTCTGCATGCTTATACTCACGACACGGTTTTCAATGCATGCATATGATTCGGTTTTATCGATACACATGTACTTATCTCAGCACGCCTCCGGCTTTTGTATCATCACTCGCCTGGGGAGTTCTATCTGACTCCCCTGGATTCTCATGTCCAGGTCATGGAGCTTGGAGCGTGTGGATTCTCCCAGTTGCTGATCAGAGTGGCGTAGCGGTAGCGTGAATCTCCAGCAGACCGTCCAGAGCCCCATCTTTCCAGGCCCCCCTGTGTGCCTCTCGAGTTTTCCTTTTATAAACTCATGAGTGCCTTTTGTACTGTTCATACTTGTACATCCTTTGTATTCTCGCATTTGCGCATATCAGTGATGTAATATTCATGTAATATTGGATCACCTCTGGTGATAACTTTGTAATTGTACTCATGTGTTGGAATGTATAATGCACCACTTGCTTCCGTACTCTGATTCTTGCCTGTACTGATGCTTAGCGTATATACGTGAGGGTATTTCTGACCTGCGTATATACGTCGCAGTAACGTCTCCGTACCCGCAGGATCGGGGCGTTACACTTACATAGTCTCACAGTCAACATGAATTTTAAGGAAGATGCTGAAACCTCCCAAGGCACCATTTATTTGAGAATATAGGAGAAAGCCACTTCTTTAATGATCTTGATACCTCTTGTCTGTGAAGGGAGCAGAAAGAAGTGAATTGTCCTCAATATCAACAAGGAGGGGAATGCAGGAGAGGTCCAGAGGCTTCAATGCATCATTCGCTTCCTCCCACTTGGACTTGAAGTGGTAGAACAAGAATTATTAATCTCCCCCTATCACCAAACTCACGTCTGTCTTCTTGATCTTGATCTTCTTCTTCAACTTGACTTGATTAAAACTTAATGTTGACCCAAAAGGTTACACTCTCTATTTGTATAATTTTTGACGATAATACAGAAGCTATTTGGTGCTAATAAGTTGTTTTAGAATGAATTTCAGGTTTGTATAAGACTTGATGGCGCTAAAAGCATGTTGATAGGTTGATGGCGCAAGAGAACTCTTTTATAGGAGAGGAGGATCTAGCTCGGCAGCGTGGTTCAGAGACTTCTTTTTTTATAGTTTTATATTTTAGTTTGTTAAGAATAGTATATAGTGTTGAAGCTCAAATTCCCCCCACACACAAAATTGCACATGTTTTTCAAAAGATTATTTTTGTCTCTTGTATAAAATATTTTAATATGCCTATTTCAGTATTTGCAAACTCAATTTATTGTAGTGTACTAAGTTTTGACCAAATTAATTTTTGAAAATTAACATATCTTTAAAAAAACATTTACAAATTATATATTTTGACCTGTTGCGGTCGACTGGACGGTCAACCGGCTCTATTTCAGGTCAAAACGGTCGACCGAACGGTCGACCGCAGTTCTGACCGTTGGGTGCGTACATGTGTGCACGTTATCTAGTCAACCGGGCGGCCGACCGGACCCTATATCGATCGACGAGCTTCGATCGACTGACTGCACCCAAGTCTCTGTTTGGGACGGTCGACTGGGCGGTCGACCGGGGCCTGCCAATGGTCAAATAATTTTGAAAATCGGTCGACAGGGCCGGTCGACCGTGAGTGTATTAACAGCCAAACGGCTAGTTTTTTAAACAAAACGTGATTTTATTCTCCAAACGAGGTTTATGGCTGGTTTTGTGTCTTATCTTTCATGATTAATCAAAATTATTATTTACCCTTTAATCCCTACCTATATCCTATAAATAGGGGTGGATGGGGTTGAGGAGAATTACAACAACATTTGCAAAAGAAATCCAAGTTTGAGTCTTTTTGAAAGAAGTTTTTACTCTCAGTTTTTGTGCTCTAATCTCTGATTTCTCTCTGAAGATTTTGAATCAAAACTCTCTTCTACTTTGTTTTATTTTCACTTACAAACCTTGAGCTTCAATCTTATACATTATTTTCTAGGGTTTTGTAAAGAAAAGTTTTTCAAAAGAGAGTTTGTGGTCTTTTGATCACCAAGAAATTATTATATTTGTGGCTCCACTACCTCTGGACTAGAGGAGTGTGATTGAGGAGTTGGGTACTCCCTAGTGGTTGTAATCCTTTGTGGAAGTTCTAGTGGATCGAAAATCCTTCTGGGTGAAGGCGGGGACGTAGAGCTGGGTGCTCGAACCTCAAAACAAATCTCTATTTTTGCGATTAGTTTACTTGTGTTATTTACTTGCTTCTCATTCATTCTTATATTGTCGATCAATACTCTCACAACAAGATTGCATTGTGCACCTCAAACTCTTAATTAGAGGAATCACGAGGAAGGAGTCCAGAGCCCTTCACGGTGTATTCGGCTTCTAATCTTGCTTTGAGTAATCGTCGCATCATCTCATTTTAAATTTGTGCATTGATTAGGATTATCACCTATTCACCCCCCTCTAGGTGATTTCAATTGGTATTAGAGCTAGGACTCTAGTTTTTAGCTTCACATCCTTAGAGAGATCCTATAATTTACTAATCACTATTTTAATATCTTCATTCATACACTAGTAAAGATGGCCGATAACATTAAGACCCCTCCCAAATTTGATGGACTCAACTTTCCCATATGGAAAGTTAGGATGAACATTTTTCTACAATCTCTAGGTAGTCTAGTTGCTAAGTCTTTGACCAAGCGTTTTAGTAAACCCGAAGATGAGGAGGACACTTGGTCCGAACTTACCTCCAAAGAATTTGATGCTAATTCAAAGGCTCAAATGCCCTACTTTTAACTTTGAATGAGGATGACTTAACACGGGTTATTCATTGCAAATCCGCCTATGAGATTTGGCAACACTTATTGGTCACTCATGAGGGAACATCACAAGTCAAGAGAGCTAAAATGGATCTCTTGCGTTCCCAATATGAAAGTTTTAAAATGCAAGAAAATGAATCTATTGATGATATGATTACTAAGTTTACTAAGATCACAAATGCTCTTGCTTCTCTAGGTGATGAAATAAGCAACGACCAAAAGGTGCGTAAGGTGATTCGTGCTCTCTCTTCATCATGGGAAATCAAAGCTACCACCTTGAAGGAATTGAATGACAAAGATGAGATGGAGCTCATAAGTCTTATGGAAATCTTAAGACTCATGAGATTGAGAAAAGGTTAGAGAAGAAGCGGTGCCTCAAAAGAAAAAGTTTATAGCTTTCAAGTCTTCTTCACAACTACGATGATGAAGAAGATGAAGAAGATGATGAAGAGCTATCTCTTCTTGTGAGAAATATAAAGAGAATGTACCGCAAGAATAAACTCAACTATAGAGGAGGCGATGGGACGGGAAGGAGGAGAAAAAGATCATATGCTACAACTGTCAGAAACTCGGACACATCATGGCCGATTGTCCAGATTTCAAGAAAAAAAATATCCTCCTCGAAGCAAAAGAAGCCGGTTGAAAAGAAGGTGTACAAAGTCACTTGAGACTCGGAAAGTGAATCCGAAGATGAAGTCGACACGGCAAATGTGTGTTTCATGGCAAACACACCTAAGATAACTACCCAACCACTTGATGATGAAAGTGAAATAAGTAAAGAATTGTTATTACAAGCTTTCATTGAACTTTCAGAAAGTTTTGATGCTAAAAAGGAAGATTGTTCAAAATTGAAAAAGGAAAATGAAATGCTTAAAAATCAAATTGTTATTTCTTCAAAAGAAAAGGATAAGTTATCTTCTATTCTTATTTCAACACAAAGAGATTTTAATGCCTATAGAGTTGCTTGCAAAGCTAAATATCCTAAAATTGATGAAAATGAGTTTTTCATGTTAAAAACTAGAATAAATGATTTGGGAAATGTTTTAAAAGAATGTTCTTTTAACAATATTAAATTAGACGAAATGTTTCAAAGAAGCATATGCATACTTCTCATGCTAAACATGATAAAACATCTCATGCCAAAACTCCACATGTTCATCATGCCAACTCATCACATGTCAATCATGCTAAAACACCCCATGCTCACAAATCACATGTTCATAAACCACATGCTCATTATGCTTTTAAATATGGAAGAATTTATAAATGTACTTATTGTGGCCGGAATGGTCATTTAGCTAAATTTTACTATGATCATATAAATAGTACAAATAATCTTGTTTGGGTTCGAAACACTAACACATTAGGACCCAAGAAAACTTGGGTACCAAAATCAAACCTTAAATTATTTGATATAGGTACACACCAAGACTCCAAGACGTAAGGAGCGGTGGTACCTTGATAGTGGTTGCTTAAGACATATGACATGGGACATCAACAATTTCACAACACTATCAAGGTACGTTGAGGTGGCACCGTCACCTTCGGAGATGACTCCAAGGGCACCATCATCGGTATAGATAACATTAAGATTGGTACATTCCTTTAATTGAAAATGTAGTTCTTGTTGATGGGCTTAAACATAATTTGCTTAGTATTAGTCAACTATGTGATCGTGGTCTCAAAGTTGTGTTTGATGAATCTTCTTGCAAAATTTTTTATTGTAAAACCAATGATTGTATTCTCACTTGATTTCGTGAAAATAATGTCTATATTATTGATATGCTTAATTTGGATTGCCATAAAAAATATTTAATGCTTTTGATGAGATTTCATGGTTGTGGCATAGAAGATTAGGCCATGCATCTTTTGATCACCTTGCTAGAATAAATTCTAAGGAATTGGTGAAGGGTATTTCTTGTTTGAAGTTTGAAAAAGACCACATTTGTGGTGCGTGCCAACTTGGGAAACAAACCAAGTCTTCTTTCAAACCAATCAAGGATATCATGTCATCTAGGCCATTAGAATTGATTCACATGGATATTTTTGGACCAACTAAAACTAAAAGCTTAAATGGAAATAGATATGTTTTTGTTTTAGTCAATGATTTCTCTCGTTTAACTTGGGTTTTCTTTTTGGAGCATAAAGATCAAACTTTTTCGCATTTTAAGATTTTTCGAAAAAGGATTGAAAAAGAAAAAGGATTTTCGATTTTACGGATAAGAAGTGATAGAGGTGGTGAGTTTATCAACTAACTCTTCATGACTTATTGTGATGAAAAAGGAATTAAGCATGAAATGTCATGTCCTAGAACTCCACAACAAAATGGAGTAGTTGAACGGAAGAATAAAAGTCTTCAAGAAATGGCTAGGACTATGATAAGTGAATATGGGCTCCCTCAATACTTATGGGCTGAGGCCGTAATCACCGCATGCTACATATCCAACCATATTTATTTGTGTAAAAATACTTTCAAAACTTCTTTGAAATTTATCATTTAAGAAAACCAAATGTTTCATACTTTAAAGTTTTGGATGCAAGTGTTTTGTTTTGAACACCAAAGATAATTTGGGTAAATTTGATGCTAAGGCTTATGAAGCAATCTTTGTTGGCTATTCTACTACTAGCAAAGCATATAGAGTGTTCAATAAATCATCTCATACTATTGAAGAATCTATGTATGTTAAGTTTGAAGAATGTAATGTTATTGTTGAGAATGTCGTAGAGATTGACTCATTAGGTGAGGACATGGAGAAAATATCCTTGAAGGACTCACCCTTCCAAGAAGACAAGCAAGAACCTATTGGCGAAGTTCAAAAGGATGAAGTGGAACAATCACAACCACTTCCTAAAGATTGGAGATACGCCTCAAATCATCCCAAAGATTTCATAATAGGTGATGTATCAAAGGGGTAACCACTCGCTCCAAACTCTATGATTTGTATGGGAATTATGCATTCATATCTCATTTTTGTAAGTACACCTAGAGGGGGGTGAATAGGTGTAAGGCTAATCTAATGAACAAAATGCGGAAATTAAAACTTAAAAGGCAACACACTTAATGTAACCAACGAGTGTAGCCGAATTCCCGGTGAAGGGCTCTGGACTAACTCCTCTTGATTCCTCTGAATAAGAGTTGAGGTGCTATATGAAGCTCTCGTGGTTAAACACAAGTGAGGCACACACAAACACGCCAAGCATATAATATATGAATGAGCAATATGAAATGATGTAAGGCACAAAGTAAAAGAGAGAGAGAGTTAGAGAAAGTGGATCAATCGTTAACACACGGATATGTTTCGAGGTTCGAGCACACAGCTCTACGTCCCCGCCTTCACACAGAAGGATTTCCACTAACTTGTCCATACAGGACTCCCACACAGGGAACCTCCACTGACGATTTGGGGCAATACAATAACCGAGAGTACACAACTCCTCTCTTTACAAACACAACCTCTACACTTAAAGGCTAGGCACAAAGCCACCACAATATCCACCTCACAAATGAGGGATAGGCACAAAGCCAAACAACCAATCAACCTCTCACTAGAGGGATAGGGCACAAAGCCACCACTCTAAAAATCAACCTCTACAGAAGAGGGATAACACAAAGTAGGACGGTTTACAACTTAGTGATCAAAAAATCACAAACCAATTTCTTTACCCACAAAACAAAGATCCTATAAAGAGGATAGAATGATAAGCTTAAGTGTGAGAAAAACCAAAAGAATAGAAAATAAATACTCAAAGAAAATCCTTGGGAAAAACTAGAAATAAGGATGAAGAAAATGAACCAAAAACACTTTTCCCAGAATCACTTTTCATTGATTTTCCAAACCCTAGAAAAACACCAAATCAAATGTAAATTTTAAAGCCCAAAACTTCTTTTTAATTGCTACAAAAACACTAGTAAGATTAGAAAATAAGCTCTCAAAATTCTTGTTAAAAACAGTCAAGAGAAACCCATTTATATAGCCATTTGAAAAACTATCTATTGGCAGCCAATTATGGTCAGAATTGACCATCCGGTCGACCGGCCGGTCGACCGGCCAACGGTTAAAATTTGACCGTTGCCAACCTCCGGTCGACCGCCCGGTCGACCGTCCTTACCCTAGAGTAAGGAGACTTCAGTCGGTCGACCGGCCAAACCAAATGGCCTTTGCGCACGTCTCGTGCACATCCGGTCGACCGTTCCGATCGACGGGCTCCTGGTCCGGTCGACCGGTCGGTCGACCGCTAGAGCCTGGCAGGCAATATACAGGATTTGAAAACTGGGTTTTTTTAATATCAAATAAATCCCATAAAATCTCTAAAAATTCACAAAAATAGTTTCAGTATAAAATATTTGAAATACAAATATGTGTGAAAAAATTCAACACATATTTCAACTTATTTGAACCATTTTTGTGTCTTAGAAATTTGTCGAAAACCAAAACTCGTATTTTTCAAAACTTGAATTTTGAAATGAAAAATCATTTTGTCCAAAACTCATCCAAATACAAAAACATGATAATGAAACAACTTTGAAGCATATAGTATATGGATATAATCCAATATACATGAAATATATTTATCAATGTTTTTGACTTAAAAACCAAGATCGGTTAAACCGAAAACCAAAAACCAAAAATCAAAACATGAAACTTAAACAAGTGTGGGTGTTGTGAACTTGAGCATACCACACTATCTAATCTTTAACAATGGATCTAAACATAAACTAAACACTGTACCGAGTCTTCTTGTAGAGCGCCGTCTCTAAGTCGACTCGATCCAAACGTGATCCACCAAGGTTGACTCCAACGAGTGCTAGATATGAACTTTGACGCTCGGGCTCTTGAATCACCATGTGAAAGCTCCAAAACACCTTTGTTGAAGCTAATCACCTACTAATATCTTGGTTAAGTATCTGAAACTAAACATCACAAGATTATTAGTAAACTATAACTACATGAGTTAATCATCATCAAAACTAGAGTGGAAGGCCTCTGGGCAACCAATCTCCCCCTTTTTGATGATGACAAAACTCATGGAGTTATATATGCATGGATTAAAGTTAAGCTTCAAAGAAGCTCCCCCTTAACTCATGCATAGCAAAAAATAATAAGATATGCAATGAATACTAAACATGAATATGCATAAAATAATGAAATGAACATGCTCTTGATACCAAACTTTTAAAATAAATTCCTTTTCCTTTTTAAAATAAACATGTTCTTTAAATAATTGCTCTTGATACTAATAAAAATTTCAATGTGAAAACTTTATCAATAAAAGCAACATAAAAGCTCTTGATACCAATCAATAAAAAATTTCTTGATACCAATTGGAAGATAATCAATATAAAAGCTTTTGATACCAATAATAAAAAAATATCAATATGAAACAACTTTGATATCAACTTTGATATAAACTTACAAATAAACAATAAACATGCATATAACCTCAAATACTTTAAACATGCATATTATAACCTCAAATACTTCTCCCCCTTTTTGTCAATCATCAACAAAGGGGTCAAAGAAAACAATAAAACAATATTCTCCCCCTTTTGTCTTAAACAAAAAATATCAATAAGAGGTGAAATCAAATCAAAATATTATGATACCAATTGAAAAAAAATATATCAATTGAGTGCATCATGATATCAATTTAAAAAAAAACAAAACATACCAATTGAATATACATAAAACAAATGTTTTTTTAATAAAAATTTAAATAACAATTGTAAGTAAATAAATCATTTTGACGAATTCAACCAAAAATTTTTGATATCAATTGAATGATGTAAAAATCTAGATAATCTTGATATCGATTGTAAAGATTAGTACTAATTGAAAGTAATTTTTCATTAATAGCATATGATACAAAAAAATCAATATCATTTTTCAATCATTTTCAACAGAAAGTGTGGGAGTAAAGTACCAAAGGTAAACAAAACCAATTAAAAGGTGAAATATGAATTTTCTCCCCCTTATGAAAAACTAAACAAAATGATGCATAAGCTTGTATAAGATACCAATTGAAACATAATCAATTGAAATATAATAGTCATTTAAGAATTCAAGCTTAGCATAGCCAAAATTTGTGCTCAAAGATATAGAGATATAGTAATATATATGTATGAAAAATTGAATACCAATCAAAATTGATACTATTTGAGGTGTAAGCATACATATATAGAAACATATATGAGTATACAAAAAGAATGTCAATAGTGATACCAATTGAAAAGATCCAATGATACCAATTGAAAACATAATAAGATCAAGTGTATAACTCATACTTCCTACCATCCATTTCATGCACATGTTTTAAAAGTATTTTCAATAATAAGCATACAAGGCATGGTCGCCCAACCAACCGCCCTTTAATGGAAAGGGTTTTCAAAAATAGGTTTGGAAATAGTTTCGCATAATTGAAAACTCTTCTAAAATGAAGAATACGAACTAGTTATATGAAAATTTTGTAAACTAGTACGAAATCCTTCAAGCAAGGAATAAAATAAAAATATATTCCATGAAAAACATGTAAATCACATGATCACCAAACACTCAAAATCTATATAGCACAAATTGTACTCATGAAAATAAAAACATGAGAAAACATTAAATAAAGTGAGTGTATAAGAGTTATGTGAAACACATTATCATGAAACTAGGCAATAGTGCTCAAAATAAAATTCCTTAAAACATGAAAGTCATCAAAACTAGAATCTTTCAAGGTATATGTATGTCATGTACAAACTAAAGTATACATACATATCCAAATATATACGAGTCCACAAAAGTATATGCATGAAGGCAAGTGACTCAAGGATGTATATATATAACAATTAGTTTAGACAAGATAGACATATACATGAAGTTAAACATTCACATGAAAACATGTACAAAATGAGAATACAAGTCAAAATGTATGAATCATCAAAACTAGACTATACTAGTACATCTAATGGGTACAAATGAGCGTTCAAGCACAAATATATAATAGTCTATTTGTAGCTCACTAGTTGTACAAGTATATATTCAAGTTTTAATGAAAACTAACATCTTAGACAAGTAATCAAAGCATGAAGCATAGAAATCAAAACAAAAACTCATATGATCTTTATGGTAAATGCACATGCATTAGATTTAGGACATACACATTAGTTAAATTAAAGTGAGAACACTAAATATGGGTCCATATAAATATGGGTGTCTCAAATACTAATCATGCATGTCATAGGACTAATAAACATGGCATATGGCATAATGAACATTAAAAATAAGCCATGCTATAAATGAATGATCTAAAAGCAAGCAAATATAAATAAGGAGTAAGGGATAGTTACCAAAACCATGAGGGCAACTCTCCATATCTCCAAAACAGGGTGGTCCTCCCACCAAACTTCCCTTAAAAGTGATGCATCCAAATAGTTCTCTTTAAGCTCGGAACGCATCCACCTCAAGGCACCATCACTCTCACGTCATGCGAGAGCTCACACCTACATCAAATACAATAGGGGTGATTTTTAGTACTCATACTCTTTTGGGTCCATGGGGGTTAGCACCTTTCCTAACCCAAACAAATTTAGTTACTAAATTTGAATCATGCATACGATCATAACAAAACTTAGCAAGGTGGCCCTTACGTCCACAATGTGTACAAGTGTACACATGAGCATACATAGTTTTTGTACATGAACGTGCGAAGCATGTGTATGCTGTGGTTTGTGTGCATGCAAAGATGGAACTTGTTTCTTTCGAAATATAGATTCCAAACGTGTATGGTTTATGGTACATTGGCTCAAGGTGGAGCCCAAACAATCCACACTCTTCTTAAGCATACAAATATCATTTTTAATCATGGAAGAAGAGGTGCATGCAATAGGTAAGCTAGGTGAAGCTACACTAGCATGACAAACATGTGAATCTAAATCATTTTTCAAAGAAATATTTTTCTTAGAAACCAAATCCAAATCCTTTGAAATAGAAGCAATTTTGTTTTCAAGGATTCATTCTCTTTTAAACAAAATCAACTTTTGAAGATAAAACCTCATTTTTCTTTAAAACATTTTCACCATTATTTTTATTTTTCAAAATCTTGTTTTCATTTAAAACAAGTTCAAGTTGGATTTTCAAAGAGTCACACTCATTTGAAATCTCAACCTTCTCTTGTAAAGCAATCTCAAGTCTAAAAGATAAATTTTTATTTTCTTCTTTTAAAATAAGGCTATCCTTTTTCAAAATTTTATATTTAGAAATCAAATTTTCGCAATTTTTAGCAAGTTCATCATTTAAGGCTTGTGCATCCATACACTCATTACAATGAGAACTAGTACTAACATCTAGTTGAGTGTCCGAGTGTACCTCAAGGGAGTCATTCCCTTGGACCATGAAGCAATGTTCGTCGGACTCGTCTCGACTAGATCTCCTCTTCTTATTGATAAGCGTTGGTAGCTCGGGAGATGTCAAAATTTTTCACACTGCAAAAGCGTAATCATAGTGAGAAAACACATTGTGACGCCCCGATCTGGCGGGTACGGGGATGCCACTGCGACGTATATACAAAGGTCGGAAATACCCTCACGTATATACGCTAAGCTTCAGTACAGGTAAGAATCAGAGGCGGAAGCACAATAGTAATATACATTCTAACAGAATAGTACAAGTACATGGTTATCACAGAAAGAGATACAATATTATAGGAATATTACATCACTAGAAAATACAAGAGTACAATACATGAAGGGATATACATAATTAAACTGAGAGATGCTCATGATACTGCAAGAAGGACCTTGAGAGCCAAACAGGAGATAAGCTAGGAGGAAGAGCTACGGCGATGTCCGAGCTTCTGCTGCACTCTGATCACCACGGGAGGATCCGCTGCGCACTCTAATCAGCTATAGTAAGATCACCAGGGTCTAGACTCCAGGATCTGAACATGAGAATCTAGAGTTGTCAGCAACCTCAGTGAGTACATATTATAAAGCAAAATGGCGTGCATAACAGGCACACGTATACATAATCACGTGATGTGGTCCAGGCATGCAGGTACAGGAAATGACAAGTAATATAAGGAAAATGATAGTAAATCTGAGATCAAGTAAATACATGTATATCAGTAAGTCTGAATCGGAAAACAAGTATGGACAACAGTATAGAGAGCATAGGTACACATAAACATGAGACAAAATATGGCAACATGTGATAAATACACTAAACACGCGATAAATATAAGTATGGACAAAACTAGTTGTATAATCTTAGATTTTGGATTATGGGGTTGATACGTCGAGGGGATATCCAAACAAGGAAACCCTCATCTATATACCACATATCCGATGTCACCATTATCTGAATTCATACAACTTAAGTTGCCCTCAGGGTAACAGAACTAGAGTGTGTCTGGAGTAACCATAGTATCACAGAGGTCATGTGTTATAAAACAGGGTGTCAATTCAGAGCATAATACTATAACTGGAGAATATAAAGGTGTTGCATTTTAATTAATCCAATAATAATAGTCAGTATCGTTTGATATTTCAATCGCCTCCCTACTAGTGCCTCACATCACCGATAGTCCATAAAAGAGTTCACACTCTATAGAACTTACCCGGGTCTGATATGTGAGTACCAGGACCCGAACAAAAGAGAGACCAAATATCATACGTTTCTAACATTATTACTGTTTGGTTGTTTTATGTTGTTCATCCGATTCATATGCTTTTGTATGTGCTACCGGCACACACACATCCACTTATTAATAAGACGAGTTATTATTTGAAAACTGATAAATCTGATGGCTTATATTTATAGTGGGTTCCGTCTCTGCCCGGGACTAGCTCAGGAGTATAGGCTACTGCTTCGGGGACTTATCATTACGCGCCCCACTCGACACTTCAGATTCAGGCTAGTGCTTCTGGGGACTTATCATTACGCGCCCCACACGACACTTCAGATTCAGGCTACTGCTTCGGGGACTTATCATTACGCACCCCACACGACACTTCAGAAATATCACCATTATAAATATGATAACATACCGGTTTCCATCAGTTTCTCCCACCCAGTGTAAGTTGAGTATTTTATTATATATATTGCCCAAAGATAATGTCCACAAGTGTATACAGTATAACCATGATTTTTCAACTTACGGAAACATGAGTATAATACCAGGAGTATAACATCAGGAGTCACCCTTTTTCAGGGGTTCAGGAGTACAGGAGTTCAGGAGTACAGGAGTACCAAATATCTGGTAACAATATAATAATCAAGTCCCAGTAAAGTAATAGTCATGAATATGCAGTATGATATAGGTGCCACAATATCAGGTGCCATATAATACAAGTATCAGGGGTGGTAGTGTCCGGTCAAGAGTCACGATGTCAGGTCCAGGTATTTGTACCACATGAAAGCATATCATATACCGGGTATTAGGGTCAGGTGTCAGGTATGACATAGATCAAGTACCGGGTCTATATATCGAGTGCCGGTATAAATACCGAGTGCCGGAGTCATAAATAATATATCAAGTGTAACATGCCAAGTGTCGGTGTAAATACTGAGTACCGGTGTAAATACCGAGTACCGGTGTCAAATGTAGCATGACAAATATCGGTGTCAAGTATAGCATGGCAATTATCGGTGTCAAATATAGCATGGCAAGTGCCGGTGTCAAATATAGCATGACAATTATCGGTGTCAAATTAGCATGGCAAGTGTCGGTGTCAAATATAGCATGACAATTATCGGTGTCAAATATAGCATGACAAGTGTCGGTGTCAAATATAGCATGGCAAGTGTCGGTGTCAAATATAGCATGGCAATTGTGTATTAGAAATTACAATAGAAAGTGTTAGGCATATTAAAATATCCACATGTCAATATCATGTTATAAATACAAGGGTAATTATTTTTAAATTAATAATAAGCACTCACCTGAAACTGAGGTAAAATACCGGTTAAAAATCCGGGAAATCGGCGATCCGCACGAGAAATCCACTAGCCGTAGTGTATATTAATTATATAATTATAAATATTTATATAAATATTAGAGAGGGAAAGAGAGAGGAGAGAGATAGGAGAGAGAAAGTTGTAGGAAGAAGAGAGAGAAAATGTGTGTTTTTTAAAAGGGAAAATAGGAATTAAAATGAAAGGGAGTAGGTTTGTAAATATATTGAAGTAATAAGGGAATGAGGGGAAGGTTATCTTTGGAATGAGGGGAAAAGAGTGTTTATTTAGGGAATGAAAGGGGGTTGAAATGAAAGAAAGAAAGAAAGAAAAGAAAAAAGAAAGAAAGAAAGGAAAAAGAAGAAGGAGGGAAGGGGTAGCCGTCGGCCGGCCAGCCGCCGCCGGCCTGGCGGCGGCGGCGCGCTGCCGGAGGTGGTGGGGCGGCGCGCGCGACCGAGGGGAGAAGGAGGTGGCTGGAGTTTTTTGTTTTGGTGTTGTTGGGTTGTTTTGGTGGTGGGGAAGATGGTGGTGGTGTTTGTTGTGGTGATGATTGGAGGTGATGGGGAGTTAGAGGAGGAGATGATGTTGGGTTGGTTGGAGTGGAGAATTTGGTGGAGGGGATGGTGAATTTTGGAGAAGAGAAGGAAGAAGAGTGGTGGGTTTTTGTTGAAATTGGAGGAGGAAGGTTGTTCGAGGTTGAAGGAAGTGGTGGTGTGAAGAGGAGGTGTTGGGGAGTTAGTTGGGTGGCCTAGGAGTGGCCGGCGGCGGTGGTGGTGAAGGTGGAGGCGGTGGCCATGGTGAATGCGTGAGTGGGTTATTTGGTTGAAGGAGATGAAGTTTGATTTTGGATTTTAGTTTGAATTGAATGGTGGTGTGGTGGTTTAATAGGAGATGAGAGGGGAACTGAAAAGATGGTTTAGGGGGGTGATAGGGATGCGGCAGCAGCCCTACGGCTGTAGGTGGCGACTGCGGGCGGCTTTGGCAGGGATCAAGGCGTTAATCGTGGGGGGGAAAATCAAAGTGAAGAAAAGAAAAAGAAAGAAAATAAAAAAAATAAGAAAAAAAGAAATAAAATAGTTTAAATTTTTTATTATTAACTAATTTATTTATTATAATTTCTGGTAGTATAAAGTAGGGGAGTAGAGGAGGGAAAAGCAAGAAAAGAAATCGCCGGTAAAAATATTATTATTTAAATAAGGCGAAAATTTGACTGTTTCAGAAACGTTTCAAAAAATTCTTAAAAATAGAAAATATTATTCTAAGATACACTATGAAATTGGATTCGAGAAATTCAATGTAGTTTTTAAATTAAAAATTCTAAAATCTTCCGGCGATACCTGCCGACACCAGAATCGGTCAAATTTTGATAAATTTAGAAAAATTACAAAAAATGTATTTAGATAGAAAATGAAATTTTAAGAAGTATTATGAAAGCCATTTCTCAAAATTTATACCGGTTTGAAAATTAAAAATCTGGGAATCAGTCAGCGATGCCAACCGACACCGATTTTGGAGATTTTGCAGAAAATTTTCAGAAAATTCTAGAAAATCATGAAAAATCTAAAATATTAGAAAATAGTCTCTGAAACTGAAACCGATCAAATCGGACTGCCAGAAAATCAAATCGGGCTACTGGCTGGTATCGCGTTCCCGGTCCGGGCCAGGGCTTACTCTCGGTCTCAGAATCCAGATCCGATACTCAAAAATATAAGTAATCACAACTGAAAAACACATACATGAAGAAAATTGAGCAATATGGTCGAAAAAATTTTAGGATTCATATCTGAGTATGTATCCCGGGAACGGGTTGCTACACACATGTAAATTTTTTTATCAATGGATGCTCTAAGTGCCTTTAGGGCAGTGCATTGGCCTCTATATGCTTGCTATCACTAAGGTAAGATTCCTTAGTAATGGCAAGGTAAACTTCATAACCTAGGGCTTTTAAATGATAACTCATCATAACCTTCCATATTTCAAGTCTAGAGATATCAAACATGGGAGGGCTATCCATAAGTGCAAACTATATGTGTGCAAATGCAAATCTAGATTAGCAAAATCAAGATCACACTCCAAGGTGGTTAAACCCAATATCAAGAGCGTAGGCTCTGATACCAATTGCAAGTATTCCTAGAGGGGGTGAATAGGTGTACGTCAAATCTAATGAACAAAAATGCGAAAATTAAAACTTAAAAGGCAACACACTTAATGTAACCAACGAGTGTAGCCGAATTCCCAGTGAAAGGCTCTGGACTAACTCCTCTTGATTCCTCTGAATAAGAGTT